>JAJQKJ010002126.1:0-69657 GCA_029574335.1 Rana kukunoris
TTCTATTCCCAGCATCTTGCCCGGCGTGTTCTTCCATCTTCTTCCGCTGTCCTTCTCGTCCGCATCTTCTCCTTCTGTTCTTCTTCGCCGCAGCGGCCGCTTCCAATCGAAATCCCGCCCTGTCTGCCGACCCACGCCCCCCCTCTGACCCACGGCGAGCTCTTAGGAAAGTCCCCGTGGTGGTGCCCATTGGGCGTTCAGAGGGGGCGTGGTCACATGTTCCAGAAGCTGGCAATTCAATTGGAACGGCGACTCTGGCAAAAGAAAAAGCCGCGCACAGCTTCAAATTGAATTGGCCGCCCTCTGACATGTGACCACGGGCCCACCCTCGGACGCACTTGCAGCACACTCCTAAGAGCTTGCCCGTGGCGTCAGAGGGGGGGGGGGCGTGGTTCGGCAGACAGCGGGGATTTCAATTGGAAGCCGGCGCCTCCGCGAAGAAGAAGAAGGAGAAGAAAGATGCGGACGAGAAGAGACAGCGGGAGGAACAGAAGATGGAAGAACAGACGCCTGGCAAGATGCGGGAATAGAAGACCAAGACAGAAGCAGAGAAGAAGAAGGAGGAGGAAGAAGAAACCGAAGGAAAGAAGAAAGAAGATAATAAAGGACTTGTCAAAAACCGCTTCTTGTCTTTTTTAACCCTTTACATTTTTTTTTTCCTGTGAAATGGTAGAGGTACAAGGTACCCCATTACCATTTCACACAGGGGGGGGGGCCGGGATCTGGGGGGCCCCTTTGTTAAAGGGGTCTTCCAGATTTCGATAAGCCTCCTGCCCGCAGACTCCCCACAACCCCCGGGCAAGGGTTGTGGGAAGAGACCCTTGTCCTCATCAACATGGGGACAAGGTGTTTTGGGGGGCACCCCAAAACACCCTCCCAATGTTGAGGGCATGTGGCCTGGTGCGGTTCAGGAGAGGGGGGGGGGGGCCGGCCTCTGTCCCCCCCTCTTTTCTGCGGCCGGCCAGGTCAACGTGCTCGGATAAGGGGTCTGGTGTGGATTTTAGGGGGGACTCCACGCCATTTTTTTTTAATTTGGAGTGGAGTTCCCCCCTTAAATTCCACACCAGACCCGAAGGGTCTGGTTATGGATATTTGGGGGGAACCCCACGTCATTTTTTTTTAAAAAATTGACGGCGGGGTTCCCCTTAATATCCATACCAGACCTAAAGGGTCTGGTTATTGAATTTGGGGGGACCCCCACGCTTTTTTTTTTTTCCCTTTTTTTAATGAATGAATTCTCCTGCAATTGCCGGGAGCCGACAATTCATTATAGCCGCGAGTCAGTTTTAAATGGCTTTTTTCCTTTGAAAAATGACATTTTGTGCAGAGACAGTTCTAACCACGGGAAACATGCGCTTTTTCACATGCTGACATTAGAGACCCCCATAGTACGAAATTTAAAGGAAAATTACACTTTTATTATTGCACTTTTAGCATTATTAAAATCACTGCTCCCGAAAAAACGGCCGTTTTAAAAAAAAATAAAAAAAGCATTGGTACATGTCCCCCTGGGCAGGACTGAGGTCCCCCAAACACTTTTTAGGACAAAACTTGCAGATTAGCCCTTTAAAATTCACAATTAAGATTTCCCCCCATAGACTTATACAGGGAGTTCGGCGGCGGCTTTACTTATCAATCACATCGCGCTGCTGCTGCCTGCCGGTTCATGCGCCTAATTAGGGATTCATCCAGCGCACTAATTAAAGCATGTACCGGCGCAGCGCAGATTCATTAGTAAATCAGCCCCTTTATCTTCCATTTCTGGTATAGTTCAGATATGTACGGTTCTCTTTAATGACGGTCACATTCCCAGACAACGCAGCAGAAGACGGGCGGCTGTGGGTCGTTTCCATACTCCGTAATCTGCACAGACACAAAAATTCCCACCAGATTTCGTAAATCCACCAACCCATGTGACCCGAGGAGACAGAACAGGAACTGAGAACACATCTCTGTCATTTCTGGTTTTCTTCAGAACCAGAAGAGTCTGTCCTGTAGTCATGTCCAACGATGACTGGACCTCAGAGGCACAGAACCGTCCCCCCAGAACCGTCCCCCAAAACCGTCCCCCACAAAGTTGGGAGCATGAAACTGTCCAAAATGTTTTGGTATGCCGACGCCTTAAAGTGGTTGTAAACCCTTACAGACCACCTATACCTACAGGTAAGCCTAGATTAAGGCCTACCTGTAGGTGGCAACAAATATCTCCTAGACCTACACGCAGGGGTGGGCTGGGCCGGGGGGCAGGGTGGAAAAATTTCCCCCCAGACCATCTAACTTATATGCAAAGCGGGCCGGCAGTCGCCCGCTGCCAATTTTTTTTTTCTGTGAGGAAGTAAGCCAAGGGGCATGCCTGCGGCATCTGGCTGCATGCTGTAGCTTCTGGAATTGTCTACGCAAGCGCCCAGTGATTGGTCGACCAGGGTCACGTTCTGCCGCACACTGTGGGATTCTGGGATTTGGAGTTCACACGAGCGCCCTGCGATTGGCTCGGCGGAGCTGGTCATGTGTTGATGCGGCCAGGCGGGCTGGTCTGTGGGTGATCATCCCGTCTCTGTCAGCCCACCCCCTCTGTCAGCTCACCGCTCTCTGTCAGCTCACTCCCCTCTGTCAGCCCACCCCTCTCTGTCAGCTCACCGCTCTCTGTCAGCTCACTCCCCTCTGTCAGCCCACCCCCCTCTCTCAGCCCACCCTCTCTGTCAGCCCACCCCTCTCTGTCAGCTCACCGCTCTCTGTCAGCTCACTCCCCTCTGTCAGCCCACCCCCCTCTCTCAGCCCACCCTCTCTGTCAGCCCACCCCTCTCTGTCAGCTCACCCCTCTCTGTCAGCTCACCTCCCTCTGTCAGCCCACCCCCCTCTGTCAGCCCATTCCCTCTCTGTCCACCCGTCCCTCTGTCAGCCCACCCCCCTCTGTCAGCCCACCCCTCTCTGTCAGCCCACCCCTCTCTGTCAGCTCACCCCTCTCTATCAGCTCATCCCCCTCTGTCAGCCCACCCCCTCTGTCAGCCCACCCCCCTCTGTCAGCCCATTCCCTCTCTGTCCGCCTGTCCCTCTGTCAGCCCACCCCTCTCTGCCCGCCTGTCCTTCTTTCAGCCTACCCCTCTCTTTCAGCCCACCCCTCTCTGTCCACCCGCCCGTCCCTCTGTCAGCCCACCTCCCTCTGTCAACCCATCCCTCTCTGTCCGTCGTTCCTCTCTGTCCACCCGTCCTTCTTTCAGCCCACCCACCTCTGTCAGCCCATACCTCTATGTCCGCCCATTTCTCTCTGTCAGCCCACCCCCCTCTGTCCGTCCGTCTGTCCCTCTCTCAGCCCACCCACCTCTGTCAGCCTACCCCCCTCTGTCAGTCCATCCCTCTCTGTCCACCCATCACCTCTCTGTCTGCCCACCCCCCTCTGTCAGCTCACTCCCCTCTGTCAGCTCACCCCCCCCCCCTTTGTCAGCTCAACCCTCTCTGTCTTCATGTCTCCTCTCTGTCTGCCCATCCCCCTCTGTCAGTCCACCCCCCTCTGTCAGTCCACCCCCTCTGTCAGCTCACTTAATTATTTTAATAATAATTAAAAAATAAAAGCTAATGGCAAAGCTAAAAAAAAAAAAGCTGAAATACCTAGCAACAACTGATGCAACAGATGATAGTTTTCTCTCTTGGCTAATAAAAGAAATGCCGAAGCTCAAAAACATGCGTGTAAAAACGCACCGAAATCACACATAAAAACGCACAACAAACGCTAAGAAAACGCTCTCAGACGCTACGCTCGGGTGTGAACGCAGCCTGAATCTTCTGCGGTCAAGAAAAAAAAAAACATCCGGTCTGCTGGAGGCCCGACACCGGCGTGATTAAATCCAAAGGAAATTGGGGTGCCGCCGCCGCCGCCGCTGCTGTGCGTAAGCAAAACTAAGCCAATGGATGTCTCCCCCCTTTTTTTTTCTTTTTTTTTTTGTTAATTTATTATTACCAAAGACCAGCCGGCCTGAAATAGAAAAAAATATTTATATTTTTTATTTCAGCTGTACATTTCTTGTCATTGCCATGGTCACCGCCAGAAAGAACCCCAAAATAAATCCTCCTACTCCTGACAGATACGTGTGAGGAGCGATGCGACGTCCTGAATCGTCAGCGCCATCTAGTGGCCACAATGCAGCGGAGTTTTCTCAATGCGCTACTGGCGCGCTCCGGCGACATTCTATTACGGGACGTTTCGTGAACAAGTTGCACAAATGTTTCTGGCATTTATGCAACGAATTAATTATTTTATTAAACCTAAATCATACAGACAGTGGGCTGATTTACTAACGGCAAAACGGCTGTTCACTTTGCGAAATCCCCCCCCCCCCCCTCTCAAGCTTAGGGAATGTGATGAATTTTTCACCATTGCGAAGAATGCCCAATCAGATGCAAGGAAAATTAAAAATATGGCATTTTCTTGCCTGCACACGATTGGACGATGGAAGTCGGTGACACCCGGAGGGACTCGGAGATGCTCAGTTTCCTGAGTGTCTCAGAGCGTCTCCGGGTGTCCCCGAGTGTCTCAGAGCGTCTCCGAGAGTCTCTGGGTGCTCAGAGTGTCTCAGAGTGTCTCAGGGTGTCTCAGAGAATCTCTGAGCGTCTCCGAGAGTCTCTGGGTGCTCAGAGTGTCTCAGAGTGTCTCAGAGTGTCTCAGGGTGTCTTAGGGTGTCTCCGGGTGTCTCCGAGTGTCTCAGAGCGTCTCCGAGTGCTCAGGGTGTCTCAGGGTGTCTCAGGGTGTCTCAGAGAATCTCTGAGCGTCTCCGAGAGTCTCTGGGTGCTCAGAGTGTCTCAGAGTGTCTCAGAGTGTCTCAGGATGTGTTAGGGTGTCTCCAGGTGTCTCCGAGTGTCTCAGAGTGTCTCAGGGTGTCTCAGAGAATCTCAGAGCATCTAAGAGCATCTCTGAGTATTTCTGAGTGTCTCCGAGCGTGTCCGAGTGTCTCAGAGTGTCTGTGAGTGTCTCCTAGCATCTCAGAGTGTCTCCAAGCGTCTCTGAGCATCTCAGAGTATCTCAGAGTCTCTCAGAGCATCTCAGAGTGTCTCAGAGCATCTCAGAGCGTCTCAGTGCGTCTCAGAGCATCTCCAAGTGTCTCAGTGCATCTCAGAGTGTCTCAGAGCATCTCAGAGTATCTCAGAGTGTCTCAGAGCATCTCCAAGTGTCTCAGAGCAACTCAGAGTATCTCAGAGTGTCTCCGAGCGTGTCCGAGTGTCTCAGAGTGTCTGTGAGTGTCTCCTAGCATCTCAGAGTGTCTCCCAGCGTCTCTGAGCATCTCAGAGTATCTCAGAGTGTCTCAGTGCATCTCAGAGTGTCTCAGAGCATCTCAGAGTGTCTCAGAGCATCTCCAAGTGTCTCAGTGCATCTCAGAGTGTCTCAGAGCATCTCAGAGTATCTCAGAGCATCTCCAAGTGTCTCAGTGCATCTCAGAGTGTCTCAGAGCATCTCAGAGTATCTCAGAGCATCTCCAAGTGTCTCAGTGCATCTCAGAGCGTCTCAGAGTGTCTCAGAGCATCTCCAAGTGTCTCAGTGCATCTCAGAGTGTCTCAGAGCATCTCAGTGTGTCTCAGAGTGTCTCAGAGTGTCTCAGAGCATCTCAGTGTGTCTCAGAGCATCTCCCCGGCGCCGCCCCCCCACCTCTGGCCACATGCGGTACTGCACATACAAGCAATGACAGGAAAATGAGGAAACTGGCTTTGAAATACGAGTGCTTTGGATTACAAGCATTCTCCTGGAAGGGATTATCCGAGGTTCCACTGTCTATACATTGCAGTTTGCAGGGGCAGAGCTTGCCGGGATTATAGATGAAGATATCGGCCATAAGCCCCGTCATTGTTTTTAAAACCGGCGCTTTTTGAAGCGTGTTCCCTTGTAATAGGAAATGCGTGTGACAGGTTCCTCTTTATGGAGAGAGGCGGGTCAATAAGACCTCCCCCTCCGCCCACATCTCCCCTCCAGGCTGGAAAGCATGAGATTGGGGAAAATAAATCTCATGCGGCTTTGTTTCCTTCCGGGTAAAAGTTTGTCGCCATTCCCACGAGCGGGCGCAATTTTGAAGCGTGACGTGTTGGGTATCAATTTACTCGGCGTAACATCATCTTTCACAATATAAAAAAAAATTGGGCTAACTTTACAATTTTTTTATAAAAAAAAACGTATTTTGTCCCCAAAAAAGTGCGCTTGTAAGACCGCTGCGCAAATACGGTGTGACAGAAAGTGTTGCAACGCCCGCCATTTTATTCTCTAGGGTGTTAGAATAAAAAAATATATATATATAAAATGTTTGGGGGGTTCTAATTGGAGGGAAGGAGATGGCGGTGAAAACAGACAGGGGAAGCTCCATTAGAATTGCTGGTTTACTTGTCACGCCAATCGGCCACCACAAGATGGCGCCAGATCACAGAAGGAAGCTTAGGCCTGCAAAAGGGCGCAAAGCCGCGGCCTCAATTACCGGCCGGCGGGGGGAGTAGGTGCGCCCCCACCTCCCCCCGCTTGCGCGATCGCGTCGGCCGGTAATTGAGGCCGCGGCTTTGCGCCCTTTTGCAGGCCTAAGCTTCCTTCCCCGGGCGACAGGCCGCTAATTCTAGTCGCAGTTGCGCCCGGACTTTGTCGAACCCTGGTAGGAGATTAATAAATTCCTGGGACTATACACAGTGTTTCATCTGAAAATTTACTTGTCATGCCAATCGGCCACCACAAGATGGCGCCAGATCACAGAAGGAAGCTTAGGCCTGCAGAAGGCCGCAAAGCCGCGGCCTCAATTACCGGCGGCGGGGGAGGTAGGTGCGCCCCCACCTCCCCCCGCTCGCGTCGGCCGGTAATTGAGGCCGCGGCTTTGCGCCCTTTTGCAGGCCTAAGCTTCCTTCCCCGGGCAACAGGTCGCTAATTCTAGTCGCAGTTGCGCCCGGACTTTGTCGAACCCTGGTAGGAGATTAATAAAATCCTGGGACTATACACAGTGTTTCACCTGAAAATTTACTTGTCATGCCAATCGGCCACCACAAGATGGCGCCAGATCACAGAAGGAAGCTTAGGCCTGCAGAAGGCCGCAAAGCCGCGGCCTCAATTACCGGCCGGCGGGGGGAGGTAGGTGCGCCCCCACCTCCCCCCGCTTGCGCGATCGCGTCGGCCGGTAATTGAGGCCGCGGCTTTGCGCCCTTTTGCAGGCCTAAGCTTCCTTCCCCGGCAACAGGTCGCTAATTCTAGTCGCAGTTGCGACCGGGCGCCCGGACTTTGTCGAACACTGGTAGGAAATTAATAAATTCCTGGGACTATACACAGTGTTTCATCTGAAAATTGAAATGATGTCTCCACTCGGGCTCTTCCTATTGGTTCTTCTTTGTCCTTCTTCTTTATTATTGACCTTTGCTCTTTGTTTGGAGTTTCCCCTCTAAAAAAAACTCTCAGCTGTCTAGCCATAGCTCCACCCACCCGACCGTCGCGATCAGAATTACGTTCACCAATGAGGATCTGCCCTGAGAATGTTTCTCTAGATTTCCACAGCGTTGGTCTAAAAATATCCGGTGAGTCCAAAACGGGGAATCGGCCCACATTTCCCACATTCAGTCCATCGGACCTGAGAGGTCACTTCCCCCGAAATATCGCAGAAGGGAGGCTCTGTGACAACCGGGAGGTCAGCTGACTCTTTCTTCCCGGGTCACTTTAGGGGCGGACCCAGGGTTGTTTGAAGGAATTTGGGGGCCCCAAGCAAAATGGGGGCCCCCAAGCACCCCCCCCCCACGCAAAGCTTACGTTAGCGCTTCACAAATTTTTTACACCCATGTTCTTACTCCCCCCCCCCCCTCTCTCCCTAGTCCCTATGTTTTTCTATTCTCACCTCCCCTTCTTCCCTGTAGGCTGCCGCTGTAGCGTGGCCGAGCTCCTCTTCCTCCCGTCACTCCGGTGTTCTATCATTATGGGTCCCCAGTCCCCTATTAGGTAGTTCCCGGGCTGGGCCGGGTACCGCGCGCGGTACAGGAGATTCAGTTTCCTGTGTTCCTGGCCGGACAGAAAGGAAGTGAGTACTCAGTGTGCACTTCCTGTCAGTCCGGCAGGAACAGGAAACCGAATCTCCTGTACCACGCGCGGTACCCGGCTGTACTGACAGGACTCCAGGAGGAAGGAAGAGGAGCTCGGCCACGCTACCGCCTGGGAAGGGAAGTTGGGGGCCCCAGGCAAAATGGGGGCCCCCAAGCACACCCCCCCCCCCCCCCACACCAAACGCAAAGCCTACGTTAGCGCTTAACTAATTTTTTACACCCATGTTCTTACTCCCCCCCCCCCTCTCCCTAGTCCCTATGTTTTTCTATTCTCACCTCCCCTTCTTCCCTGTAGGCTGCCGCTGTAGCGTGGCCGAGCTCCTCTTCCTCCCGTCACTCCGGTGTTCTATCATTATGGGTCCCTAATCCCCTATCAGGTAGTACCTGGGCTGGGCCGGGTACCGCGCGCGGTACAGGAGATTCAGTTTCCTGTGTTCCGGCCGGACAGAAAGCAAGTGAGCACTCAGCGTGCAACTTCCTGTCAGTCCGGCCAGGAACACAGGAAACTGAATCTCCTGTACCACGCGCGGTACCCGGCTGTACTGACAGGACTCCAGGAGCTCGGCCACGCTACCGCCTGGGAAGGGGAAGTTGGGGCCCCAGGCCAGCTCGGGGGCCCCAAGCAATTGTTTGTTTTGCCTGTCCAGGAAAGCCCGGAGTGACATGACAAAAAAGACAAATAACGGAGGGCTGGGCATGACTGTGTGAGGAGTAGTGCAACAAAGGGTTAAGGAAGGAAGGAGTGGCTGTAGGAGCTCTGGTGACTGGGTAGGAGGAACCCCCTTTATAAAGGGGGGTGGGGGCACACGTGGGACATTCAAGGAAGTGTAGCACGCTGGGAGGCAGGTTTTCCCTGCTCCCAGCTTTCATTGAGAAGACAGATTGGGGACTTTAAGGCTGGGTTCACACTTGTGCAGTGTGTATTTCAGCTTTTTATCTCTGCAGATAGATAAGAGAAGTGTTCAGCAGATTAGCTCCATTTTGCTGAGAATTTGGAGACCTGGGGAAGTTCTGAGTGAGAGGAGAGTGGGGGAGAAGTGTATTGAGCTGAATGAGAGAAATTCCTGTAGAGAACTGAACACATCTGCGAATCAGCTGCGTACCCATAGAAGATAATGGGACTGAATTCGCACCTGAGCCGCTCTGCAAGGCCTCCGCAACGCAGAACAAAATGTTCTGCGTATTAGATGCGGTTTAAGCCGCAACCAATTCGCATAGGTGTGAACCCGGCCTTAGGCGGCGTCTGCTTCACAAACACCCCCGGAGGGCTTGATTCACAGGTGGGTGGCTGTATGGGACGAGGGGGGGGGGGGGGTCGGGTACAACCACGTTGGGTTCCCCACGCGCTCGCGGCCGCGGGTTTTTATTGTTGCTTCCCCAAGGCCCAGGCCACAAACACGGCGGATGTACAGGAGCCCCCAGGTGGGTCCTCTGCCCCCGCCGGCCTAGTGTCTGGGTGCAGTGGGCGGGGCGTTGGGCAGTAATGGCGCCCGATCCTCGTCCGCATGGTTACAACCTGTTGCAAACCCAACCCCCCCCCCCCCCCCCACGGGCAGAGGAACGCATTTTTCGGCCGGGGAGTATGGCGGACGCAATCCACCGCTTAGTCTGAGCCCGTGGGCGGGGCTTCGGGCCGGAATGGCGCCCGATCCGCGCCACGAGGGGGAACAGCCGGGGGGTCGTTCAGGATCGCGACCACCGGTTCCAGGGCAGTGGGGAGGCCGGAGTCCCCGGATCGGAGAAGGAGGTCGAGCGGAGGTCCGTCGGTGGGCGCAGCGGAACGGAGACGTCCACGGCCGGGTCGAGTGGTAGAGGACGATCCGCCGGGAGGCTGGGATCTTCGGCCTCCAGGCCTTCCATGCCTGGGAGGCAGATGTCAACGAGGACGCCGGCCTCGGAAGATCGTTTGGAGGGGGAGGCATCAGGATCGTAGGAAGAGGGTCGCATGGATGAATCGCCTGCGGTGGAGTTGCCGGTGACGGCTGTGGGGGACGTTCCCGGCCAGCCTGGTGAGTCCACTAACAATACTTTTGGGGAATTTTTGTTACTGCAGGGTGTTCGCTGGTGGGGGGCGGGGGTCCCCCTGTAATTGGGGTAATGTGGGGGGGGTAATGTTTGCCGACAACCAGGGGCCCCGGGGGGCGGGAGTGTTGCCTGCTGCCCAGGGTTCCCCTGGGGGGGGGCTTACAGGATTTGTTGTGTGTTAATTTATGGGACCTGGTACAGCGTTGCCAGGGGGGGGGGACACCATCTCAGGCGGCACCCTTCGTTAGGGGATCGGCTTGGGGGGGTTCCTGTGGCTGTTGGGGTACCTCCCCCGGTGGGGGGGGGGGTACGTGGGTGGTGCAGGACAGTAGTTCCTGACGTGACACGGGGCGTGAGAAGACGGGGGGGGTCAGGACGGACGTGGTACAGATGGCTGATGCGGCCGAAGGTGAGTTTTATATATGTATGCTGGGGGGCTCATCTGAAGCAGGAGGTCAGGGAAAAAATTGAAAAAGGTGAGTATGCGGAGATTCTTTCCCTGTTGCTTTTGGAGAAGTTTAATTTGGATAGGGTGAAGCCAGACAGTTTTTGGAAAAGGATGACGAGGTGAAGAGAAGGTAGGGGTGATTCCTAGTACGTTCGGCGATTGGTTGCAGCACCTTGGGGAGAAGAGCCCGGAGCACTGTTCTGCGCTTTTCTGCTATATGGACGCTATGTGGGAAGCTTATCGGGTATATGGGGGGTTAAAGTATGATGAGCAGTTTCATCAGCGGCGGGCTGGGCGCCCTACGCTGCGATGGGACCACAAAGATATCAGTTTATGGATACGGATGATTTCCGCGCCCCAGTCTAATCCTCAGTTTTTCAGGGCGGGGCCAAGGGTACGCCCACTTCTGGATCGCCGGCCGGGAAAAAAATGGGGGGTGTGTTGGGGGAACAACGCCAGTGAGGGGGGAAAGGAGGGGACCTTTTTCGCGTAGATGCCCAGACAGGGCGGCGGCGCCGCTGCTCGTGGAGGAGTTTATCCGAGGGATTTGTCATTCCCTGTTCTTTGTCGAAGGTGCAGGGGGATCGTGATTCACTCGGGGGCAATGGAGGGTATGCTGCTAGGGGAAAAGGTGGAGGACCTCCGGCTGGTGTTCCGGGGGGATGTTGGGGTGGAATGAGGTTCAGCTAAGGGAGTTGCAGTCACTGCTAGGTAAGTTGACCTTCGCCTGCCGTATCATTCCCATGGGCAGGGTGTTCTGCGGACGGCTGTCGGCAGCTACAGTGGGGACAGGGCCCCCGACGCCTTCCATTCGCTGGTCAGGGGAATGTAAGGTGGATCTGCAGGTGTGGCACACCTTCTGGGAAGAGTACAATGGGCGGGCGTTTTGTATGTCGGGGCCGGTGAGGAACTTTGATTGGTAGATCGTCAGGGATGTGGCGGGCTCCATGGGTTACGGGGGCTTTCTTCAGGGGACAATGGAGCGGGGAGGCGTGACCGGAGTCCTGGGTGGCGGCGGGTTTTTAAAAGGAACCTTGTGCTGCTGGAGCTCTGTCATGTGGTGGTAGTGATCGAGCTGTGACAATATGGGGTTGGTGGAAGTTATCAACCGAGTTTCCAGATCCTCGTTGCCGGTGGTTCGGTGGCTGCGCCACCTCGTGTTGCGCTGTTTACACTGGAACATCTTTCTGTACGCTGGGCACATTCCGGGGTGTAGACAACAGACTCGCTAAAGCTCGGTTTTTCAGTGGGACAAGTCAGAGAGCTGGCTACGCAGGAAGACAGAGGAGGGGCCCCAGGCCCGGGGGGGATGTGGGGCATTGCGTTGGGGTCGCCACAAGCTGGCTCAGGAGGTCGGTGAGTGGGCCGATATGGGCGGCGTACGCGAAGGTAAGGGACGAATGGTCTGTGTTAAAACGGCGGGTGGATGCCGAGCTGGGGGAGGTGGAGCTGGGTTGGTTGGTGGTGTATTTTGCAGCTGGACAGATGGAAAAAAAGGGGGGGTAAAACAGGCGGGTAAGGATTACAGAAAAGTCACGTTCTTAGGGAACGGCGGGGACCGGTGAATTTTCGATTTTGCGGAAGATTTGTGGCGTTTTGGGGGACATCCAGTTATTTTTACTCCATACGGTTTTGTGGGGCGTTTTTTTTCAAATTTTTAGGGTGGGTGAGTTGGTTAGCCCTTCCAGATAGGTGGCGGGAGGTCTAATGGTAGAGGATGTGCAGTTGGTGGAGGACAGCGTGGTTTTCGTTTTTGTGGGTCCAAAACGGATCAGAGGGAAAAAGGGGGTGGATGCGTTTGTATCCTTTGCTGGGTTCGGGGGGTCTGCCCTCTGCGGACGGTGCAGGAGTTTTTTAACGATACGCCCTGGGTTAGAGGGGCCCTTCTTTATGCATGGGGATGGTTCGTTTGTGTCACGGTTTCAGTTGGGACAGGTGTGTAAGAAATGTCTGACAACGGCTGGGTTTTGCTGAGTTACAATTTACCTCACACTCCTTCCGCATCGGGGCGGCCAGGTGCGGGTTGGATGAGGTGGCGGTCAAAAAGGATCGGGTGGTGGGGAATCTAGAAGATTTCGTTCTTGTGTGCGCCAACACATGGCGCTGGATTGAGGTGTGGTGGTGAGGTATGGACTGGAGGAGGTGGGTTCATGATATTCCGGAGGGTCGTGGCATGATTATCACTGTTATTTGTTTTCAGAGGGAGGTCACTCACACCGCGTGTGGATCATGGGGCATTATTCTGTTTGCAAGGGGGGGGCAAGGAGAGTGGATGCTAGGCCCGGATGTAGACAGTTGAGGATTTCCAGGTGGGAGGTGAGAATTCGTTGGCTGGCGGTTTCCTGGGATGAGGTAGGGCAGGGTGCTGCCGGAGGTGCTGCAGCGCTATGCCCGGCTCGACCGGCTGCCCGACGTGTCAGTTTTACACATGTGGGGCAATGACCTTGGGGGTTCGGTCGATGGGGGATTTTATCTCCGCTGTTAAGGCGGACATACTCATGTTCAGGGCAGCTTTTCCAGGGATGTTGCGGGTGTGGCCTGACATAGTAGCTCGGACCACATGGTGCATGGCAAGGTCAGTGGCTAGCAAGAGGAACAAGGTGGTGGGGAGGTTTTTGGCTAAGCACGGGGGGTTGGTTGTTCGTTACATGGAGTTGGAGGTTAATGTGGGTCTGTACCTGCTTGTAGATGGTGTTCACCTAACCGTTGTGGGTATGGATTTGTGGGTACTAGGTTACAGGAGGGGATCTAGAGGGCCCTGCGGGTGTGGAGGGGTCCGTAAGGGAAAGGGGGTTCCCCTTCCGGCCTGTGGCGGTGTCCTTTGGTCTTTGATGGTGACAGTTAACAGATGGAATGGAAATGGTGGGGGGGCTCATCGGTGGGATGGCCCCCGTATGGTGTTATTCCAGTGGAACGGTGTCCGCTGGAATACGGTTATGGTACACTGCGGTGTAAAAAGGGGGTGTCTCCGAGCTGGAGTCGGCTGGGGGCCGGATATGGTAATGGTAACGCAGTGTAATGGAAAATAAAAAGGTTTAAGTGGGGTTGCTGTCAAAGACCAAATTGAACGGGTGTTAATAAAGTTATTTGGGTTAAATGTTAATGAATAAAGTTTTGGTTACTTGGAATTAGTTAATTGGATTTAAATATTTAATTTGGTTTGAAAAAATAAATAGGCTGTCGTGGCCAAGTTTACTCCAACTCCTGTGTCTATCTCGTTAATGGGTAAATGGAAAAATGTTTAAAGAATTTGGGGGGTTCTAAAGGTGGGGAGTAAAAGGTTGGACTATCTAATCTACACTAGTCATGTAGCGACGGGCCTGGGCGGACCAACAAGTCATGGGGGCCCCCAGGCAATAAGAGATTATGGGCCCCCCCCGGGCAATAAGAGATTATGGGGCCCCCGGGCAATAAGAGATTATGGGGCCCCCGGGCAATAGATTATGGGGCCACACTGTATACACACCCGCGCACTATATACACACATACAGCACTGGGACTGTGCAGGTGCTACTGGTAAGTGTGCAACACATACAACAATATAATCATTACTTTTATTGTCATAATTCTATTTTATTTAAATTCACTTTCCACGCACATATTACCCTCCAATGTGGGAACCTCTGGCTGGCCTTGGTACAGTGCCTTGAAAAAGTATTCATACCCCTCTATATACAGCGCCTTGAAAAAGTATTCATACCCCTTGAAATTTCCCACCTTTTCTCATGTTACAACCAAAAAACGTAAATGTATTTTATTGGGATTTTATGTGAGAGACACAAAGTGTCACATAATTGTGAAGTGGAAGGAAAATGATAAATGATACAAATAAATATGTAAAAAAAGTGTGGGGGGAGGGGCATTTGTATGGCGCCCCCCCAGAATCAATACCTTGTAGAACCCCCTTTCTCTACAAGTCTTTTTGGGGGTGTCTCTACCAGCTTTGCACATCTAGAGAGGGACATTTCTGCCCATTCTTCTTCTTTGTAAAATATCTCTGTCTCTGTCAGATTGGATGGAGAGCGTCTGATCAGCAATTTTCAAGTTTTGCCCACAGATTCTCAATGGGATTTAGGTCTGGACTGTGACTGGATCATTCTAACACATGAATAGGCTTTGATCTAAACCAGGGGTCCTCAAACTACGGTCCGCGGGCCGCATGCGCATGCCCCGCCGAACACCTTTATCCGGCCCACTGCATGCAGGGCCGGTAGACTGCTGTGCCAGAAGCTCATTGAAAAGTTCGGGCGCGCTGTGTGATAGTAGTCCCGCCCTCCTCTTTGACCGGCTCTTGTGATAGACGCAGTGTTCTGTCCATCACATGAGCTAGTCCAGGAGGAGGGCGGGACTACTATCACACAGCGCGCCCGAACTTTTCAATGAGCTTGTGGCACAGCAGGAGCAGGAGATCCTGATACACAGACAGGTCAGACATCGTTTGGCACAGTAAGGCTGCAATGGGCTTGTAATAATGGTGGGGGGCTTTAATGGTGAGGGGGGCTTGTATGATGGTGGGGGGGGCTTGTAATGATGGTGGGGGAGCTGCAATGGTGAGGGGGCTTGTAATGATGGTGGGGGAGCTGCAATGGTGACGGGGCTTGTGATAATAGTGAGGGGGGACTGCAATAGTGAGGGGGGCTTGTAATGATGGTGGGGGGCTTGTGATAATGGTGGGGGGGCTTGTAATGGTGGGGGCTGCAATAGTGTGGGGAGCTTGTAATGATGGTGGGGTGCTGCAATGGTGAGGGGGCTTGTGATAATGGTGAGGGGGGGTTGCAATGGTGAGGGGGGCTTGTAATGATGGTGGGGTGCTGCAATGGTGAGGGGGCTTGTGATAATGGTGAGGGGGGGTTGCAATGGTGAGGGGGGCTTGTAATGATGGTGGGGTGCTGCAATGGTGAGGGGGCTTGTGATAATGGTGAGGGGGGGGGGGGCAATGGTGAGGGGGGCTTGTAATGATGGTGGGGTGCTGCAATGGTGAGGGGGCTTGTGATAATGGTGAGGGGGGGGGGGCAATGGTGAGGGGGGCTTGTAATGATGGTAGGGTGCTGCAATGGTGAGGGGGCTTGTGATAATGGTGAGGGGGGGCTGCAATGGTGAAAGGGGCTTGTAATAATGGTGAGGGGGGCTTGTAATGATTGTGAGGGGGGCTTGTAATGATGGTGAGGGGGCTGCAATGAGGGCATAGTAAGGAGGCATTGAAAGTGAGGCTGCAGTGATGGGCATGGGTTGGGGGACTTTCAGGGTTTTTTTGGCGGGGGGGGGGGGGCGGCAGCAGTGAAGCACCCGGCCCTCTAACGGTCTGAGGGACAGTAAACTGGCCCCCTGTTTAAAAAGTTTGAGGACCCCTGATCTAAACCATTCCATTGTAGCTCTGGCAGATCTAGAAAGAAACAATTTCCTCCAAAAGTCACCTAATTAGTAAATAGAGTCCCCCTGTGTGCCATGTAATCTCGGTATAAATACAGCTGTTCTGTGAAGCCCTCAGAGAACCTTAGCGAACAAACAGCATCATGAATAGTGTTGCTCACGAATATTTGTATTGCGAATATTCGGCTCCAATATGGCATATTCGAGTATTCGCAATATATTCCGAATTTCGCGGTGAATATTCGCTATTTCGAATATTCGTATTTTTTCAATTTTTTTTTTAGAACAGATCACATCGTAGAGATCCCCATCGACGTCTAAAAGCATTGCTGGTATGATTAGAGACCTTGGGCCGAGTAGCTGCAGCGATCAATTTATATTGCCGATAAATCGCAATGCGATTATTCGGCAATAGCGATATCGCGCGATTATTTTCGAGAAATTCGCAATATTGTTTTTAGCTAAAATAACACATATATTCGATTTCAGAGTGTTACTGTCGAAATTCCGCAATAAATTTCTCATTCGCATTTTTGCGAAATTACGATAAAATATCAAGAATATTCTGAGCCAATCAGAGTGCTCCTTCCGCATTTGCCGAATATTCGCAATTATTTTGTATTGTAATATATCACGAATATTCTGAGCCAATCAGAGTGCTCCTTCCGCATTTCTCGAAATTTCGCATTCGCAATTCGCATTCGCATTCGCAATAGCGAAAATTCGCAATCATTTCATTTCCAAAAAATATCACGAATATTCGTATTTAGCGAATATATCTCGAATATTCGACTATATATTCGAGATATATCGCGAAATCGAATATGGCATATTCTGCTCAACACTAATCATGAAGGCCGAGGAACCCACCAGACAGGTCCGGGATAAAGTTGTGGAGAAGTATAAAGCAGGGGGGGGTTATAATAAAAATCTCCCAAGCTTTGAAGATCTCACGGAGCTTCTGTTCAATCCATCATCGGGAAATGGAAAGAGTACGGCACAACCGCAAACCTACCAAGACACGGCCGTCCACCTAAACTGACCGGGCCGGACAAGGAGAGAATTCATCAAAGAAGCAGCCAAGAGGCCCATGGGAACTCTGGAGGAGCTGCACAGGAGCTGCACAGCTTAGGGGGGAGAATCTGTCCACAGGACAACTATTAGTGGTGCTCTCCACAAATCTGCCCTTTATGGAAGAGTGACAAGAAGAAAGACATAAGAAGTCTTGTTTGTAGTTTGTGAGAAGCCATGTGGGGAGGGGACACAGCAAACATGTGGGGGAGGGGACACAGCAAACATGTGGGGGAGGGGACACAGCAAACACGTGGGGGAGGGGACACAGCAAACATGTGGGGGCGGGGACACAGCAAACATGTGGGGGAGGGGACACAGCAAACATGTGGGGGAGGGGACACAGCAAACACGTGGGGGAGGGGACACAGCAAACATGTGGGGGCGGGGACACAGCAAACATGTGGGGGAGGGGACACAGCAAACATGTGGGGGAGGGGACACAGCAAACACGTGGGGGAGGGGACACAGCAAACATGTGGGGGCGGGGACACAGCAAACATGTGGGGGAGGGGACACAGCAAACATGTGGGGGAGGGGACACAGCAAACATGTGGGGGAGGGGACACAGCAAACATGTGGGGGAGGGGACACAGCAAACACGTGGGGGAGGGGACACAGCAAACACGTGGGGGAGGGGACACAGCAAACATGTGGGGGGGGGGACGGGGACACAGCAAACATGTGGGGGAGGGGACATGTGGGGGAGGGGACACAGCAAACATGTGGGGGAGGGGGACACAGCAAACATGGGGGAGGGGACACAGCAAACGGGGAACACAACATGGGGGAGGGGACACAGCAAACATGTGGGGGAGGGGACACAGCAAACACGTGGGGGAGGGGACACAGCAAACATGTGGGGGAGGGGACACAGCAAACACGGGGGGGAGGGGACACAGCAAACATGGGGACGCAAACATGGGGGGCGGGGACACAGCAAACATGTGGGGGAGGGGACACAGCAAACATGTGGGGGAGGGGACACAGCAAACATGTGGGGGAGGGGACACAGCAAACATGTGGGGGAGGGGACACAGCAAACACGTGGGGGAGGGGACACAGCAAACATGTGGGGGCGGGGACACAGCAAACATGTGGGGGAGGGGACACAGCAAACATGTGGGGGAGGGGACACAGCAAACACGTGGGGGAGGGGACACAGCAAACATGTGGGGGCGGGGACACAGCAAACATGTGGGGGAGGGGACACAGCAAACATGTGGGGGAGGGGACACAGCAAACATGTGGGGGAGGGGACACAGCAAACATGTGGGGGAGGGGACACAGCAAACACGTGGGGGAGGGGACACAGCAAACATGTGGGGGCGGGGAGGGGACACAGCAAACATGTGGGGGAGGGGACACAGCAAACATGTGGGGGAGGGGACACAGCAAACATGTGGGGGAGGGGACACAGCAAACATGTGGGGGAGGGGACACAGCAAACATGTGGGGGAGGGGACACAGCAAACATGTGGGGGAGGAGACACAGCAAACATGTGGGGGAGGGGACACAGAAAACATGTAGGGGAGGGGACACAGCAAACATGTGGGGGAGGGGACACAGAAAACATGTGGGGGAGGGGACACAGCAAACATGTGGGGGAGGGGACACAGCATGTGGGGGAGGGGACACAGCAAACATGTGGGGGAGGGACACAGCACATGTGTGGGGGAGGGGACACAGCAAACATGTAGGGGAGGGCACACAGCAAACATGTAGGGGAGGGGACACAGCAAACATGTGGGGGAGGGGACACAGAAAACATGTGGGGGAGGGGACACAGCAAACATGTGGGGGAGGGGACACAGCAAACATGTGGGGGAGGGGACACAGAAAACATGTAGGGGAGGGGACACAGCAAACATGTGGGGGAGGGGACACAGCAAACATGTGGGGGAGGGGACACAGAAAACATGTGGGGGAGGGGACACAGCAAACATGTGGGGGAGGGGACGCAGCAAACATGTGGGGGGGGGGACACAGCAAACATGTGGGGGAGGGGACACAGCAAACATGTGGGGGGAGGGGCAAACATGTAGGGGAGGGGACACAGCAAACATGTGGGGGAGGGGACACAGCAAACATGTGGGGGAGGGGACACAGAAAACATGTGGGGGAGGGGACACAGCAAACATGTGGGGGAGGGGACACAGAAAACATGTGGGGGAGGAGACACAGCAAACATGTGGGGGAGGGGACACAGCAAACATGTGGGGGAGGGGACACAGCAAACATGTGGGGGAGGGGACACAGCAAACATGTGGGGGAGGGGACACAGCAAACATGTGGGGGAGGGGACGCAGCAAACATGTGGGGGAGGGGACACAGCAAACATGTGGGGGAGGGGACGCAGTGGGGGAGGGGACAAACATGTGGAAGAAGGAGCTCTGGTAACATGACACAAAAATTCTACTTTTTGGCCTGTGTGTGGGGGGAAACTAACACTGCACATCACCCTGAGCACACCATCCCCACCGTGAAACATGGTGGTGGCAGCATCATGTGGTGGGGATGCTTTTCTATCTTGGTAGGGTGAGGAAAAGGCCAGGCAATGGAGAAAGTTGTCTCTGAAGACCAAGGTTCTCATATGCATGGGCAAAGTCAATGTGATTTGGGGCAAACTGGCGACAATTGATGGGGCAAACTGGTGGCAATTGATGGGGCAAACTGGGAGAAATTAATGGGGTAAACTGATGGCAATTGATGGGGCAAACTGGGAGAAATTAATGGGGAAAACTGGAAGAAATTGATGGGGCAAACTGGCGGCAATTGATGGGGCAAACTGGGAGAAATTAATGGGGAAAACTGGAAGAAATTGATGGGGCAAACTGGCGGCAATTGATGGGCAAACTGGCGGCAATTGATGGGCAAACTGGTGCCAATTGATGGCGTAAACTGGTGGCAATTGATGGGCAAACTGGTGGCAATTGATGGGGCAAACTGGCGGCAATTGATGGGGTAAACTGGTGGCAATTGATGGGCAAACTGGTGGCAATTGATGGCGTAAACTGGTGGCAATTGATGGGCAAACTGGTGGCAATTGATGGGCAAACTGGTGGCAATTGATGGCGTAAACTGGTGGCAATTGATGGGGCAAACTGGTGCCTATTGATGGCGTAAACTGGTGGCAATTGATGGGCAAACTGGTGGCAATTGATGGGGCAAACTGGCAGCAATTGATGGGGTAAACTGGTGGCAATTGATGGGCAAACTGGTGGCAATTGATGGGCAAACTGGTGGCAATTGATGGGGCAAACTAGTGGCAATTAATGGGGCAAACTGGTGACAATTGATGGGGCCAACTGGTGGCAATTGATGGGGAAAACTGGGAGAAATTGGTGGGGAAACTCGGTGGCAATTGATGGGGCAAACTGGTGGCAATTGATGGGGCAAACTGGTGACAATAGATGGGGCAAACTGGCTGCAATTGATGGGGCAAACTGACTGCAATTGATAGGGCAAACTGGCGGCAATTCAAGGGGCAAACTGGGAGAAATTGGTGGGGAAACTCGGTGGCAATTGATGGGGCAAACTGGTGGCAATTGATGGGGCAAACTGGTGGCAATTGATGGGGTAAACTGGTGGCAATGGATGGGGCAAACTAGGAGAAATTGATGTGGCAAACTGGCGGCAATTGATGGGGCACACTGGTAGAAATTGATGGGGCAAACTGGTAGAAATTGATGGGGCAAACTGGTGGCAATTGATGGGGAAAACTTGTGGCAATTGATGTGGCAAACTGGCGGCAATTGATGGAGCATACTGGTGGCAATGGATGGGGCAAACTGGTAGCAATTGATGGGGCAAACTGGGAGAAATTGATGGGGCAAACTGGCAGCAATTGATGGGGCAAACAGGCGGCACTTGATGGGGCCAATTGGTGGCAATTGATGGGGCAAACTGGCGGCAATTGATGGGGCAAACTGGGAGAAATTGGTGGGTAAACTCGGTGGCAATTGATGGGGCAAACTGGTGGCAATTGATGGGGCAAACTGGTGGCAATTGATGGGGTAAACTGGTGGCAATGGATGGGGCAAACTGGGAGAAATTGATGTGGCAAACTGGCGGCAATTGATGGGGTAAACTATTGGCAATTGATGGGGCAAACTGGTGGCAACTGATGGGGTAAACTATTGGCAATTAATGGGGCCAACTGGGAGAAATTGATGGGGCAAACTGACGGCAATTGATGGGGAAACTGGTGGCAATTTATGGGGTAAATTGGTGGCAATTTATGGGGAAAACTGATGGCAATTGATTGGACAAACTGGGAGAAATTGATTGGGCAAACTGACGGCAATTGATGGGGAAAACCGGTGGCAATTGATGGGGCAAACTGGGAGAAATTGATGGGGCAAACTGGGAGAAATTGATGGGGCAAACTGGGAGAAATTCATCGGGTAAACTGACGGCAATTGATGGGGCAAACTGGTGGCAATTAATGGGCAAACTGGTGGCAATTGATGGGCAAACTGGTGGCAATTGATGGGGCAAACTAGTGGCAATTAATGGGGCAAACTGGTGACAATTGATGGGCCAACTGGTGGCAATTGATGGGGAAAACTGGGAGAAATTGGTGGGGAAACTCGGTGGCAATTGATGGGGCAAACTGGTGGCAATTGATGGGGCAAACTGGTGACAATAGATGGGGCAAACTGGCTGCAATTGATGGGGCAAACTGACTGCAATTGATAGGGCAAACTGGCGGCAATTCAAGGGGCAAACTGGGAGAAATTGGTGGGGAAACTCGGTGGCAATTGATGGGGCAAACTGGTGGCAATTGATGGGGCAAACTGGTGGCAATTGATGGGGTAAACTGGTGGCAATGGATGGGGCAAACTAGGAGAAATTGATGTGGCAAACTGGCGGCAATTGATGGGGCACACTGGTAGAAATTGATGGGGCAAACTGGTAGAAATTGATGGGGCAAACTGGTGGCAATTGATGGGGAAAACTTGTGGCAATTGATGTGGCAAACTGGCGGCAATTGATGGAGCATACTGGTGGCAATGGATGGGGCAAACTGGTAGCAATTGATGGGGCAAACTGGGAGAAATTGATGGGGCAAACTGGCAGCAATTGATGGAGCAAACAGGCGGCACTTGATGGGGCCAATTGGTGGCAATTGATGGGGCAAACTGGCGGCAATTGATGGGGCAAACTGGGAGAAATTGGTGGGTAAACTCGGTGGCAATTGATGGGGCAAACTGGTGGCAATTGATGGGGCAAACTGGTGGCAATTGATGGGGTAAACTGGTGGCAATGGATGGGGCAAACTGGGAGAAATTGATGTGGCAAACTGGCGGCAATTGATGGGGTAAACTATTGGCAATTGATGGGGCAAACTGGTGGCAACTGATGGGGTAAACTATTGGCAATTAATGGGGCCAACTGGGAGAAATTGATGGGGCAAACTGACGGCAATTGATGGGGAAACTGGTGGCAATTTATGGGGTAAATTGGTGGCAATTTATGGGGAAAACTGATGGCAATTGATTGGACAAACTGGGAGAAATTGATTGGGCAAACTGACGGCAATTGATGGGGAAAACCGGTGGCAATTGATGGGGCAAACTGGGAGAAATTGATGGGGCAAACTGGGAGAAATTGATGGGGCAAACTGGGAGAAATTCATCGGGTAAACTGACGGCAATTGATGGGGCAAACTGGTGGCAATTAATGGGCAAACTGGTGGCAATTGATGGGCAAACTGGTGGCAATTGATGGGGCAAACTAGTGGCAATTAATGGGGCAAACTGGTGACAATTGATGGGGCCAACTGGTGGCAATTGATGGGGAAAACTGGGAGAAATTGGTGGGGAAACTCGGTGGCAATTGATGGGGCAAACTGGTGGCAATTGATGGGGCAAACTGGTGACAATAGATGGGGCAAACTGGCTGCAATTGATGGGGCAAACTGACTGCAATTGATAGGGCAAACTGGCGGCAATTCAAGGGCAAACTGGGAGAAATTGGTGGGGAAACTCGGTGGCAATTGATGGGGCAAACTGGTGGCAATTGATGGGGCAAACTGGTGGCAATTGATGGGGTAAACTGGTGGCAATGGATGGGGCAAACTAGGAGAAATTGATGTGGCAAACTGGCGGCAATTGATGGGGCACACTGGTAGAAATTGATGGGGCAAACTGGTAGAAATTGATGGGGCAAACTGGTGGCAATTGATGGGGAAAACTTGTGGCAATTGATGTGGCAAACTGGCGGCAATTGATGGAGCATACTGGTGGCAATGGATGGGGCAAACTGGTAGCAATTGATGGGGCAAACTGGGAGAAATTGATGGGGCAAACTGGCAGCAATTGATGGGGCAAACAGGCGGCACTTGATGGGGCCAATTGGTGGCAATTGATGGGGCAAACTGGCGGCAATTGATGGGGCAAACTGGGAGAAATTGGTGGGTAAACTCGGTGGCAATTGATGGGGCAAACTGGTGGCAATTGATGGGGCAAACTGGTGGCAATTGATGGGGTAAACTGGTGGCAATGGATGGGGCAAACTGGGAGAAATTGATGTGGCAAACTGGCGGCAATTGATGGGGTAAACTATTGGCAATTGATGGGGCAAACTGGTGGCAACTGATGGGGTAAACTATTGGCAATTAATGGGGCCAACTGGGAGAAATTGATGGGGCAAACTGACGGCAATTGATGGGGAAACTGGTGGCAATTTATGGGGTAAATTGGTGGCAATTTATGGGGAAAACTGATGGCAATTGATTGGACAAACTGGGAGAAATTGATTGGGCAAACTGACGGCAATTGATGGGGAAAACCGGTGGCAATTGATGGGGCAAACTGGGAGAAATTGATGGGGCAAACTGGGAGAAATTGATGGGGCAAACTGGGAGAAATTCATCGGGTAAACTGACGGCAATTGATGGGGCAAACTGGTGGCAATTAATGGGCAAACTGGTGGCAATTGATGGGCAAACTGGTGGCAATTGATGGGGCAAACTAGTGGCAATTAATGGGGCAAACTGGTGACAATTGATGGGGCCAACTGGTGGCAATTGATGGGGAAAACTGGGAGAAATTGGTGGGGAAACTCGGTGGCAATTGATGGGGCAAACTGGTGGCAATTGATGGGGCAAACTGGTGACAATAGATGGGGCAAACTGGCTGCAATTGATGGGGCAAACTGACTGCAATTGATAGGGCAAACTGGCGGCAATTCAAGGGGCAAACTGGGAGAAATTGGTGGGGAAACTCGGTGGCAATTGATGGGGCAAACTGGTGGCAATTGATGGGGCAAACTGGTGGCAATTGATGGGGTAAACTGGTGGCAATGGATGGGGCAAACTAGGAGAAATTGATGTGGCAAACTGGCGGCAATTGATGGGGCACACTGGTAGAAATTGATGGGGCAAACTGGTAGAAATTGATGGGGCAAACTGGTGGCAATTGATGGGGGAAAACTTGTGGCAATTGATGTGGCAAACTGGCGGCAATTGATGGAGCATACTGGTGGCAATGGATGGGGCAAACTGGTAGCAATTGATGGGGCAAACTGGGAGAAATTGATGGGGCAAACTGGCAGCAATTGATGGGGCAAACAGGCGGCACTTGATGGGGCCAATTGGTGGCAATTGATGGGGCAAACTGGCGGCAATTGATGGGGCAAACTGGGAGAAATTGGTGGGTAAACTCGGTGGCAATTGATGGGGCAAACTGGTGGCAATTGATGGGGCAAACTGGTGGCAATTGATGGGGTAAACTGGTGGCAATGGATGGGGCAAACTGGGAGAAATTGATGTGGCAAACTGGCGGCAATTGATGGGGTAAACTATTGGCAATTGATGGGGCAAACTGGTGGCAACTGATGGGGTAAACTATTGGCAATTAATGGGGCCAACTGGGAGAAATTGATGGGGCAAACTGACGGCAATTGATGGGGAAACTGGTGGCAATTTATGGGGTAAATTGGTGGCAATTTATGGGGAAAACTGATGGCAATTGATTGGACAAACTGGGAGAAATTGATTGGGCAAACTGACGGCAATTGATGGGGAAAACCGGTGGCAATTGATGGGGCAAACTGGGAGAAATTGATGGGGCAAACTGGGAGAAATTGATGGGGCAAACTGGGAGAAATTCATCGGGTAAACTGACGGCAATTGATGGGGCAAACTGGTGGCAATTAATGGGGCCAACTGGTAGAAATTGATGGGGAAAACTCGTGGCAATTGATGTGGCAAACTGGCGGCAATTGATAGGGCATACTGGTGGCAATGGATGGGGCAAACTGGCAGCAATTGATGGGGCAAACTGGGAGAAATTGATGGGGCAAACTGGTCGCAATTGATGGGGAAAACTGGGAGAAATTGATGGGGCAAACTGGTGGCAATTGATGGGGCAAACTGGGAGAAATTAATGGGGCAAACTGGGAGAAATCGATGGGGCAAACTGGTGTCAATTGATGGGGCAAACTGGGGAAATTGATGGGGCAAACTGGTGGCAATTGATGGGGCAAACTGGGAGAAATTGATGGGGCAAACCGGGAGAAATTGATGGGGCAAACTGGGAGAAATTGATGGTTACAGTGGCTGCGTTTGATGGCACAGTGGCTACAATTGATGGGGTTTTTTTTGTTCTGTTTTTTTGCGCCCCCCCCAAAAAAAATGGTGAGTGCCAGCCGCCACTGGTCTTAGCAATCAATTGTCCTTTGGCACAGGTTTGCATTTTACACTGAGGTCTTCATTGTAGAGGCCCGTTGTCTGCCGCTGTGTGCTGATTCCTCTGAGGTGATGGGCTTGACAAACTTTCACTAAATGTATTTTGCATGAGCTCTCCAATAGACTGTCTCAACTTATCCTTCATATCTTTCCCCATGAAGACGTAGAGTATCGGGTTGATACAACTATTGAACTGGGCCAGAGAGTCCGAAAGAAAGTCAAAAATGTCCACTACTTCGTTGTTAGTGTATATCAGGACTACCCCCATGATGTGGTAGGGGGCCCAGGTGATGAAAAATGCGACTACGATCCCTAAAGACACCTTGGTGATTTTATTACCGGCTTCTGTAAATCTTCTGTTTTGTAATTTAAAAGCCACAGAAATGTAACAAATAGAAATGATTAAGAACGGGAGCAGAAAACCAAAAACCATGTGGATGTAGCTGGTGAGCTCCACCGCATTCAATTCATAATAGCACCAAGTTCTGTTACCAGAAGTGGAGAACTTGTGGTACAGGACATAAGGCAGACACATCACAAGGGACAAGGTCCAAATAGCCAAGCAGGTCATCCACGCTATTCTTACACTTCGGTGATTTCGGGCCCAAATGGGTTGGACAACCAGGATGCAACGGTCAACGCTGATAGCCACCAAGGTGAAGACGCTGGCAAACATGTTCACAACAAGGCTGAAGTTTAAAATCTTGCAGAGAACAGGACCGTACAACCAGTATGGGTAGAAGTACTGCGCTATAACGAACGGGAGAGACAGGCAGCAGATGATATCGGATATGGCAAGGTTCCAGAACCAGATGGTAGTCATGGTCCACTTCATCTTCACTATGGTAATCCAAACCGCTAGAGCATTGCCGGGGACACCTACGAGGGTCGTAAAAGATAAAACCAGGATAGAGAACAAATGTCCATGGCTGTAAAGGATGCTTGGTTCCATCTCATCAGTGACGTTGGACATCCTATGTTCTCCTGTAAAAACATCAAAAAGTTATGGCATCCATATGGTTATTGTTCAATCAGATGTTATCATACACAGGGCTTCTTTTTATCAGATAATAGGTGCAAGAACTCCCTCCTTTTGAGTCGCCTCTTATGTCTACCCCCTACACACCTCTGAGCCCCATTCCTTGATTCCACCCCCTACCCACCTCGGAGCCCCATTCCTTCATTCCATCCCCTACCCACCTCCGAGCACCATTCCTTGATTCAACCTCCTACCCACCTCCAAGCACCATTCCTTGATTGCACTTCCTAACCACCTCCGAGCCCCATTCCTTGATTCCACCCCCTACCCACCTCCGAGCTCCATTCCTTGATTCCACCTCCTACCCACCTCCAAGCACCATTCCTTTATGCCATCTCCTACCCACCTCTAAGCACCATTCCTTGATTCCACCTTCTACCCACCTCTAAGCACCATTTCTTGATTCCACCTCCTACCCACCTCCAAGAACCATTCCTTGATTCCACCCCGTACCCACCTCAGAGCACCATTCCTTGATTCCACCTCCTACTCACCTCCGAGCCCCATTCCTTGATTCTACCTCCTTCACACCTTTTTGCACCATTCCTTGATTCCACTTCCGAGCACCATTCCTTGATTCCACCCCCTACCCATCTCTGAGCACCATTCCGTTATTCCACCTCCTATGCACCATTCCTTGAATCCACCTCCGAGCACCATTCCTTGATTCCACTCTGTACCCACCTCCGAGCACCATAACTTGATTCACCTCCTACTCACCTCCGAGCACCATAACTTGATTCACCTCCTACTCACGTCCGAGCACCATTTCTTGATTCCACCCCTACCCACTAGGGATGAGCTCTGCGTTCGATACGGACGTATGTTCGACTCAAACATTGTCTGTTCGTACGTTCATCGAATTTCAAACAAAACGGGTCGTTCGCGCCAAATTCGAGTGACGCGCATAATTCACTGCGGCATTGCGCGCTGATGATTGGCCAAACATGCACTATGACCCTGCATGCTTGGCCAATCACAGCGCGCAAAAAACGGAGAGCCATAATTGGCCAAAGCCAGGGTGGCTTTGGCCAATTATGGCTCAGGGCTTTAGCACACGCCCCACACTATATAAGGCCGCCTGCTGGGCGGCCTCGTGTAGTGTGTTCCAGCGCTGAACTGAGATCAGTCAGAGAGACAGAGAGATTGTCTTTTTATATAGCTAGATAGAGCAGGCAGGCTAGTCAGTTTAGCTTAATTTACAGTGTGTAGAGAATATATATACATCCCTAGGAGTTGTACATATATTTATACACTGTATAGCTTAGATAGATCAGTTCTTCCTAATTTACTGGCAGGCAGGTGATTGTGCTATTTAAAGACGTTATCACAGGTATAGACACCCAGCAGGTACAATATTTAAAGGAATTTTTATTTTTATTTTATTTAGGGATCAATAAAATCACTGCTCCTGGAGCAGTGATTTTAATGATGCTTAAATAAAAAAAAAAAATTCCTTTAAATATTGTACCTGCTGGGTGTCTATAGTTTGCCTGTGAAAACGTCTTTGAGAACCCGGGTCTCGCCCCAGGGAACATGTATCAAGGGAAAAAAAAGTTTTAAAAACGGTCCTGCTCCTGAAAAAACAACCGTTTTTTAAACTTTTTTCCATTGATACATGTTCCCTGGGGCGAGACCCGGGTTCTCAAAGACGTTTTCCAACAATAACTTGAATATTGGTCTTTAAAATGATCAATTTTGAATTCGAACGTTCGAGTCCCATAGACTTCAATGGCGTTCTAAATGTTCGCGCGAATGGTCGGTCTGTTCGACGGTTCTGGTGCGAACCGAACGCGGGGGTGTTCGGCTCATCCCTACTACCCACCTCCATGCACCATTTCTTGATTCCACCTCCTACCCATCTCTGAGCACCATTCCTTTATTCCACCTCCTACCCACCTCCATGCACCATTCCTTGATTCCACCTCCGAGCACCATTCCTTGATTCCACCCCATACCCACCTTCGAGAACCATTCCTTGATTCCACCCCCGAGCACCATTCCTTGATTCCACCTCCTACCCACCTCCGTGCACCATTCCTTGATTCCACCCCCGAGCACCATTCCTTGATTCCACCCCCAAGCACCATTCCTTGATTCCACCCCTGAGCACCTTTCCTTGATTCCACCTCCGAGCACCATTCCTTGATTCCACCTCGTACCCACCTTTGAGAACCATTCCTTGATTCAACCTCCTACCCACCTCCGTGCACCATTCCTTGATTCCACCTCTTACCTGCCTCCATGCACCATTCCTTGATTCCACCCTCGAGCACCATTCCTTGATTCCACCTCCTACCCACCTCTGTGCACCATTCCTTGATTCCACCCTCGAGCACCATTCCTTGACTCCACCTCTTACCCGCCTCCGTGCACCATTCCTTGATTCCACCTCTGAGCACCACTCCTTGATTCCACCCTCGAGCACCATTCCTTGATTCCACCCCCTACCCACCTTTGAGCAACATTCCTGGGTTCCACCCCCTACCCACCTCCAAGTAATGGATACAGAACCAATTATCAATTTATGGTGCTATGTAATTTGTTAATGATAAAAAGTAAAAAAGATCCCCTGTAGCCAGCAACAATGGAGCACCCCCAGCAACAATAGACTCTGAACAGCAAGCAACAATAGACCCCTTCCTCAACAGGTTGTCTCCCAGTAGCATAAGAGCCCCCCAGCTACAAAACATCACCCACCAGTGACAACTGACCTCCCCAGCAACAATAGACCCTCCCCCTGTAAAAAATAGCGCCTGTTTATTCCAGTCAAAACATATAACTAAAACAGCAAAAACAGCAAACAGTGGGGTAACAAAAGCTGACGCGTTTCACATCGACAACCGATGCTTAGGTTGTCGAAGCTTTCTCTCTCCCCCATCTTTCTTTCTCTCTCCCCATCTTTCTTTATCCCCCCCCCATCTTTCTTTCTCTCTCTCTCCCCCATCGTTGTTTCTCTCTCCCCATCTTTCTTTATCTCTCTCCCCCGTCTTTCTCTCTCTCTCCCCCATCTTTCTTTCTCCCCCATCTTTCTCTCTCTCTCTCTCTCTCTCTCTCTCCATATTTCTTTCTCTCTCCCCCCAGCTTTCTTTCTCTCTCTCTCCCCATTCTCTCTCTCTCCCCATCTTTCTTTATCTCTCCCCCCATCTTTCTCTCTCTCTCTCCCCATCTTTCTTCCCCCCCATCTTTCTTTCTCTCTCTCTCTCCTCATCTTTCTTTCTCTCTCCCCCATCTTTCTCTCTCTCTCTCTCTCTCTCTCCCCCCCCATCTTTCTTTCTCTCCCCCTCTTTCTTTCTCTCCCCCTATCTTTCTTTCTCTCCCCCCATCTTTCTCTCTCCCCCCATCTCTCTCCTCTCTCCCCCATCTTTCTTTATCTCTCTCTCCCCCCCCCCCCCCATCTTTCTCTCCCCCTATCTTTATTTCTCTCCCCCCCATCTTTCTTTCTCTCTCCCCCCATCTTTCTTTCTCTCCCCCCATCTTCTCTCTCTCTCTCCCCCCATCTTTCTCTCTCTCTCTCTCCCATCTTTCTTTCTCTCTCCCCCCATATTTCTTTCTCTCTCCCCATCTTTCTTTCTCTCTCCCCCCATATTTCTTTCTCTCTCCCCATCTTTCTTTCTCTCTCCCCCCATATTTCTTTCTCTCTCCCCATCTTTCTTTCTCTCTCCCCCCATATTTCTTTCTCTCTCCCCATCTTTCTCTCTCTCTCTCTCCCCCATCTTTCTCTCTCTCTCTCTCCCCATCTTTCTTTCTCTCTCTCCCCCCATCTTTCTTTCTCTCTCCCCCATCTTTCTTTCTCTCTCTCCCCCATCTTTCTTTCTCTCTCTCTCTCTCTCTCTCTCTCTCGCGCGCGCTCTCTCTGTCTGATGTGTCCGCCATAATGTTGCGGTCATGAAAAAAATCGCTGATCGCCGCCATTACTAGTAAAAAAAAAAAAAGATTACTATAAATGCAATAAAACTATCTCCTATTTTGTAAATGCTATAAATTTTGCGCAAACCAATCAATAAACGCTTTTTTTGCAATCTTTTTTTTTTTTTTACCAATAATATGTAGAATCGTATCGGCGTAAACTGAGGAAAAAAATGTTTTTTTATATTATATTATATTGCATTTTTTTTTTTCAAAAACCGCACAGGTGATCAAATACCACCAAAAGAAATCTCTATTTGTGGGGAAAAAAGGACAACAATTTTGTTTGGGAGCCGCGTCGCACGACCCGCGCGATTGTCACTCAAGGCGACGCAGTGCCGAATCGCAAAAACTGGCCGGGTCCTTTACCTGCATAAAGGTCTGGGGCTTAAGTGGTTAATGTCCTACCTTGTAATCACCAGATTGTGAGAAGTCTTCTCTTCTCTTCTCTTCTCTTCTCTTTTCTTCTTCTCTTCTCTTCTTCTCTTCCCACAGATGGTCGAGACTCTGAGCCACCTTCCCAAAACTTGAAACAACAATTTTTTGGCCAACGAACTTCCTCCCGATAAAATATGATCTAGGCGGCTTCTTTCCTTTGGCAGATTTTATGGTGGATCTTATAAAACAAGAGAGAAGACTTGGATGTGGACGGAGTGTTGGTATCTCTTCATTAGATATCTGATATCTTATCTGAGGATCTCTTTGTTGCCTGTGAAGTAAGATCTCTGCAAAGCTTGAAGACCAACATGGTCTCTAGGGATTGGCTCTCAGCTTCATAAATCTGTGGGAAGATGTCATCTTCAGGATTATCATGATTTGTAAGCGAGTGAAATGGTATTTCTGGATGTGTTCTGATTTTTTCCTACTTTTAGAATTTGAAGAGCGATCGCTCGGGGGGCTTCGGATACTCCAGGGGCCTGTCTGGAATTCATGGGTAACATCGAGCCCAGCCTAATGAGTTTCACATACCGTCAGGGTTGCCATCAGGAATGGGGGCCCCTCACACAGCTTCAAGCATGGGCCCCCCGGAGCACAGAGCCAGGGGGGGGGTTGCTGCCGCCTCAAATTGAGAAATTGAGAAGCGGGGGTCCCCGCTAATAGAGAAGGATGGGCCGTGAATTGAGAAGCTGGGGGGGTGCCAGGAACTGAGAAGCCATGAACTGAGCCATGAACTATATATATATATATATATATATTTATAAAAAAAAAAAAAAAGGGGGGGGGGGTTGCCTTCCATCCAGGGCCCTGGGGACCTCTGGGCCCTTTTATTAAAAATATATATATACAAATCGGAATTTTTTTTTTTAAAAAGGGGGGTTGCCATCCGGGGACCTGGGGACCTCCGGGCACCTTGCAAAAAAAAAAAGGGGGTGGGTTGCCATCCGGGCCCCTTACAGGTGTACTGCCTGTACCCCCCTGATTGTGGCCCTGCATACCGTACATTTCTAATTCGTACAGTTTCCCCGTCAGAGTTGTTTAGAACCAAGATTTTATTTATTATTGAACAAAATGTCATTGAATAAAATGTTAAATTGGGAGTGATTTGTCCTAGGAGGGGTTTTTTGCTATGAGAGGGAAGGGGGGTGAAGATCGGTGATAGGTTGGAGGGGGCGGAGGTTTTATCGTAAAATTTATTTTAGAAAACGAAATTTGGTGGGGGGGGGGGGGGGAGTGAGTTGAGAAGGATTTGTCCTAGGAGGGGGATTTGTGCTATGAAGGGGGATTTTGGGGGGGGGGGATTAGTGCTAGTAGGGATGAATGGGGGGATTTGTGCTAGGAGGGAAAGGAAGAAGAGGTCTAATGCTAGGATGGAGGGGGGATTGTGGGGGGGGGGGGTTGTTGTGGGAAGAGGATATTTTGGGCGGCAGTGGCATAAGACTTATATTAGGAGGCTAAATTTGAGGAGGTAGTGGCGTAAAATGTATTTTAGGAGGGTAAATTTGTGTGAGGGGGGTGTTTGGGGGGGTGTACTAGGAAAGGGATTTTTAGTTATGAAGGGGGATTTGAGCTAGTAGGGATAATTCGGGGATTTGTGCTAGGGGGGGGGGGGAGGGAGAAGAGAACTAGTCCTAGTGCTAGGATGAAGGGGGGATTGGGGGGGGGGGGATTTATAATGAGAAGAGGATATTTAGGGTGGGAGTGGCGTAAGATTTATATTCGGGGATTTGTGCTAGGGGGGGGGGGGGAAGGGAGAAGAGGACTAGTCCTAGTGCCAGGATGGAGGGGGGATTGGGGGGGGGGGGGGTTGTAATGAGAAGAGGATATTTAGGGCAGCAGTGGCATAAGATTTATATTAAGAGGCTAAACTTGGGGGGGGGGTGGACTAGATTTGTGCTATGAGGGGGATTTGTCCTAGGAGGGGGAGTTGTGCTATGAAGGGGGGTGGGGGGGAAGGGAGAAGAGGACTAGTCCTAGTGCCAGGATGGAGGGGGGATTGGGGGGGGGGGGGTTGTAATGAGAAGAGGATATTTAGGGCAGCAGTGGCATAAGATTTATATTAAGAGGCTAAACTTGGGGGGGGGTGGACTAGATTTGTGCTATGAGGGGGATTTGTCCTAGGAGGGGGAGTTGTGCTATGAAGGGGGTGGGGGGGGGGGGGGGGGATTAGTGCTAGTAGGGATGATTGGGGGGGATTTGTGCTAGGAGGGGAAGGGAGAAGAGAATTAGTGCTAGGATGGAGGGGGGATTGGGGGGGGGGGGTTGTAATGAGAAGAGGATATTTAGGGCAGCAGTGGCATAAGATTTATATTAAGAGGCTAAACTTGGGGGGGGGTGGACTAGATTTGTGCTATGAGGGGGATTTGTCCTAGGAGGGGGAGTTGTGCTATGAAGGGGGGTGGGGGGGAAGGGAGAAGAGGACTAGTCCTAGTGCTAGGATGGAGGGGGGATTGGGGGGGGATTTGTAATGGGAAGAGGACATTTAGGGTGGCGGGTGGCGTAATATTTATATTAGGAGGCTAAATTTGGGGGGGGGGGTTTGAGTTTGATTTGTCCTAGGAGGGGGAGTTGTGCTATGAAGGGGGATGGGGGGGGGGGAATTAGTGCTAGTAGGGATGATTGGGGGGGATTTGTTCTACGAGGGGAAGGGAGAAGAGGACTAGTGCTAAATTGGAGGGGGATGGGGGCGGGGATTAGCACTAAAAGTGAAAATTTGGTGTGGTAGTGGTGTAAGATTTATGTTAGGAGGGTAAATTTGTGGGGCGGGGGTGGTTTTGGGGGGGTTGGTTGTACTTGGAAGGGAATTTTTAGTTATGAAGGGAGATTTGTGCTAGGGGGGAAGGGAGAGAAGAGGATTAGTCCTAGTGCTAGGATGGAGGGGCGATTGGGGGGGGGGGTTATTTGTAATGGGAAGAGGACATTTAGGGTGGCGGTGGCGTAAGATTTATATTAGGAGGCTAAATTTGGGGGGGGGGGGTGAATTGGAAAGGATTTGTGCTTGTAGGGGGATTTGTGCTAGGAGGGGAGATGGGGGGAGTTGAAGGATTTGTGCTCAGAGGGGAAATTTGAGGGGGTAGAGGATTTGTACTATGAGGGGGGGGGTGAAGATTTGTGCTGGGTTGGGGATTTCAGCAGGGGGGGTTATACTGTAAGGAGGGGAGATTTTTTGGGGGGGGGTTGGCTTGCAGAGGGAATACATGCTTGGGGATAAGCGTGCAGATCAGTGCTCAGTTTTTTGGGGAGTGGGGGGGGGGGGGGGTTGTTGCTCATAACTTTTGGGACGGAGGGGATGGAGAAATATTTACGTGAGATTTTCATCCTCTGGTTTCACTTCCTCCTAAGACTTGACTCATAGAGAGAAAAATAAATAAAATCTGCCGTGTCGACATCTCAAGAATTCTCACAAATCATCTTTGTGGTTTGCCTGTTGATTTTCAGCGCCACCTAGTGTCCATCATGTGGTGTTTTTCTGAAATATCTCTATTAGGGAAAATACCAAAGTATGGCCACTAGGTGGAGCCGATGATCATAGGAAATAAATCAGCAGTGGCGGTGCGTCCATAGTGGCCGCCCCCCCTCTCTCTCTCTCCTGCACCCGTCACTGAATACAATACATAGATTTGTGCATTGCATGAATCGATGTATTGCCGCCGCCGCTGCCGCCGCCTATTCAGATGGCCGGCCCCCTGGACATCTGAATAACGGCAGCTGGTTGGCTGTGTAAGTGTCTATCAGGGCCGGCGGCTCTGATAGGCTTTCCAATTATAGCCTGAGTGCTCTAATCGGCTTCCAAACAGTTAACCAGGGGACGCAGGGGGTGTGCCTTCCCGGGTTAACACTGACACGCCTCTCAGCCAATCAGGTTCACCGGGTCTGGTTACCGGTAACCTGATTGGCTGAAGCGACATCGAGGGCGGGAGAAGACATCGAGGGACGTGGAGGGAGGACGGCTGACCCCAGAAAGGTAAGTGCCAGGCGGGGGGGGGGGGGGGGGGCAATCTGGTCGTATTTGAGGGGACAATCTGGCAACATTTTATAGGGCAAACTGGCGGTTTTTGAGGGGGCACAGTGGTGAGAATTGATGGGCACAGTGGTGAGAATTGATGGGCACAGTGGTGAGAATTGATGGCACAGTGGTGAGAATTAATGGCACAGTGGTGAGAATTGATGGGCACAGTGGTGAGAATTGATGGGCACAGTGGTGAGAATTGATGGCACAGTGGTGAGAATTGATGGCACAGTGGTGAGAATTGATGGCACGGTGGTGACAATTGATGGGCACAGTGGTGAGAATTGATGGCACGGTGGTGACAATTGATGGCACAGTGGTGAGAATTGATGACACAGTGGTGAGAATTGATGGCACAGTGGTGACAATCGATGGCACGGTGGTGACAATTGATGGCACAGTGGTGAGAATTGATGGCACGGTGGTGAGAATTGATGGGCACATTGGTGACAATTGATGGGCACAGTGGTGAGAATTGATGGCACAGTGGTGAGAATTGATGTCACGGTGGTGACAATTGATGGGCACAGTGGTGAGAATTGATGGCACAGTGGTGACAATTGATGGCACAGTGGTGACAATTGATGGCACAGTGGTGACAATTGATGAGCACAGTGGTGAGAATTGATGGCACAGTGGTGAGAATTGATGGGCACAGTGGTGAGAATTGATGGCACAGTGGTGAGAATTGATGGCACAGTGGTGACAATTGATGGCACAGTGGTGACAATTGATGAGCACAGTGGTGAGAATTGATGGCACAGTGGTGACAATTGATGGGCACAGTGGTGACAATTGATGGGCACAGTGGTGACAATTGATGGCACAGTGGTGAGAATTGATGGGCACAGTGGTGACAATTGATGGGCACAGTGGTGACAATTGATGGGCACAGTGGTGACAATTGATGGCACAGTGGTGAGAATTGATGGGCACGGTGGTGACAATTGATGGGCACAGTGAGGCTGCAATTAATAAATTTTTTTGTTTGTTTTGTTTTTTGCGCCCCCCAAAAATGTAGATTTTTATGTTTATGTCGAATAGAAAAAAAAAAAGCGTTATTTAACTTCAATGTGAGAAGCTGCAACTCAGAGCGACGCCCACCAACAGAACGCGTGACGAAAGGAAGCTGCTCTAATAATGGAGAGTTAGTAGTGTTAACCACTTCCGCCCCGTTTGGCTGCCCAAAGACCACAGCACATTTTTTTGCGATTTTGCGATTCGGCACTGCGTCGGTTTAACTGACAATTACGCGGTCGTGCGACGCGGCTCCCGAACAAAATCGGCGTCCTTTTTCCCCCACAAGTAGAGATTTCTTTTGGTGGTATTTGATCGCATCGGCGGTTTTTATTTTTAGCGCTATAAACAAAAAATAGAGCGACAATTTTGAAAAAAAAGCAATCATTTTTACTTTTTGCTGTAATAAATATCCCCCAAAAAATATAAAAAAAAACATTTGACCTCAGTTTAGGGCGATACGTGTTCTTTTACATATTATTGGTTAAAAAACAAAATCGCAATAAGCGTTTATTGATTGGTTTGCGCAAAATTTATAGCGGGTAGATTTATGGCATTTTTATTATTATTTTTACTAGTAATGGTGGCGATCAGCGATTTTTATTGTAACGGCGACATTGCGGCGGATACATCAGACACTTTTGGCACTATTTTGGGACCATTGTCATTTATACAGCGATCAGTGCTATAAAAATGCACTGATTACTGTGTCAATGTGACTGGCAGTGAAGGGGTTAACCATTAGGGGGCGGGGAAGGGGGGTTAAGTGTGTCATAGGGAGTGATTCTCACTGTTAGGGGGTGTGGCTTACTGTGACAGGTCACTGATCGATGTTCCCGACGAGAGGGAACAGACGATCAGAGTCCTGTCACTAGGAAGAACGGGGGGATGCCTTGTTTACACTGCCACTCCGTGAAAACAACACAGTCTCTATCTAAACGTCTCTATCACAGATGTTCAAGATGAATAAACACTGCAGTCCCGAGACAACGTCCTTTCTGTGACGAAACACGTAGGGTGAGCGACGTGCTGACGTCACAGGTTAACAGGTTAACACTATTAACAGCGGTGGGCTCTAATAGGCGGGCAAAAATGTGAGAATTTGCTTTTCTAACATTGAACCGCCTCTCAGCCAATCAGGTGCACTGGGTCTGTGTCACCTCTCACCTGATTAGCTGAAACGACAGGCTCTGCCCAGGCGTCCAATCATAGCAGAGGACGAGAGAAGGAGTGGGCGGGAGAAGACATCTGGTCGGGGAAGAAATAGAGCACAACGGACACAGCATGCCACCTGCCACAGTCAGCCGCTGCCCACCCGAGACAAGGTAAGTGGCGAGCAGACGGCGGGCGGGGGTCACAGTGGCAGCACTTGGGGCACAGTGGCTGCTTTTGATGCGCACAGTGGCTGCGTTTGATGGGCACATTGGCTGCGTTTGATGGGCACAGTAGCTGAGTTTGATGGGCACAGTAGCTGAGTTTAATGAGCACAGTGACTGCGTTTGATGGGCACAGTGACTGCGTTTGATGGGCACAGTGGCTGCGTTTGATGGGCACAGTGGCTGCGTTTGATGGGCACAGTGGCTGTTTAATGGGCACAGTGGCTACGTTTGATGGGCACAGTGGCTGCATTTGATGGGCACAGTGGCTGCGTTTGATGGGCACAGTAGCTGAGTTTGATGGGCACAGTAGCTGAGTTTGATGAGCACAGTGACTGCGTTTGATGGGCACAGTGGCTGCGTTTGATGGGCACAGTGGCTACGTTTGATGGGCACAGTGGCTGCGTTTGATGGGCACAGTAGCTGCGTTTGATAGACACAGTAGCTGCGTTTGATAGGCACATTGGCTGCGTTTGATGGGCACAGTGGCTGAGTTTGATGGGCACAGTGGCTGAGTTTGATGGGCACAGTGGCTGAGTTTGATGGGCACAGTGGCTGCGTTTGATGGGCACAGTAGCTGCGTTTGATGGGCACAGTGGCTGCATTTGATGGGCACAGTGGCTGCATTTGATGGGCACAGTGGCTATGTTTGATGGGCACAGTGGCTATGTTTGATGGGCACAGTGGCTATGTTTGATGGGCACAGTCTCTGCGTTTGATGGGCACAGTAGCTGCAATTGATGGGCACAGTGGCTGCAAATGATGGGCACAGTGGCTACGTTGAATGGGCACAGTGGCTACCTTTGATGGGCACAGTGTTTGTAATTTATGTCTGTTTAAGCTCCCCCAAAAATTTGGAGCTCCACCCACCACTGGTGACAACAGTTGGTGGGATTATTCACAAATAGAAGAAGCACAAAATAACTGTCACTCTCCCTCGGTCTTAGGGTTGCCACCTCATTCCTATAAACCCAAATACACATACGAATTACACGGGTTCTGATTTAATGCAGATGAGGCACCGAGTCTAATCACCACCTTAATCAGCCTCAGAACCTGTGTACTTTATGGCTGCATTCTCCCCCCACTTGAATTCTTTGGTCCCCAAAGCGGTGGGGATATTAGACTAACCAAATATTAATGAAGATAAAGGGGTGATCCGATTTAAAGGGATGAGGTGACAACCCTACTCAGTCTGGGGTCTCCATACAAGATCTCACCTCACCCATAAGAGATTTCCGGTGGACCAGATGGTCGCCGGAGTCTCTATGATCGTCGGAGGCCGGGCGTGATCTTATGATGTCATGCCCGGGCCTCTGCATTAAAAAAAACGGCGCCGCCTCGGCTGGGTAGCCATGATCATTTTTTTTTTTATTATTATTATTTATTTTATGCTTCCCAGCCTAGAGGTGAGAAGTGAGGTCTTATTGACCCCTCCCCCCCCCCCCATATCTCACTGTAAAGAGGACCTGTCGTGCCAGATGTTTACATTCCTTATAATAGGAATAAAAGTGATAAAAATATATATATATATTTTTTAAAAGTGTCAAATTATTATTTTTTAAGTAAAATTAACAATAAAAAAAATTAAATCGCCCCTGTCCCCGCACGTATAAGCGAACATAAGTCACGCCCACGTATGAAAGCGGTGTTGAAACCACACACGTGAGGTGTCACCACGATCGTTAGAGCGAGAGCAATAATTCTAGCCCTAGACCTTCTCTGTATCTCAAAACATGTAATCAGTAAAAAAAAAAAATTAAAGCGTCGCCTATGGGGATTTTTAAGTTTGGCGCCATTCCACAAGCGTGTGCAATTTTGAAGCGTGACATGTTGGGTATCTATTTACTCGGCGTAACATCCTCTTTCACATTATACAAAAAAAATTGGGCTTTACTGTTTTTTTTATCATTTATTTTTTTATAAATATATTATTTTTTTTCTTAAATGGCCCAGAGGTCCCCAGGGCCCCAGATGGCAACCCCCCCCCCTTTTTTGTAAGGGGCCCGGAGGTCCCCAGGGCCCCGGATGGCAACCCTTCTATTTTTTTTATAAATGTTTTTTTTAACATATATATTTTTTTCTTAAATGGCCCAGAGGTCCCCAGGGCCCCGGATGGCAACCCCTTTTTTCTTTTTCTTTTTTTTTTTAAGGGGCCCAGAGGTCCCCAGGGCCCCGGGTGGCAACCCCTCTTTTTTTTTATAAATGTTTTTTTTAACATATATATTTTTTTTCTTAAATGGCCCAGAGGTCCCCAGGGCCCCGGATGGCAACCCCCTTTTTTTAAGGGGCCCAGAGGTCCCCAGGGCCCCGGTTGGCAACCCCTCTATTTTTTTTATAAATGTTTTTTTTAACATATATATTTTTTTTCTTAAATGGCCCAGAGGTCCCCAGGGCCCCAGATGGCAACCCCTTTTTTCTTTTCATTTTTTTAAGGGGCCCAGAGGTCCCCAGGGCCCCAGGTGGCAACCCCCCTTTTTTTGTAAGGGGTCCGGAGGTCCCCAGGGCCCCGGGTGGCAACCCCTCTTTTTTTTAATAAATGTTTTTTTTAACATATATATTTTTTTTCTTAAATGGCCCAGAGGTCCCCAGGGCCCCAGATGGCAACCCCCCTTTTTTTGTAAGGGGTCCGGAGGTCCCCAGGGCCCCGGATGGCAACCCCCTTTTTTTTAAGGGGCCCAGAGGTCCCCAGGGCCCCGGTTGGCAACCCCTCTATTTTTTTTTATAAATGTTTTTTTTAACATATATATTTTTTCTTAAATGGCCCAGAGGTCCCCAGGGCCCCAGATGGCAACCCCTTTTTTTTAAGGGGCCCAGAGGTCCCCAGGGCCCCGGGTGGCAACCCCCTTTTTTTGTAAGGGGCCCGGAGGTCCCCAGGGCCCCGGGTGGCAACCCCTCTTTTTTTTTTTTATAAATGTTTTTTTTAACATATATATGTTTTTCTTAAATGGCCCAGAGGTCCCCAGGGCCCCGGATGGCAACCCCCCTTTTTTTTGTAAGGGGCCCGGAGGTCCCCAGGGCCCCAGATGGCAACCCCTTTTTTCTTTTTTTTAAGGGGCCCAGAGGTCCCCAGGGCCCCGGGTGGCAACCCCTCTATTTTTTTTTTTTATAAATGTTTTTTTTTAACATATATATTTTTTTCTTAAATGGCCCAGAGGTCCCCAGGGTCCCGGATGGCAAACTCCCCCCCTCCCTATTTTTTTTTAATAAAAACATTTATTTTTATTTATGTTTTATATATTTTTGGAAAAATTGCTGCGCAAAAAAACGTGCGAGATAAAAAGTTGCAACGACCGCCATTGTATTCTTTAGGGGTCTCTGCTAAAAAAAAACAAAAAAAAAAACCATACATAATTTTTGGGGGTTCTGTGTAATTTTCGAGCAAATCGCATGTAGGAGAGAAATGTCAGACTTGGCCTGGTGGGCAAGTGGTTCGAATCAAACCACCATCTATGAAATCTTTGTTGGCGTTTGATGTGGCCCCCGGGTCATTTCCTGGTGATCGGGGGACGCAGAGCTTCCCTATCTGAGAATTTTTTTTTGCTGAAGTTATTAAAAGTAAAAGAGGAAGGAAGTTGGTACGACGAGTTTCACCCAAAGTGATATCGAGTCGCTGACAGTCGCCCTCTGAGTCTCCGATACGGTGCTTGTCCTGGAAACCTCCTCTACAGCCACCAACGCCGCCGCCCGCCCGCCCGCCCACCGCCGCCGCGGGGGACAGAGAGGTAAGACCTAATGGGCTAACCCGGGCTGATATCTGGATTAATGGTTGAACATCGGCTGGTAGAATTATGTTGGGGGGCCTTCTAAATCTCTCCCTGATCTCAGTGGTGGGGGGTCTCCATTGAACTAGCCAGCTGTACATGCCCACTAAGTAGAGTCTTCCTTCTCCTGCTGCAATGTAAAAATCCAATAGAGAAAGAGAAACCTTCTTTGTAATCCGCAGAAGAGGTGGACGATGCTGAGAATTTGAGGTGCAGAGATTTACAGAAGATGAATGAATGAATGAATGAAAAACTTATATAGCGCGGCACATGCGAACTGAATCGCCTCTGGGCGCTAGTTGTTTTTAGTCTCTCTTGACATCAAAAGAGCAGAGTTTTAATCTGTCTTCTGAAGGTCAGGTGGTTTACCTCCAACCGAATGCTGGTTGGTAAAGCGTTCCATAGCCTGGGACCTTGGACAGCAAACCTTCTTTCTCCTTTGGACTTGTATCTGGCTTTGGGTACCTTGACCAGATTTTGGTCGGTGGATCGCAGAACGCGATTGGGATTGTGGGCTTCTATTTTTTGGCAACGATATTGCGGTGCATTCCCATGGATGCACTTGTGCATCAGACAGAGTGCTTTAAAAGCAATTCTGTCTTTTACTGGCAACCAGTGAAGGGCTCTTAGTGAAGGTGAGATGGATTCCCAGGGTTTTTTCCCAGTCACCAGTCTGGCGGCCGTATTTTGAACGGTTTGCAGACGAGTGATTTGGTACTTGGGGAGTCCGAGGTAAAGGGCATTTGCATAGTCCAGTCTGGAGTTCACAATTGATCCCACCACGACTGCTACGTCTTTTTTGGGAATAAATGGAATAAGTCTGCGTAGTAGGCGCAGCAGATGGTGAGATCCGCTGACTACTGACCCTATTTGTGCGTCCATTGTCATGTAGGAGTCAAAGACGACCCCGAGACTTTTGACTTTGGAGCTAGGGGTGATGATCTGGCCAAACATGGGCGGAGGTGTCCAGGTTGTTGCCAGTTGACTCTTGCGACTTGCATGAAACAGAAGAAGTTCTGTTTTGGAATTGTTGAGTTTGAGATAACTCCTAGTCATCCAGTTTTCTATCAAAGAGAGACAATTCTCTAAACTGAGATGATGATCCTTTTTGTTGCAGATGCGGAAATATAGTTGCGTGTCATCTGCATATGAGTGATAAAGTAGTTGCTGACTACTGATGATTTCAAAGAGAGGGCGAAGATAGATGTTGAAGAGCACCGGTGACAGGGGTGATCCTTGAGGGACTCCACATGACACCGTGCGTTTTCCAGAAGTGAAAGGTCCCAATTTCACTGTTTGTGATGATGTTGACATGTATGCTATATTGTCAAAAGTATTGGGACGCCGGCCTTTCCATGCACATGAACTTTAGTGGCCTCCCAGTCTTAGTCCGGAGGGTTCAATATTGAGTTGGCCCCGCCCTTTGCAGCTATAACAGCTTCAACTCTTCCGGGAAGGCCGTCCACAAGGTTTAGGAGGGTGTCTATGGGAATGTTTGTCCATTCTTCCAGAAGCGCCTTTGTGAGGTCAGGCACTGACGTTGGACGAGAAGGCCTGGCTCACAGTCTCCGCTCTAATTCATCCCAAAGGTGTTCTATTGGGTTGAGGTCAGGACTCTGTGCAGGCCAGTCAAGTTCCTCTACCCCGAACTCTCTCATCCATGTCTCTATGGGCCTTGCTTTGGTCCAAATCATTGGGTGGAGGGGGGTTTATTATGTGGGGGAGGGGGAAATATGGTGTGGGGATGTATTTTTGGGGTTGTGTTGGCCCCTTAGATCCAGTGAAGGGAACTCTTAAGGTGTCAGCATACCAAGACATTTTGAACAATTTCATGCTCCCAACTTTGTGAGAACAGTTTGGGGACGGCCCCTTCCTGTTCCAACATGACTGCGAACCAGAGCACAAAGCAAGGTCCATAAAGACATGGACGAGCAAGTTTGGGGTGGAGGAACTTGACTGGCCTGCACCGAGTCCTGACCTCAACCCGATAGAACACCAGCTTTGGGATGAATTAGAGCTGAAACTGCGGGCCAGGCCTTCTCATCCAGGCCAGACAAGTTCCTCCACCCCAAACTTGCTCATCCATGTCTTTGACCTTGTTTTGGTCACTGGTCCAAATCATTTGGTGGAGGGGGGACTATGGTGTGGGGTGGAGGGGGGATTATTGTGTGGGGGGAGGGGGGATTATTGTGTGGGGGAGGGGGGATTATGGCGGGGGGTTGTTTTTCAGGAGTTGGGTTGGCCCCTTAGTTCCAGTGAAGGGAACACTTAAGGCTTCAGCATACCGAGACATTTTGGACAATTTTATGCTCCCAACTTTTGTGGGAGGAGTTTGGGGATGGCCCCTCCCTGTTCCAACATGATTGCCCACCACTGCACAAAACAAGGTCCATAAGTTCATTCTAATATAACAATTAAGACTAAAAAAAATTGCATAATATCGTCCAATTAGCTAATTACATTTCTCTTTGTGGGCTGGACTAGTAGGGATGACTTACGCCTTGTACACACGGTCTGACTTTTGACCGTGCAAAAGTTCGCTGTGAGTCCGTCAGAAGTCTATCTAAGGTCCGTCTATTATATCCTGGTTGATCACAGTTCCCTGGATAATGTGATTGACTCCAATATAGAAATCTCTACGTTATCCGATCACGCCCCTCGTGAGAATGAAAACGACTATACCAGGACCTCAAAAACAACCATTTACATGGTGACTAAACGAAGAACTTCTCCAAGATAATGAAGTAGCAGGAATAGTAAGGAAAGAAATAAATCAGTATTTCTTTAAATTAGACAATCAAGATATAACAGGAGCCACTCTTTGGGAGGCTCATAAAGCCTATATAAGGGCATACTAATCGCCATAGCGGCAGGAAGGAAAAAAGAGAAAAAGTATAAAATTCAAACGCTAATAGATGAAATACATAAGACAGAACAGGACCAGAAAAAAAAACAGCTGGGAATACAACAGGAACTATTTCAATCTTTGGGTAATCAAAACAAACACAGCCGATCTTCCGGGAATATCAAAAGAATAACAGAACTTCCAAAAATACAAATCGATTCGGAATAACGAATATACAAAATTAATTCCAAAAACGAATCATTCTAATGTAATGATCTAAAGAAACAAAATGATTTACCTAATGAATTATACAAGTATTTCCGTTGGGCACGTCTCTGTCTAAAAGCCAAATTTTGACCCTTCGATATTCTATGAATAGGATTAGAATAAATGGCTATCGGACAAATGCAATATCATTTCACCAGAAGAGAAATCTGTCATTTGGGGTTTCTCGTTATGAAGATAAATGTGCAACTCTGAAAAAAAGGAACCTGAATTATATTTAGACTTCCAGAATAGGGGAGGGGCATAGAGCAGAGTCTGAAGAAAAGAATGTCCCTTACATTGGTAAACAGTGAGAAGAAAATCCCTTACATTGGTGATCAGTGAGAAGAATGTCCCTTACATTGGTGATCAGTGAGAAGAATGTCCCTTACATTGGTGATCAGTGAGAAGAATGTCCCTTACATTGGTGATCAGTGGGAAGAATGTCCCTTACATTGGTGATCAGTGAGAAGAATGTTCCTTACATTGGTGATCAGTGAGAAGAATGTTCCTTACATTGGTGATCAGTGAGAAGAATGTCCTTACATTGGTGATCAGTGAGAAGAATGTCCCTTACATTGGTGATCAGTGAGAAGAATGTCCCTTACATTGGTGATCAGTGGGAAGAATGTCCCTTACATTGGTGATCAGTGAGAAGAATGTCCCTTACATTGGTGATCAGTGAGAAGAATGTCCCTTACATTGGTGATCAGTGAGAAGAATGTCCCTTACATTGGTGATCAGTGGGAAGAATGTTCCTTACATTGGTGATCAGTGAGAAGAATGTCCCTTACATTGGTGATCAGTGAGAAGAATGTCCCTTACATTGGTGATCAGTGAGAAGAATGTCCCTTACATTGGTGATCAGTGAGAAGAATGTCCCTTACATTGGTGATCAGTGAGAAGAATGTTCCTTACATTGGTGATCAGTGAGAAGAATGTCCCTTACATTGGTGATCAGTGGGAAGAATGTCCCTTACATTGGTGATCAGTGAGAAGAATGTCCCTTACATTGGTGATCAGTGAGAAGAATGTTCCTTACATTGGTGATTAGTGAGAAGAATGTTCCTTACATTGGTGATTAGTTAGAAGAATGTTCCTTACATTGGTGATCAGTGAGAAGAATGTTCCTTACATTGGTGATCAGTGGGAAGAATGTTCCTAGAGGGTGGAACCAAGGAACGGTGCTCTGAGGTTGGTAAGGGGTGGAACCAAGGAATGGTGCTTGGAGGTGGGTAGGAGGTGGAACCAAGGAACGGTGCTCGGAGGTGGGTATGGGGTGGAACCAAGGAACAGTGCTCGGAGGTGGGTATGGGGTGGAACCAAGGAACGATGCTCGAAGGTGAGTAAAGGGTGGAACCAAGGGACGGTGCTCGGAGGTGAGTAAAGGGTGGAACCAAGGAACAGTGCTCGGAGGTGGGTAACGGGTGGAACCAAGGAATGGTGCTTAGAGGTGGGTAAGGGGTGGAACCAAGGAACGGTGTTCGGAGGTGAGTAAAGGGTGGAACCAAGGGACGGTGCTCGGAGGTGGGTAACGGGTGGAACCAAGGAATGGTGCTTAGAGGTGGGTAAGGGGTGGAACCAAGGAACGGTGTTCGGAGGTGAGTAAAGGGTGGAACTAAGGAACAGTGCTCGGAGGTGGGTAACGGATGGAACCAAGGAATGGTGCTTAGAGGTGGGTAAGGGGTGGAACCAAGGAACGGTGTTCGGAGGTGAGTAAAGGGTGGAACCAAGGGACGGTGCTCAGAGGTGAGTAAAGGGTGGAACCAAGGAACGGTGCTCGGAGGTAGGTAGGGGGTGGAACCAAGGGGTGGTGCTCGGAGGTGGGTAGGGGGTGGAACCAAGCAACAGTGCTCAGAGGTGGGTAAGGGGTGGAACCAATGAATGGTGCTCGGAGGTGGGTAAGGGGTGGAACCAAGGAATGGTGCTCGGAGGTGGGTAGGGGGTGGAACTAAGGAACGGTGCTCAGAGGAGGGTAAGGGTTGGAACCAAGGAACAGTGCTCGGAGGTGGGTAAGGGGTGGAACCAAGGAACGGTGCTTGGAGGTGGGTAGGGGGTGGAACCAAGGGACGGTTGGTGATTTATGAATAATATAGGGACTTGTCTGCTTTTCCCCACAGAAATCAAACTTTCATTTTAATCTCTGCAGGATATCAAGATGACAAATGTGACAGAGGACTTGGCGTCCGCCGCACATGAGATCGACCCTCCAGTGTTCACCATACTTGTCATGGTGTTCACCTTTCTTCTGGGAGTTCCCGGGAACTTGATGGTAATTTGGATCACCTCTTGGAATATGAAGTGGACGGTGAACACCATCTGGTTTTGGAACCTTGCTTTGGCCGACGTCACCTGCTGTCTTTTTCTTCCGCTGTCCATCGCTCAGTTCTTCTACGAGGATTGGCTGTACGGCCCCGCTCTCTGCAAAGTGGTACCTGCCATCGTCCACCTCACCATGTTTGCCAGTGTGTTCACCCTGGTGGCCATTAGCATTGACCGATGCCTTCTGGTTGTCCAACCCGTGTGGGCTCAAAATAAGCGCAACTTAGGAATGGCGTGGGTCTTATGCGGGGTTATTTGGGTGTTGTCCTTCTTGATGTGTCTACCTGTTTTCCTGCACCGAAAAATGTCCTTACATGATAACATTACTTATTGTGATTATGAAATTGAAGTGGAGTCACACTTGCATGGTGAATATCTGGATAACCTCATATATGAAGACTATGGTTCAATCTACGGTACAGAAGAGGACCTCGCCATGGACAACCCACTGCAGTCTTTGCGCGTTACAATTACTTACACACGCATGGTTTTTGGTTTTCTGATCCCTCTCTCAATTGTTTCCACCAGCTACACCCTACTGGCTCTTAAGATAAAAAACATCCGACTTTTCAAGGTCGGCAAGAAAACCAACAAGGTGGCTCTTGGCATCGTGGTTGCGTTTTTTGTCACATGGGCCCCCTACCACATACTAGGCGTGCTCACGCTCTACTTTCATCATCAGTTTTTGGTAAAACTGGATGGTCTATCAGTGGCCTTGGCCTACTTCAACAGCTGTATCAACCCGATACTCTATGTCTTCATGGGGAAAGATATGAAGGGCCGGGTGCAACAGTCCGTACGCCGGGTCATGCAGAATGCCCTCAGCGAAGAGCTCTCTAGAAGTACTGAGCGCACCAGGAGCCGACTCACCACGGAAGACAGCCAGGCTCTCTGAGCTCAATTACCAATGGTATATTTTATCACCTTTAGCTGCTTTTCCATTTGTAGCGCTCACTCCCCGTAGGGGCGGTTGGTTTGCCTCAGGATCTTTTACCCAAAGTGGTGCAACAGCAGACAGGCACACAGCAACATCCACTCTTTTGATTCAATGAACAATCTATGGGTTGCCTTTTTTTATTCAATTTCTGGATAACTTGGGTATGGGTGTAGGGCAGGGGTGCCCAACCTTTTAAAGAGCAAGGGCAACTTAAGCGACTTAGCAACCAGTCGCGGGCCCCAATGGGCGGATGACAGATCTGTGTCCACCCTGCATATGCTTACTCTACTCTATGGGCCCTCCGATCTGGTCTGGACCAGATGGAATGGGACAGATCCCCCCCTTCCGTTTACATCTGTGGTCCAATAGAGGTGAATGGAGGGTCTGATTGGGTTGGACCGATGATATCAAAGGGGCCTAAGGCTGCTTTCACACTGACGCATTGTGGTTTACCTGCAGCGCAGTACACCTGTGGCTTTCCTGTGGGTTAGCTGCACTTTGCCTTAGACTTCTATTATAACCTGTAGATGTGGTGAACTTTCTGAAAGCTCACCACACCTGCAGGTGATAACAGAATTCTATGCAGGTAACCCACAGGTGTTCTGCGCTGCACCTGCGGATCAGTTTGAAAGGAGCCCAGCAGAGGCGGCTCTAGGCTTTGTGAGGCCTTAGGCAAAACTTGACATGGGGCCCCCACTCACACCCATCATGGGGAAATAATTCAAGGACAAGAGCCTCTTCCCTACAACCCTGGCCGGTGGGGGTCTGCGGGCAGGGGGCTTATCGGAATCTGGAAGCCCCCTTTAACAAGGTGGCCCCCAGATCCTGCTCTTTAAGACCTAATGGGGCGGGGGCCAACCGGTGATGTCACCTGCTGAACCCGCCCCCTTGTGACGTCATTGACTGAGGGCATGCTGGGTCATTGACATCACAAGGGGTGGTGTCTCCGATATTCACTGGTTGTTGGGGACACTGCTCCTGAGTCAGGGCTCTTAACGCTGCCTGAGCACAGCAACGTTAAGGTCCCCTCAAAACTGGGGTAATGCATTGGGTAAGTTAGGCAGCCGCGAGTCCCCTGTGAGTGTGAGGTCTTAGGCGACCGCCTAATTAAAGAGCTGCCTCTGGAGCCCAGCTTTATTAACAACACTGATGCTCTGGGACGGCGGGTTGGCAACCCACAATCTGGGCTTGCCAAGCCGCCATCCCAGAGCAGGAAGTCGCAGGCCATATCAGAGGGCTCTGTGGGCCACATGTGGCCCCTGGGCCACTGGTTGGTCACCCCTGGCGTAAGGCATAGATGCAACATCCAGCCCTTGATGGCGGCAGCCTGTCAAACCTGTCTGTGAGAGGCTGACAGCTGTTGCTGCTGGATTGGGCATCTAGTGGTATGAATGTTTGGGTCAGTATGCACCTAGGATCAAATGCCCCCTGGGCACTTTACTGCCTGAAACCTACTGTAAGTACCGCTCAGTGCAACACCCAGCTCCATCCGACCACAGCAGCTGTCAGACTCTCATAGAGTTTGATGGGCTGCCAACAGCTGTCAGTTGGCAGTAAGGTGCTCCCATAGTTACAGGAATTCTGTAGCCAAGGTCAACAATCCTGCAACCAAGGTCAACAATCCCGCAACCAAGGTCAACAATCCTGCAACCAAGGTCAACAATCCTGCAACCAAGGCCAACAACCCTGCAACCAAGGTCAACAATCCTGCAACCAAGGTCAACAACCCTGCAACCAAGGTCAACAATCCTGCAACCAAGGTCACCAATCCTGCAACCAAGGTCAACAATCCTGCAACCAAGGTCAACAATCCTGCAACCAAGGTCAACAATCCTGCAACCAGGGTCAACAATCCTGCAACCAAGGTCAACAATCCCGCAACCAAGGTCAACAATCCCGCAACCAAGGTCAACAATCCTGCAACCAAGGTCAACAATCCTGCAACCACGGTCAACAATCCTGCAACCAAGGTCACCAATCCTGCAACCAGGGTCAACAATCCTGCAACCAAGGTCAACAATCGCTTCACCTTTTGACTTATAACCTATAGCAGTGATGGCGAACCTCGGCACCCCCAGATGTTTTGGAACTACATTTCCCATGATGTTCAACTACACTGCAGAGTGCATGAGCATCATGGGAAATGTAGTTTCAAAACACCTGGTGGTGCCAAGGTTTGCCATCGCTGACCTATAGCATGCATTACACAACAATGCCAACTAGAGGTGGAGCTGGCGAATGCTCATCCATACAAAGTAAAGGCAGATGGGATTGTCTACCTAAACTTTCCAAATAAACAGACAGCAGCATAAGCTTTCAGGAGGGCTCCACACTGACATAACAACAAAAAGAAGATCTATTCCAGGGGCAACTTCATGGCACCAAAGAAGAAACTTCACCTGAGGATGACGCCAGCGTCCGATTTCTTGAAATCACTCACAAGAATGTAGAGAAAACCTGGAACCTTGGTTGCCTACGGAGATCATGAAGCCACTAAGAGTATTCCTATTGTATAGATAGGTAGTGTTTGTGCATGCTTGTTGTATAATACCAATCTATTCGTTCTCTTCGTTCTTCGCTCTTCCTCTCTAGCTCTCTCATCACCTCCTCCCACGCTCGCCTCCAGGACTTTTCCAGAGCCTCTCCCAGCCTATGGAACGCCTTACCCCTCACAGATACTACCCTTTGTTCCACGTGACCCTCCCTACTAGATTGTAAGCTCTAACGAGCAGGGCCCTCTGTTTCCTCCTGTATTGTATTGTCTTCCCCGATGTTGTAAAGCGCTGCGCAAACTGTTGGCGCTATATAAATCCTGTATAATAATAATAATAATATATATATATCTGTCAGTCTTGTACTGTATTCCTATAATTGTAATAGTTTGTATGGATAGAATTTTGTTGAGTAAAATCACATTAATACACTTCAGAGGTGTTATCCCTTCCTTGGGTTAGAACTATAGGCAAAACCTTTTTTTCATTTTGGGTAGAGCAAAAGAGGGTTATAACCCCTGCCAGATTCCCATTGGGGAGATTTCCTTCACTTCCTGTCCCCATAGCCAACCAAAATGTGAGCGAAAATCTCTGCTATTTGAGGGAATTCCTTGCCCCCCCCCCCCCCAGGACACTAAAACTAGATCTGGGGACCAGTGGCGGCTGGTGCTCAACATTTTTGGGGGGCGTAAACAAACGAAAAAAAAAAAAACAATTGCAGCCTCACTGTGCCCATCAAATGCAGCCACTGTGCCCATCAAATGCAGCCACTGTGCCCATCAATTGTCGCCACTGTGCCCAGCAATTGTCACCACTGTGCCCAGCAATTGTCACCACTATGCCATGCCATCAAACGCAGCCACTCTGCCATCAATTGTCACCACTGTGCCATCAATTGTCACCACTGTGCCATGCCAAACGCAGCCACTGTGCCATCAATTGTCACCACTGTGCCATGCCAAACGCAGCCACTGTGCCATCCATTGTCACCACTGTGCCATGCCAAACGCAGCCACTGTGCCATCAATTGTCACCACTGTGCCATCAGTTGTCACCACTGTGCCATCAATTGTCACCACTGTGCCATGCCAAACGCAGCCACTGTGCCATCAATTGTCACCACTGTGCCATGCCAAACGCAGCCACTGTGCCAACAATTGTTACCACTGTGCCATCAGTTGTTACCACTGTGCCATCAATTGTTATCACTGTGCCCAGCAATTGCCACCACTGCGCCAAGCAAATTGTCACCACTGTGCCCAGTAAAATGCTTCCAGTGTGACCTGTAAAATGCCCCTACCCGCCCGGCACTTACCTTTCTGGGGTCAGCCGTGCTTCTACCATCCCTTGATGTCTTCTCCCGCCCTCGCTGACGCTTCAGCCAGTCAGGTTACCGGTAACCAGAACCGGTGAACCTGATTGGCTGAGACGCCTGTCAGTCTTATCCAAGGAAAGCACCGCTGGTACGTCCCCTGGATAAGCATTCGGAAGCCGACTACAGCCTGAGGGCTGTACTCGGAAAGCCTAGCCGCTGGCTCTGGTAGGCACTTCCACACAGCCAACCAGCTGCCGTTATTCAGGTGGCCGGCGCTCACCATCCGGCCATCTGAATAGTGGGCGGCAGCGGCGAAAATACGTAGATTCCTGCAATGCATGGATCTTTGTATTTCAGTGGCTGTGCGAAAACCAGAGGGGGGCGGCGCTCCGGCACCCTCTATAGACAAACCGCCACTGCTGGGGACGACGTCACACAATGCAGCTCCCAGCACAAAGACCGGACTCCCACTGAGAGCCCTGGGTCTTCTACTAATGACCGGGATGGAGGTGGGTATAAAAGCCCGGTATGGAGGTGGGTATAAAAGCCCGGTATGGAGGTGGGTATAAAAGTCCGGTATGGAGGTAGGTATAGAAGCCCGGTATGCAGGTGGGTATAAAAGCCCGGTATGGAGGTGGGTATAAAAGCCCGGTATGGAGGTGGGTATAAAAGCCCGGTATGGAGGTGGGTATAAAAGCCCGGTATGGAGGTGGGTATAAAAGCCCGGTATGGAGGTGGGTATAAAAGCCCAGTATTGAAGGGGTTAAAATAAGGACACTTACTTGTCCAGCGAGCCCGGGATGTCGGCCCCCGAAGCCGATCTCTGCCTCGGCTCTCAGATGCCGCCGCCGCCATCTTCGGTAAGGGAATCAGGAAGTGAAGTCTTGCGGCCTCACTTCCTGGTTCCCTAGTGCGCATGCGCGACTCGCGCTGCGCAATGCCACTGGACGCTGCTGTCTTCTGAGACCTGTGTGTCTCCCAGAAGACAGTGGGGGGGGGGTCAAACGTGGCGTAGATTCCTGGCGATAATGCAGGAATCTATGCCCGGAAGTGGGCACATCTCAAAGTTGTAAAATTGTGCTTAGGCATTAACATTTGTTTTAGAGGGGGAGGGGTTAATGTACTTGACAAAGAAAATAAAGAAAATAAATGGTAACAACAGTATAATGCGTTGGGTAAGAAGATGGAGAAATGAACAAAGAAGGAGGTAAAGGAAGAAGAAAGTAGATAAAATAAATTTCATTACAGTGGAACCTCGGATTGCGAGAATAATCCGTTCCAGGAGAACGCTCGTAATCCAAAGCACTCGCATATCAAAGCGAGTTTCCCCATAGATGTCAATGGAAATGAAAATAATTTGTTCTGCATTGACTTCAATGGCATGCAATACATCATGTGGCCAGAGGTGGGGGGGGGGGCGCCGGAGAGCCTCGGAAATACTCGGAAAGGCTGGAGGACACCTCACTTGGAAAGGCTCAGGAACTGACTACTTCCGAGATTTTCCAAAAATTTCCGAGCGGCGCAGTTCGGCTCGGCTCCGCATCCCCCCCCCCCCCACCTCAGGCAAAACGCAGTATTGCACACTGTTTTGACTTGAATCCTGAGACAACACTCGCAGTTAGGATTTTTTAAAATACGGCGCTCGTATTGCGTCTTTGCGTATTTACGCTCGTTAACCGCGCTACTCGCAATCCGAGGTCCCACTGTACTAAAGAAAAAAAGATGAGGTCGGGGGAAGCCGGTTTTCCATCTCCTGTATCTTCTAATTCCTCCGCACCGCATTTGTTATGTTTGAATTGTACGGAAGTGTTTTTGCGACCACAAAGAGCTGCGGTTTGGAGGCGTCACAACTCAAGTGGCTCGTTTCACAAATACCTGAAATCAGGGGGCGTCCCGTCCATGACCTCCGACTGCCGAAAGGGAAGTTTAGACTGTCAGGAAAAACTTTATGACCCGAAGCTTCGCAGTATGAAATAAAAAAAGCTGCCGCATACAACCGAAGAATTAAGAAGGAAGTTTTGCGGAAAAATAATTGTAGAAACCACGATACATTGTTACATAGTATTACATAGTTACATAGTGTTACATAGTATTACATAGTTACATAGTGTTACATAGTATTACATAGTTACATAGTAGGTGAGGTTGAGAAATGACCATCAAGTCCCCCCTATGTGTGTGATGATATGTCAGTATTACATTGTATAGCCCTGTATGTTGTGGTCATTCAGGTGATTATCTAATAATTTCTTGAAACCATCGAGACCACCGCCTGTGGAAGGGAATTCCACATCATTTCCACTCTTACAGTAAAGAACCCTCTACATAGTTTAAGGTTAAACCTCTTTTCTTCTCATTTTAGTGAGTGGCCACGTGTCTTGTTATTAAACTCCCTTCCACGGAAAAGTTTTCCCCCTATTGTGGGGTCACCAGTCCGGTGTTTGTGAAATCATCTCCCCTCCCCCGTCTCTTCTCCAGAGAGAATAAGTTCAGAGCTCACAACCTTTCCTCATCACTAATATTCTCCATTCCTCCTCCAGACCCTTTATTAGCTTTGTTGCCCTTCTCTGTACTCTCTCCATTTCCAGTACATCCTTTCTGAGGACTGGTGCCCAGAACTGGACAGCATACTCCAGGTGCAGCCGGACCAGAGTCTTGTAGATCGGGGAGAATTATCCTTCTATCTCTGGAGTTGATCCCCTTTTTTAATGCCGATATTCTATTTGCTTTGTTAGCAGCAGCTTGGCTTTGCTAAACCTCTCATCTACCAGGACCCCCAGGTTCTTTTACATCCTAGATCCCCACAGAGATCCTCCCACTGTACCTGAGCTCCTCCCCCTATACCTGAGCTCCTCCCTCCCCTATACCTGAGCTTCTCCCTCCCCATTGCTGAGCCTATCATCTACTAGGACCCCCAGGTCCTTTTTCATCCTAGATCCCCCCAGAGGTTCTCCCCCCATACCTGAGCCCCTGCTTCCCCCATATCTGTGCTCCTCCCTCTCCCATACCTGAGCTCCTCCCTCCCCCATTGCTGAGCCTATCATCTACTAGGACCCCCAGGTCCTTTTCCATCCTAGATCCCCCATACCTGAGCCCCTCCTTCCCCCATATCTGTGCTCCTCCCTCCCCCATACCTGAGCTCCTCCCTCCCCCATTGCTGAGCCTATCATCTACTAGGACCCCCAGGTCCTTTTCCATCCTAGATTCCCCATACCTGAGCATCTCCTTCCCCCATTGCTGAGCCTATCATCTACCAGGACCCCAGGTCCTTTTCCATCCTAGATCCCCCCAGAGGTTCTCCCCCCATACCTGAGCCCCTGCTTCCCCCATATCTGTGCTCCTCCCTCTCCCATACCTGAGCTCCTCCCTCCCCCATTGCTGAGCCTATCATCTACTAGGACCCCCAGGTCCTTTTCCATCCTAGATCCCCCATACCTGAGCCCCTCCTTCCCCCATATCTGTGCTCCTCCCCCTCCCCCATACCTGAGCTCCTCCCTCCCCCATTGCTGAGCCTATCATCTACTAGGACCCCCAGGTCCTTTTCCATCCTAGATCCCCCATACCTGAGCCCCTCCTTCCCCCATATCTGTGCTCCTCCCTCCCCCATACCTGAGCTCCTCCCTCCCCCATTGCTGAGCCTATCATCTACTAGGACCCCCAATCGATAAACGCTTATTGTGATTTTTTTTTTAACCAAAAATATGTAGAAGAATACGTATCGTCCTAAACTGAGTCTCATGGCGGAATCCGTTCCTCTTGATGGTTTAGGTTCCCTATGGTCGGCACTGACCCTTCTTTGGGTGGGGAGTTCCAAGGGAAGAGCAATCCCCCTCTCGGGGGTAGGGTGGTAGTCATGCTGTGGCCATCCTTTTACAGATAATTAAAGGTTCCGTATACACTCGAGTATAAGCCGAGGCACCTAATTTTACCACAAAGAAATGGAAAAATTGATTGTCTCGACTATAAGCCTAGGGTGAGAAATAAGGCAGCTACTGTAAGTGGAAAAGAGGATCAACAATGCCCATCTGCAGCCTCACTGTGCCTATTTGCAGCCTTACTGTGTCCATCTGCATACCTCAGCCCCACTGTGCCTTTTTGCATGCCTCAGTCTCACTATGCCCATCTGCATGCCTCACTGTGTCCATCTGCATGCCTCACTGTGTGCATTTGCAGCTTCACTGTGCCCATTTGCAGCTTCACTGTGCCCATTTGCAGCTTCACTGTGCCCATTTGCAGCCTCACTGTGTCCATCTGCATACCTTAGCATCACTGTGCCCATCTGCAATCTCACTGTGTCCATTTGCAGCTTCACTGTGCCCATTTGCAGCCTCACTGTGTCCATCTGCATGCCTCAGCCCCACTGTGCCTATCTGCGTGCCTCAGTCTCAATGTGCTCATCTGCATGCCTCTGCCTCGCTGTGCTGATCTGCATTCCTCACTGTGCCCATTTGCAGCCTCACTGTGTCCATCTGCAGCTTTACTGTGCCCATTTGCAGCCACACTGTGCCCATTTGGAGCCTCACTGTGTCCATCTGAAGCTTTACTGTGCCCATTTGCAGCCTCACTGTGTCCATTTGCAGCCTCGCTGTGCCCATTTGCAGCCTAACTGTGCCCATTTGCAGCCTCACTGTGCCCATCTGCATGCCTCAGCCTCACTGTGCCCATCTGCATGCCTCACTGTGCCCATCTGCAGCTTCACTGTGCCCATTTGCAATACTTACTGTGCCCATTTGCAGCCCTACTGTGCCTATTTGCAGCCTCACTGTGTCCATCTGCATGCCTCAGCCTTACTCTGCCTATCTGCATGCCTCAGTCTCACTATGCCCATCTGCATGCCTCAGCCTCACTGTGCCCATCTGCATGCCTCACGGTGCCCATCTGCAGCCTCAATGAGTTCATTTTCAGCTTCACTGTGCCCATTTGCAGCCTCACTGTGCCCATTTGCAGCCTCATTGTGTCCATCTGCATGCCCCAGCCCCACTGTGCCTATCAGCATGCCTCAGCCTCTCTGTGCCCATCTGCAGCTTCACTGTGTCCATTTGCAGCTTCACTGTGTCTATTTACAGCTTCACTGTGTCCATCTGCATGCCTCAGCCTCACTGTGCCTATCAGCATGCCTTAGCCTCTCTGTGGCCATCTGCATGCCTTACTGTGCCCATTTGCAGCCTCACTGTGTCCATCTGCAGCTTTACTGTGCCCATTTGTAGCCTCACTGTGCCCATTTGCAGCCTCACTGTTCCCATCTGCATGCCTCAGCCTCACTGTGCCCATCTGCAGCCTCACTGTGTCCATTTGCAGCTTCACTGTGTCCATTTGCAGCCTCATTGTGTCCATCTGCAGCCTCATTGTGTCCATCTGCATGCCTCAGCCCCACTGTGCCTATCTGCGTGCCTCAGTCTCAATGTGCTCATCTGCATGCCTCTGCCTCACTGTGCCCATCTGCATTCATCACTGTGCCCATTTGCAGCCTCACTGTGTCCATCTGCAGCTTTACTGTGCCCATTTGTAGCCACACTGTGCCCATTTGCAGCCTCACTGTTTCCATCTGCAGCTTTACTGTGCCCATTTGCAGCCTCACTGTGTCCATCTGAAGCTTTACTGTGCCCATTTGCAGCCTCACTGTGTCAATTTGCAGCCTCACTGTGCCCATTTGCAGCCTAACTGTGCCCATTTGCAGCCTCACTGTGCCCATCTGCATGCCTCAGCCTCAATGTGCCCATCTGCATGCCTCACTGTGCCCATCTGCAGCCTCACTGTGTCCATTTGCAGCTTCACTGTGCCCATTTGCAGCCTTACTGTGCCCATTTGCAGCCCTACTGTGCCTATTTGCAGCCTCACTGTGTCCATCTGCATGCCTCAGCCTTACTCTGCCTATCTGCATGCCTCAGTCTATGTCACTATGCCCATCTGCATGCCTCAGCCTCACTGTGCCCATCTGCATGCCTCACGGTGCCCATCTGCAGCCTCAATGTGTTCATTTGCAGCTTCACTGTGCCCATTTGCAGCCTCACTGTGCCCATTTGCAGCCTCATTGTGTCCATCTGCATGCCCCAGCCCCACTGTGCCTATCAGCATGCCTCAGCCTCTCTGTGCCCATCTGCAGCTTCACTGTGTCCATTTACAGCTTCACTGTGTCCATCTGCATGCCTCAGCCTCACTGTGCCTATCAGCATGCCTTAGCCTCTCTGTGCCCATCTGCATGCCTTACTGTGCCAATTTGCAGCCTCACTGTGTCCATCTGCAGCCTCACTGTGCCCATTTGCAGCCTCACTGTTCCCATCTGCATGCCTCAGCCTCACTGTGCCCATCTGCATGCCTCACTGTGCCCATCTGCAGCCTCACTGTGTCCATTTGCAGCTTCACTGTGTCCATTTGCAGCCCTACTGTGCCCATTTGCAGCCTCATTGTGTCCATCTGCATGCCTCAGCCTCTCTGTGGCCATCTGCATGCCTTACTGTGCCCATTTGCAGCCTCACTGTGTCCATCTGCAGCTTTACTGTGCCCATTTGTAGCCTCACTGTGCCCATTTGCAGCCTCACTGTTCCCATCTGCATGCCTCAGCCTCACTGTGCCCATCTGCAGCCTCACTGTGTCCATTTGCAGCTTCACTGTGTCCATTTGCAGCCTCATTGTGTCCATCTGCAGCCTCATTGTGTCCATCTGCATGCCTCAGCCCCACTGTGCCTATCTGCGTGCCTCAGTCTCAATGTGCTCATCTGCATGCCTCTGCCTCACTGTGCCCACCTGCATTCATCACTGTGCCCATTTGCAGCCTCACTGTGTCCATCTGCAGCTTTACTGTGCCCATTTGTAGCCACACTGTGCCCATTTGCAGCCTCACTGTTTCCATCTGCAGCTTTACTGTGCCCATTTGCAGCCTCACTGTGTCCATCTGAAGCTTTACTGTGCCCATTTGCAGCCTCACTGTGTCAATTTGCAGCCTCACTGTGCCCATTTGCAGCCTAACTGTGCCCATTTGCAGCCTCACTGTGCCCATCTGCATGCCTCAGCCTCAATGTGCCCATCTGCATGCCTCACTGTGCCCATCTGCAGCCTCACTGTGTCCATTTGCAGCTTCACTGTGCCCATTTGCAGCCTTACTGTGCCCATTTGCAGCCCTACTGTGCCTATTTGCAGCCTCACTGTGTCCATCTGCATGCCTCAGCCTTACTCTGCCTATCTGCATGCCTCAGTCTCACTATGCCCATCTGCATGCCTCAGCCTCACTGTGCCCATCTGCATGCCTCACGGTGCCCATCTGCAGCCTCAATGTGTTCATTTGCAGCTTCACTGTGCCCATTTGCAGCCTCACTGTGCCCATTTGCAGCCTCATTGTGTCCATCTGCATGCCCCAGCCCCACTGTGCCTATCAGCATGCCTCAGCCTCTCTGTGCCCATCTGCAGCTTCACTGTGTCCATTTACAGCTTCACTGTGTCCATCTGCATGCCTCAGCATCACTGTGCCTATCAGCATGCCTTAGCCTCTCTGTGCCCATCTGCATGCCTTACTGTGCCAATTTGCAGCCTCACTGTGTCCATCTGCAGCCTCACTGTGCCCATTTGCAGCCTCACTGTTCCCATCTGCATGCCTCAGCCTCACTGTGCCCATCTGCATGCCTCACTGTGCCCATCTGCAGCCTCACTGTGTCCATTTGCAGCTTCACTGTGTCCATTTGCAGCCCTACTGTGCCCATTTGCAGCCTCATTGTGTCCATCTGCATGCCTCAGCCTCACTCTGCCTATCTGCATGCCTCAGTCTGACTGTGCCCATCTGTATGTCTCAGCCTCACTGTGTCCATCTGCATGCCTCAATGTGTCCATTTGCAGCTTCACTGTGCCCATTTGCAGCTTCACTGTGCCCATTTGCAGCCTCCCTGTGCCCATTTGCAGCCTCATTGTGTCCATCTGCATGCCTCAGCCCCACTGTGCCTATCTGCATGCCTCAGTCTCACTGCGCCCATCTGCATGCCTCAGCCTCACTGTGCCCATCTGCATGCCTTACTGTTCCCATCTCCCTGTCTCATGTACCTGATCTCCCGGCCTCACTGTGCCCATCTGCAGCCTTATGATCTCCCGGTGCTGTGACACAAAGTCTAGTCGGCGGCCGTCCAGTGTAACAAAGCCCCGCCTTCTCCTCGGAGAAGGGCGGGGCTTTGTTACACTGGATGGCCGCCGACTAGACTTCGTGCCACAGCGCCGGGAGATCATAAGGCTGCAGATGGGCACAGTGAGGCAGGGAGACTCGAGTATAAGCCGAGAAGGGGGCTCGGCTTGACTGCTGGAAAAACTCGGCTTGACGACTGAATGACGGCGACAACACGGCCGGCCAGTTCTGGGAGGTCGTCATATGATGTCCTCCCGTGATTGCGCCGGCTGTGTCCAATCACAGCTGATCATGATGTAAACACAAGCCAGTTGTTGGCCTTTCTTTCCTCAGGCTGACATCTACACTGATAATCAGGGCAGTCCCAACAGTGCCCACCAGTGCTTACCCCTTTAAGCATAAATTCCCCCTCCTCCCAGTACAAATCCACCCCCCATGTTGAAATCCCCCCTTCCGGCAGAAGCCCCCCCATCTCTCTTCCCAGCTCTAACCCTCCCTCTCAGCAAATCACCCCTCCCAGCTCTAATCTCTCTGAAAATCTCCCCTGCACAAGTTGACCCCCCAAAAAAATCCTCCCAGCACAAATCCTCTATCCCTCAAATTTCCCCTCCCAGTACACATCCTCCCTCCCATCACACATTTCCCCCATCCACCCTTCTAGCACAACCCCCCCCCCCCCCTTCTCCCAATTTATCTTACTAGCACAAATCCATCCAATCAACCCTACTAGCCTAAATAGCCCCCCCCCCAAAAAAAAATCCCCTCCCAGCACAAATCCTCTATCCCTCAAATTTCCCCTCCCAGTACACATCCTCCCTTCCATCACACATTTCCCCCATTCACCCTCCAAGCACAACCCCCCCCCCCCTTCTCCCAATTTATCTTACTAGCACAAATCCATCCAATCAACCCTACTAGCCTAAAAATCCCCCCCCCCCCCCAAAAAAAAAATCCCCTCCTAGCACAAATCCTCTATCCCTCAAATTTCCCCTCCCAGTACACATCCTCCCTTCCATCACACATTTCCCCCATTCACCCTCCAAGCACAACCCCCCCCCCCCCCCCCCCCCCTTCTCCCAATTTATCTTACTAGCACAAATCCATCCAATCAACCCTACTAGCCTAAAAATCCCCCCCCCCCCAAAAAAAAATCCCCTCCTAGCACAAATCCTCTATCCCTCAAATTTCCCCTCCCAGTACACATCCTCCCTCCCATCACACATTTCCCCCATCCACCCTTCTAGCACAACCCCCCCCCCCCCCCTTCTCCCAATTTATCTTACTAGCACAAATCCATCTAATCAACCCTACTAGCCTAAATAGCCCCCCCCCAAAAAAAAATCCCCTCCCAGCACAAATCCTCTATCCCTCAAATTTCCCCTCCCAGTACACATCCTCCCTTCCATCACACATTTCCCCCATTCACCCTCCAAGCACAACCCCCCCCCTTCTCCCAATTTATCTTACTAGCACAAATCCATCTAATCAACCCTACCAGCCTAAATAGCCCCCCCCCCAAAAAAAAATCCCCTCCCAGCACAAATCCTCTATCCCTCAAATTTCCCCTCCCAGTACACATCCTCCCTTCCATCACACATTTCCCCCATTCACCCTCCAAGCACAACCCCCCCCCCCTTCTCCCAATTTATCTTACTAGCACAAATCCATCCAATCAACCCTACTAGCCTAAATAGCCCCCCCCCCCCCCCCCAAAAAAAAAATCCCCTCCCAGCACAAATCTCCTTCCCCCTCAACCATATCACTTCCCTCATCTCCTCTCCCAACACAAACCCGCCCATCACAATTTCTAGCAAACACCCCCCACCCCCCATCAAATTTTCCCTCCCGGAACAATTCATACCCGCTGCCGGCCCTAGATTCCCCCTCCCAACACAAATCACCTCCTCCTCAATCTGCGCACTCGCCATCCACCGATCCCACTCCACCATCCTAACCACCTCCCCCGATTCCACAAGTATCTCCTCTGCTGTATTTCTCCACCTCTACATGTATAGGCCCGGATTCACAAAGCACTTACGCCGACGTATCTCCAGATACGCCGTATTATTTATATCTATTTATATGTGTAAATATGCGCCGTCGTATCTGTGCGCCGTGCCCATAGAACTAAGATACGCCTAAAAACTGACTTCATCCGACCGACGTAACTTGCCTACGCCGGCGTAGAGTGTGCGCATATTTACGCTGGACGCATTTGGCGCTCCCATTGATTTCCTATATATATATATATATGCAAATGGGGGAGATACGGCGATTCACGAACGTACTTGATTTAAGCGATTTGCGTAAGTTTTACGTTCGGCGTGAAGTTATTCCCCATATAGGAGGCGCAACTCATGCAAAGGTATGGACCAGGGAACCGTAGTTAAAGATGAAGAATATGAGTGGCGACCCCAAACCTACTGTCCATACACAACCACCGGTGTTCACCATTTGGGTCACGGTGGTCACCCTCTGTGTAGAAAAAGTCTGGGCCACCAACATGAAGATGAAATGGACAATGAACGCCATTTGGTTTTGGGGACTTGTTGTGGCCGACTTCACCTGCTGCGTGTCTCCCCCGTTGTCCATTGGTCGGTGATTCTATGATGAAGGGTTGTTGTGCAGCCCTCTGCAAAGTTCTGCCTGCCATGGTGCAACACAACATGTTCTCCAGAGTCTTCACCTTGGTGGTGGCTATTAGTGTTGACCGCTGCCTTCTGGTTGTCCAACCTTTGTGGGCCAAACGTCATCGTTCCCTATAGATCTCAATGTGTCAACCTGCTTGCCCTGTCCTGAAAAACAACCATAAGTGTTCACCATCTTGGTCATGGTGGCCACCCTCCTTGTAGAAATATTCTGGTATTTTGGGCCACCAACATGAAGATGAAATGGACAATGAACACCATTTGGTTTTGGGACTTTGTTGTGGCCGACGTCACCTGCTGCCTCTCTCTCCCCTTGTCAATTGGTCGGTGATTCTATGATGAAGGGTTGTTGTACGGCCCTCTGCAAAGTTCTGCCTGCCATGGTGCAACACAACATGTTCTCCAGAGTCTTCACCTTGGTGGTTATTAGTGTTGACCGCTGCCTTCTGGTTGTCCAACCTTTGTGGGCCAAACATCATCGTTCCCAATAGATGGGGCAGATTTTATGCGTGGTTATATGGAGGTTGTCCTTCTCAATGTGTCAACCTGCTTGCCCTGAACCGAGAAACAACCATAAGGCCTCGTACACACGATCGGACATATCCGATGAAAACGGTCCGCGGACCATTTCCATCGGATATGTCCGATCGGGAGTTTGATCCGATGGCGTGTACACACCATCGGATCAAATTCCCCGGTGACGTGGCGGTGACGCGGCGGTGATGTTGACGCCGCCACGTCACCGCACCAGGAAGTTAAACACTTCCGCGCATGCGCCGAATCCATTCGGCGGCGGCGGTGGGGGACGACATGTTTGCTGGTAAGTGTACTAACCAGCAGACATGTCGGGCGGACAGATTCCCACCGGATAGATTTCAAAGCATGCTTTGAAATCTGTCGGGTGGAGAAATCTGTCCGCTAGCCCATACACACGAGCGGAGATGTCTGCTGAAACGGTCCATCGGACCGTTTTCAGCGGACATATCCCCTCGTGTGTACGAGGCCTAAGTGTTCACCATCTTGGTCATGGTGGCCACCCTCCTTGTAGAAAAAGTCTGGGCCACCAACATGAAGATGAAATGGACAATGAACGCCATTTGGTTTTGGGGACTTGTTGTGGCCGACATCACCTGCTGCCTCTCTCTCCCATTTCTCCTTGGTCAGTGCTTCTATGATGAAGGGTTGTTGTGCGGCCCTCTGCAAAGTTCTGCCTGCCACAATTCAACACAACATGTTCTCCAGAGTCTTCACCTTCGTGGCTATTAGTGTTGACCGCTGCCTTCTGGTTGTCCAACCTTTGTGGGCCAAACATCATCATTTCCTATAGATCTCAATGTGCCAACCTGCTTGCCCTGTACCGAAAAACAACCATAAGTGTTCACCATCTTGGTCATGGTGGTCACCCTTCGTGTAGAAATATTCTGGTCCTTTGGGACACCAACATGAAGATGAAATGGACAATGAACACCATTTGGTTTTGGGACTTTGTTGTGGCCGACATCACCTGCTGCCTCTCTCCTCCGTTGTCCATTGGTCAGTGCTTCTATGATGAAGGGTTGTTGTGCGGCCCTCTGCAAAGTTCTGCCTGCCATGGTGCAACACAACATGTTCTCCAGAGTCTTCACCTTGGTGGCTATTAGTGTTGACCGCTGCCTTCTGGTTGTCCAACCTTTGTGGGCCAAACATCATCGTTCCCAATAGATGGGGCAGATTTTATGCGTGGTTATATGGAGGTTGTCCTTCTCAATGTGTCAACCTGCTTGCCCTGAACCGAGAAACAACCATAAGTGTTCACCATCTTGGTCATGGTGGCCACCCTCCTTGTAGAAAAAGTCTGGGCCACCAACATGAAGATGAAATGGACAATGAACACCATTTGGTTTTGGGGACTTGTTGTGGCCGACTTCACCTGCTGCCTCTCTCTCCCATTTCCCCTTGGTCGGTGATTCTATAATGAAGGGTTGTTGTGCGGCCAATGTGCCAACCTGCTTGCCCTGTACCGAAAAACAACCATAAGTGTTCACCATCTTGGTCATGGTGGTCACCCTCCTTGTAGAAATATTCTGGTCCTTTGGGACACCAACATGAAGATGAAATGGACGATGAACGCCATTTGGTATTGGGACCTTGTTGTGGCCGACGTCACCTGCTGCCTCTCTCTCCCCTTGTCAATTGGTCAGTGCTTCTGTGATGAAGGGTTGTTGTATGGCCCTCTGCAAAGTTCTGCCTGCCATGTTCTTCACCTTGGTGGCTATTAGCCTTCTGGTTGTCCAACCTTTGTGGGCCAAACACCATCGTTCCCAATGGATGGTGTGGATTTTATTTGTGGTTATGTGGAGGTTGTCCTTCTCAATGTGCCAACCTGCTTGCCCTGTACCGAGAAACCTTCACCGAATATAACCAAACTCCATGTGGCTGTGAAGAGGACTATCAGGGGAATTCATAAGTAGACATGTGCAATTCGTTTAGTTCCGAATTCGGTATTTTTTAACAAATTTTGACAAATTAATTAATTCCGAAATTTCCACATTTTTCAATTTCCAAATTTCCAAGTTTCGGAAATTCCGTATTTTGGAAATTCAGAATTTCGAAAATTGGAAAATTCGAGATTCGAAAAAAATCTAATATTCGAAAATTTCATTTCCGAATTTCGAATTTTTCTATGAAGTCATGCGGTATTCTATGAAGTCATGCGATATTCTATGAAGTCATGCGGTATTCTATGAAGTCATGCGATATTCTATGAAGTCATGCGGTATTCTATGAAGTCATGCGGCATTCTATGAAGTCATGCGGTATTCTATGAAGTCATGCGATATTCTATGAAGTCATGCGGTATTCTATGAAGTCATGCGGTATTCTATGAAGTCATGCGGTATTCTATGAAGTCATGCGGTATTCTATGAAGTCATGCGGTATTCTATGAAGTCATGCGATATTCTATGAAGTCATGCGGTATTCTATGAAGTCATGCGATATTCTATGAAGTCATGCGGTATTCTATGAAGTCATGCGATATTCTATGAAGTCATGCGGTATTCTATGAAGTCATGCGATATTCTATCAAGTCATGCGGTATTCTATGAAGTCATGCGGTATTCTATGAAGTCATGCGATATTCTATCAAGTCATGCGGTATTCTATGAAGTCATGCGGTATTCTATGAAGTCATGCGGTATTCTATGAAGTCATGCGATATTCTATGAAGTCATGCGGTATTCTATGAAGTCATGCGATATTCTATGAAGTCATGCGATATTCTATGAAGTCATGCGGTATTCTATCAAGTCATGCGGTATTCTATCAAGTCATGCGGTATTCTATCAAGTCATGCGGTATTCTATCAAGTCATGCGGTATTCTATGAAGTCATGCGGTATTCTATGAAGTCATGCGGTATTCTATCAAGTAGGGTTGTCCCGATACCGAAACCAGTATCGGTATCGGGACCGATACCGAGTATTTGCAGGAGTACTTGTACTCCCGCAAATACCCCCGATGTCTGAATAGAATATTTGTCCCACCCCCCCCCCCCCCGCCGCCACAATGAAAGCTACTGCTGCATGGTTAAACAGCGTGCGGGAACATCACAGCTTTCATTTGAATAGCTGTAGTGTTCCCGCCGCGTATAGACACTCCCCCTTGCTCGGGATTGGATGTGTGATCGTGATCTGTCCAATCCCGAGCAAGGGGGAGTGTCTATACGCGGCAGAGAAAACAGCTATTCAAATGAAAGCTGTGATGTTCCCCGTGCGGTGGCGGCTTTCGTTGCAGCGGCGGCTAGGTATGGGGGACATGGCTGCGGGGACATGGCTGCGGGGACATGGCTGGAGGGACATGGCTGCATATGTGGGGGACATGGCTGGAGGCACATGGCTGCATATGTGGGGGACATGGCTGCATATGTGGGGGACATGGCTGGGGGGAAATGGCTGCATATGTGGGGGACATGGCTGGGGGGGACATGGCTGCATATGTGAGGGACATGGCTGGGGGGGGACATGGCTGCATATGTGAGGGACATGGCTGGGGGGACATGGCTGCATATGTGAGGGACATGGCTGGGGGGGACATGGCTGCATATGTGAGGGACATGGCTGGGGGGGACATGGCTGCATATGTGAGGGACATGGCTGGGGGGACATGGCTGCATATGTGAGGGACATGGCTGGGGGGACATGGCTGCATATGTGGGGGACATGGCTGCATATGTGGGGGACATGGCTGGGGGGGACATGGCTGCATATGTGGGGGACATGGCTGGGGGGGACATGGCTGCATATGTGAGGGACATGGCTGGGGGGGACATGGCTGCATATGTGAGGGACATGGCTGGGGGGACATGGCTGCATATGTGAGGGACATGGCTGGGGGGGACATGGCTGCATATGTGAGGGACATGGCTGGGGGGGACATGGCTGCATATGTGAGGGACATGGCTGGGGGGACATGGCTGCATATGTGGGGGACATGGCTGGGGGGGACATGGCTTGCTTATGTTGGCGACATGGCTGGGGGGGACATGGCTGCATATGTGGGGGTACATGGCTGCAATATGTGGGGGGACATGGCTGCATTTGGGGACACATTTAAAAAAAGTATCGGTATTCGGTATCGGCGACTACTTGAAAAAAAGTATCGGTACTTGTACTCGGTCCTAAAAAAGTGGTATCGGGACAACCCTAATATGAAGTCATGTGATATTTCAGTAGAGTAGCCTGCCGTGATTTATTGTACCTAACAAACACTGTACATATCTAGTTGTTAGGGAGTGGGTGGCGTGCCGGGGCCACTACTTATATTCTGCATTTTTTATTTTTATTTTGTACACTGACTTTAGGTCCAGGTTCGCAACCCGCGCATGTGCAGCGCTCTCCCCTTCTATCACACAACAAATCCCCAATGACACCGATTTAGGATCAGCTAGAGGCCGACACCAATCCAGAGACATCTATAAGATGGAAATAAAGGAGAGGGGCATTCCTGCACTGCCCACTGCACCACCCTGTGTACTGCCCACTGTGCCATGCCATGTACTTGCCACTGCACCACCCTGTGTACTACCCACTGTGCCATACCATGTACTTCCCACTGTGCCACCCTGTATACTACCCACTGGCCACACTATATACTACCCACTGCACCACCCTGTATACTACCCACTGTGCCATACCATGTACTTCCCACTGTGCCACCCTGTATACTACCTACTGTGCCACACTATATACTACCCACTGCACCACCCTGTGTACTGCCCACTGTGCCATACCATGTACTTCCCACTGTGCCACCCTGTATACTACCCACTGTGCCACACTATATACTACCCACTGCACCACCCTGTATACTACCCGCTGTGCCACACTATATACTACCCACTGCACCACCCTGTATACTACCCGCTGTGCCACACTATATACTACCCACTGCACCACCCTGTATACTACCCACTGTGCCACACTATATACTACCCACTGCACCACCCTGTATACTACCCACTGTGCCATACCATGTACTTCCCACTGCACCACCCTGTATACTACCCACTGTGCCACACTATATACTACCCACTGCACCACCCTGTATACTACCCACTGTGCCACACTATATACTACCCACTGCACCACCCTGTATACTACCCACTGTGCCATAGTGTGGGAACACTGCACCACCCTGTATACTACCCACTGTGCCACACTATATACTACCCACTGCACCACCCTGTGTACTGCCCACTGTGCCATACATGTACTTGCCACTGTGCCACCCTGTATACTACCCATTTGTGCCACACTATATACTACCCACTGCACCACCCTGTGTACTGCCCACTGTGCCATACCATGTACTTGCCACTGCACCACCCTGTGTACTGCCCACTGTGCCATACCATGTACTTGCCACTGTGCCACCCTGTATACTACCCACTGTGCAACACTATATACTACCCACCAGGGCCGCCATCAGGAATTTTGGGGCCCCTTACACAGCTTCGGGCATGGGCCCCCTGGAAATTGAGAAGCGGGGGGGGGGGGGGGGATCTGCCGCGAATTGAGAAGCGGGGGGGCCCTTTACAAAGAGAAGAAATAAAGAAAAATATATATATATAAAAAAGGGGGGTAGCCATCCGGGGCCCTGGGGACCTCTGTGCCCTTTAATAAATAGAAAAAAAGAGAGAAATAAATATATATATATTTTTTAAAAGGGTGTTTGCCACCTGGGGCCCTGGGGACCTCCAAATTACAAAAAAAGGGCCCTTTAATAAAAATAAACCTCTGGGCCCTTTAATACAAAAGAAATAAAAATCAATATATAAAAAGGAAATAAACATTTATAAAAAAAAAAAAAACAAGGGGTTGCCTTTCAGGGCCCTTTAATAAAAAAAAAATATATAAAAATAAAATAAAAAAAACATTTATAAAAAAAGGGGATTTGACACATGGGGCCCTGGGGACCTATGAGCCCTTTAATAAAAATATATCTATATATATAAAAAATAAATAAAATAATATAAAAAAAAAGTAAAACAAAAAAAAGGAGAGTTGGCATCCAGGGGCCCTTTAATAATAATAATAAATAAATATATATATATGTAAATAAAAGAAATAAAAAAATATATAAAAAATATATTTTTTTATAGAAAAGGGGGGGGGGGGGGTTGTCATCATGGGCCCTTGGGATCTCCGGGCCCCTGGGGACCTCCAGACCCCTAAAAAAATGGCCCTTTAATAAAAAATAAAATAAAAATATATAAAAAAGTTTTTTTTTTTTATAAAAAATAAATACAAAAAAGGGGGGGTTGCCATCCGGGGCCCTGGGGGGGCCTCCGGACCTCGAAAAAAAAAAAAAATTGGCCCCTTAATAAAAAATAAAATAAAAATATATTAAAAAAAATGTTTTTATAAAAAATAAAAAAAAGAGGGGGTTGACATCTGGGGCCCTGGTGGCCTCCGAACCCCTAAAAAAAAGGGGGGGATCCCACTCGGGCCCCTGGGGACCCTTACAGGTGTACTGCCTGTACCCCCCTGATGGCGGCCCTGCTACCCACTGCACCACCCCATGTACTTCCCACTGTGCCATATCATGTCATTCCCACTGTGCCACCCTGTATACTACCTACTGTGCCACCTGAGTCTCCCCTCTTTTCTGTCACCCGAACTACAAGTCCCAGCACAGCGTGTACGGAGGGGGCGGAGCGGAGTGTACGGAGGGGGCGGAGCGGAGTGTACGGAGTGGGCGAGGGGCGGACTGTACCGGGGGCGGAGCGTAGTGTACGGAGAGGGGCGGTCCCGGGAAGAGGACAGCTAACTGTTCGGGATGATGCCCAGCCCCGCCCCCTGGTGACAGCTCTGGTCGTTAGGGGGCGGAGAGATGAGTTGTTAGGGGGATGCGGGGGGTCATGTGACGGCGGAGCAGGAAGTGGTTGGTCCGGAGAGGAGACTCGAACCCGGGAGATTCAAGATGAGGTGAGAGAGAGAGAGAGAGAGGAGACTCTGGGGGGGGGGGGGGAGAGAGGGGGGGGGGGGGGGAGG
>JAJQKJ010002777.1:0-76468 GCA_029574335.1 Rana kukunoris
CCCTCTCTCTCTCTTTCTCTCTCCCTCCTCCCTCTCTCTCTCTCTCATCTCCACCCCCCTTCTCTCCGCCCTCTCTCTCTCTCTCTCTCTCTCGCTCGCTCTCTCTCTCATCTCCCCCTCTCTCCTCTCTCCTTCTCCTCCTCCACCCCCTCTCCCTCCACCCCCTCCTCCTCTCCCCCTCCTCCCTCTCTCTCTCCCCCCTCTCATCCTCCCACCCCTCTCTCTCTCCCGCCTCTCTCCCTCTTCCCTCTCCCTCTCCCTCTCCTCTCTCCTCTCTCTCTCCCCCCTCTCTCCCCCCCTCTCTTTCCTCCCCCCTCTCCCCCCTCTCTCTCTCACCTCTCTCTCCTCACATCTGCCCCTCGCTCTCTCTCTCCTCGCTCTCTCCCCCCCCTCCCTCTCTCTCTCTCTCTCTCTCCCCTCCTCCCTCTCTCTTCTCTCCACCCCCTCTCCTCTCATCCTCCCCCTCTCCTCTCCACCCCCTCTCTCTCTCCACCCCCTCTCTCCTCCACCCCCTCTCTTCTCCCCCGCTCTCTCTCCCCCCTCTCTCTCTCCCCTCTCTCTCCCCCGCCTCTCTCCCCCTCTCATCCTCCCCCTCTCTCTCCCCCTCCTCCCCCTCTCCATCCACCCCCCTCTCTCTCCGTGCCCCTCTCATCCTCTGCCCCTCTCTCTCTTCTCCTCTCTCGCTCTCTCTCTCTCCCTCTCCTCTCTTCATCTCCCCCCTCTCTCTCTCTCTCTCTCTCCCCCCTCTCTCTCTCTCCTCCCCCTCTCTCTCTCTCATCCCCCCTCTCTCTCTCTCTCCCCCCCCTCTCTCTCTCTCTCTCTCTCTCTCTCCCCTCACCTCTCTCCCTCTACCCCCCCTCATCCCCCTCCTCTCTCTCTCTCTCTCTCGCCCCCCCCTCTCTCTCTCCCTCTCTCTCTCTCCCCCCCCCCCCCCCCTCTCCCTCCTCTCCCCCCCCGCCCCTCTCCCCCCACACCCACCCCCTCCTCTCCCCCCCCCCACCCCCCCCCCTCTCAACGCACGCCCTCTCCTCTCTCGCTCTCTCTCCACGCCCCCTCCTCACCTCTCCCCTCTCTCCACCCTCTCTCTGCTCCACCCCCTCTCTCCTCCACCCCCTCTCTCCTCCACCCCCGCTCTCCCTCCACCCCCTCTCTCTCTCCACCCCCTCTCATCTCTCCCCCTCCTCCTCCACCCCCCCTCTCTCTCCCCCCCTCCGCTCTCTCTCTCCCCTCCCTCTCCTCTCTCTCTCTCTCCCATCTCACCCCTCTCCCTCCTCTCCCCCCCCTCTCTCTCTCTCTCCCCCCCTCTCTTCTTCTCTCTTCCTCCCTCTCTCTCTTCTCTCTCTTCTCTCCTCCCCCTCTCTCTCTCTCTCTCTCTCTCCCCCTCTCTCTCTCTCTCTCCCCCCCTCTCTCTCTCTCTCTCTCCCTCTCTCCATCTCCCCCTCTCTCTCTCTCTCTCTCTCTCTCCTCTCTCTCCCCTCTCTCGTCCTCTCTTCTCTCTCTCCTCTCCTCTCTCTCTCTCTCCCCCTCTCTCTCTCTCCCCCCTCTCTCTCTCTCCTCTTTCTCTCCCCACCCCCTCTCTCCTCCACCCCCTCTCTCCTCCACCCCCTCTCTCCTCCACCCCCCCTCTCTCCTCCACCCCCTCTCTCCTCCACCCCCTCTCTCCTCCACCCCCTCTCCCTTCACCCCCTCTCCTCTCCCCCTCTCCTCCACCCCCTCTCTCTCCTCCCCTCTCTCTCTCTCTCCTCTCTCTCCCCTCTCCTCCCCCCCCTCGCTCTCTCTCCCTCCCCCCTCTCTCTCCTCTCTCTCTCTCTTATTTTGGTGCTTGTCCCATCGAAGTATAGCGGATGAACTGTCGCGATCAGCTCTCGAAAGCTCTGTACAAACAATCAGATGATCGTACTATCGCCTCAAATTTTTATTTTCCATGCAATTTTCTGATCTTTGGCCTGAATTTTGATTGGTCCCAGTGGGGCGCTCAGAGTATTATTTCCGAGGCGCTTCCCAAAGAAGTTCATTACGTCACATGGCGCGGCTTTGGCACTCGGAGATGGACTAAAGCGCCGGCCAAGCTCCACTTTTAGCGATGTGTCAGATCCATAAGGAACATCTCCTTGTGACTGCTGATAAAAATAATTATCTAGGACGGCATGTGACCGACGGCAACTTTCTTATGACCGAGACAAACACAACATTTTACATTTAGTTGGTTATTTTTCTGTACTCTTCGCTCCCGAGCTACAAAGAGCTCAACATTGACTAAAAATAGAAATGAAACTTGACGGTTCTGTAGATGCGCCCTACAGTAGTAGGCAACCAATCAGAAATGGTCTCTTTGGTCGCGTCACGCATAGGTGTGCGCAGCCTATTGGATTAGGGTGTGCACCCCAAAGCTCAAACACACGCTACGGATCACTCACTGTGTTCACTCAGAAAGGGAAGGGGCCGGTAAATCACATATTTACCCACCCCCTTCCCCACTCATCTTAAAACATCCTGCTGGGTGTGCCCGCAGCAGCAGCTGGTAGGAAAGGAGAGGAGGGAAGCTGGTGGCACTGTGGGGGGAAGGGGGAAGCCCAGGGCAGTAGAGAGAATCTGTGCTTTACAGGGTGATTAGGGTGTGCCTGGGCACACCCTGTGTGCACGCCTATGGTCGTATGCCCTGCTGATTAGTGGTTGACCTGATCTCCTCGTATAATTTTGTATTTTTACTCCAAACAACATCCACTGTATGTCTTCCAACCAGGACCGCTTAATAGGGGGGTACAGGCATTACACCTGTAAGGGCCCCGGCTGGCCCCCCTCCCATTTTATTTTTGCATTGCACCTGTAAGGGGCCCGATAGTCCACAGGGCTCCTTACAGGCCCGGCTGTCCCCCCTCCCATTTTATTTTTGCATTGCACCTGTAAGGGGCCCGATAGTCCACAGGGCTCCTTACAGGCCCGGCTGTCCCCCCTCCCATATTTTTTTTCCATTACACCTGTAAGGGGCCGATAGTCCACAGGGCCACTTACAGGCTCGGCTGGTCCTCCTCCAGTCTTTTTTTATTATATTTCTTTTGCATTATACCTGTAGCGGGCCCGATGGTCCCCAGGGTCCCGGCTAGCTCCCCCTCCCATTTTTTTTTGCATTACACCTGTAAGGGGCCTGATTAGCCCCCAGGGCCACTTACAGGCCCCGCTGGTCCTCCTCCAGTCTTTTTTTATTTTATTTTTTTGCATTACACCTATAAGGGGTCCGATGGTCCCCAGGGTCCCAGCTGGCCCCCCTCTCATATTTTTTTTCAATTACACCTGTAAGGGGCCGATAGTCCACAGGGCCACTTACAGGCCCGGCTGGTCCTCCTCCAGTCTTTTTTATTATATTTCTTTTGCATTATACCTGTAGCGGGCCCGATGGTCCCCAGGGTCCCGGCTAGCTCCCCCTCCCATTTTTTTTTTGCATTACACCTGTAAGGGGCCCGATTAGTCCCCAGGGCCACTTACAGGCCCCGCTGGTCCTCCTCCAGTCTTTTTTTATTTTATTTTTTTGCATTACACCTATAAGGGGTCCGATGGTCCCCAGGGTCCCAGCTTGCCCACCTCTCATTTTTTTTGTATGCATTAAACCTGTAAGGCCCCCCTCTGCTCCAGGGGGGGCCCTGCTTAAAGCTGTGTAAGGGGCCCCAGAATTTGTGATTCCAACAAACCCTCTGATGATATTTTTTGTTACACTGTTTCCCCAAACCTACATTACCTTTTTCTGCTCTTCTGCCCCGATCTGTAGCCGCCACCATGGAGATGCTTCCGTGTTCTAGATTCTGCCTTCCAACTTCTCTGTGGTTCCTTCTATAATGACTTTCTATGAGAATATGTAATCAGTATATTCCCCGAAACCAGATTGAGAACTACCCCAGTTTAAATTCCCTTGCCCCTTGACCTTTTAGTCCTGTGCTGTGTCCTGATATCGCAGTGTGAAGTGCTGCTACTAAAGCTGCCCAGCTCTGCCCTTTTGTTGTGTACAGATGACTCGCCTGCAGACCCTGTGTTTATATGTAAATAACCGTCATTAATATGTAAAGAATGGGAGCATTCATATGTATATAGCTGAGGCCGGCGGCATTCATATGTAGATCATGCCTCTCTGCAGTGAAGAGATGATGTGCTGCAACCTCTTGTAACCAATCAGTGAGCAGTATTGCTGTACAGTAATCTCTAGCAACCAATCACCAAGAAGAAATCATGTGCTGTAACCTCTAGCAACTAATCGGTGAGCTGTAATGTGTGCTGTAACCTCTAGCAACCAATCGCAATCACTGCCTGATCTGATACAGCAAACTGAGTTTAAGTCTAGCTGATATTTATTGTATGTCTCAGAGCAGTTTTTTTTTTGCCCAGGGTCCAATCAACTTTAAAGATGGCCCTGATACCAATGACGGGACACTATTCCTCCCACTGATACTCATGATGGGGCACCATTCCTTAACGTGAATCATTGATAGGGGCAATTTTTCTCCCAATGATGGGACACTGACACAAATCCTGGGGCACTGCTCCTCCCACTAATACCAATGAAGGGAACCTATTCCTCCCACTGATACCCATGATGGGGAACTATTCCCTCCACTTGAATCATTGATAGGGGCAATTTTTCTCCCAGTGATGGGACACTATTCCTCCCTACTGACACAAATGTTGGGGCACTATTCCTCCCACTGGCACAAATGTTGGGGCACTATTCCTCCCACTCAGGGCCACCATCAGGGGGGTACAGGCATTACACCTGTAAGGGGCCCGGGGGTCCCCAGATGCCCGGATGGGAACCACCCTAAAAAAAAAAAAATGCCCCAGATGGCAAGCCCTTTTTTTTTATAAAAAAAAATATTTTTTTTTTTATAAAAAAATATATTTTTTTTATAAAAAAAATATATTTTTTTAATATATTTTTCTTTTATTTTTTATTAAAGGGACAATTTTTTTTCTTTTATTTTTTTTAGAGGTCTGGAGGTCCACAGGGGCCTGGAGGCCCCCAGGGCACCGGATGGAAACCCCCCCTTTTTTATTTTCTATAAAAAAAAATATGTATTTTTTAATATATTTTTATTTTTATTAAAGGGCCATTTTTTTAGGGGTCTAGGGGCCCGTAGGCCACCAGGGCCCCAGATGGCAACCCCCTATTTTTTATTTATTTTTTTATAAAAAATTGTATTTTTTTATAAAAAAAATATATTTTTTTAATATATTTTTCTTTTATTTTTTATTAAAGGGCCAATTTTTTTTTTTTTTTTTTTGAGGTCCGGAGGTCCACAGGGACCTGGAGATCCCCAGGGCCCCAGATGACAACCCCCCTTTTTTATAAAAAAAAATATTTTTTATATATTTTTTTTATTTTTATATATATATAATAATTATTATTAAAGGGCCCAGAGGTCCCCAGGGCCCCCGGATGAAAATCCTCCTTTTTTATAATTTTTTTTTTTACTTTTTTATATTATTTTATTTCTTTTTTTTAATATATAGATGCATTTTTATCAAAGGACTCAGAGGTCCCCAGGGCCCCATGTGTCAAACCCCCTTTTTTTTATAATTGTATTTTTTATTTTTGTTTATATATTTTTTTTATATTTTTGTTTTATTATTAAAGGGCCCAGAGGTCCCCAGGGCCCTGGAAGGCAACCCCCTTGTTTTTTTTTTTTATATATATATAAATGTTTATTTCTTTTTTATATATATATATTTTTTTTATTTCTTTTTTTTAAAAGGGCCCAGAGGTTTCTTTTTATTAAAGGGCCCAGAGGTCCCGAATGTAAAGCCCCCTTTTTTTTTTGTAATTTCCTTTTATAAAAAAAAAAAAAATAAGGTCCCCGGGGGCCCCAGTTGGCAACCACCCTTTTAAAAAAGAAATATATAATATATAATATTCTCTCTTTTCTCTCTTTTTTTTCTTTTTATTAAAGGGCACAGAGGTCCCCAGGGCCCCGGATGGCTACCCCCCTTTTTTATATATATTTTTCTTAATTTTTCTTTATTTCTTCTTTTTGTAAAGGGCGCCCCCCGCTTCTCAATTCGCGGCAGCAGCCCCCCCCCCGCTTCTCAATTTCATGCGGCAGCACCCCCCCCCCGGTTCTCTGCTCCAGGGGGCCCATGCCTGAAGCTGTGTAAGGGGCCCCAAAATTCCTGATGGCGGCCCTGCTCCCACTGACTCCCAATGATGGGACACTGACACAAATGATGGGACACTATTCCTCCCACTGACACAAATGTTGGGGCACTATTCCTCCACTGACACCAATGATGGGGCACTATTCCCTCCACTTGAATCATTGATAGGGGCAATTTTTCTCCCAAGGATGGGACACTATTCCTCCCACTGACACCAATGATGGGGCACTATTCCTCCCACTGACACCAATGATGGGGCACTATTCCCTCCACTTGAATCATCGATAGGGGCAATTTTTCTCCCAATGATGGGACACTATTCCTCCCACTGACACAAATCCTGGGGCACTGTTCCTCCCACTAATACCAATGAAGGGAACCTATTCCTCCCACTGATACCCATGATGGGGCACTATACCCTCCACTTGAATCATTGATAGGGGCAATATTCCTCCCACTGATACCAATGATGGGGCACTATTCCATCCACTAATACCAATGATGGGACACTATTACCTGCACTACAATCATTGATAGGGGCATTATTTCTCCAAATGATACCAATAGTTATTTTGAATTTTAGAATTCCTAAATTTGCGAAAAATCCTGAAATTCGAAAATTCGTAAAATCGAATCAAATTTGAAAACTTGGATTTTCAAATTTCCGAATTTTCTAAAAAATAAATTAAAAACAAACAAAACAAACTAAAAAAAATCGGCAGTGCATGCTAGACAAATGCAGTGCCGAAAATTTTTAGTTTGTTTCATATGTTTATTTTCTTTTTAGAAAATTTTGGAATTTCGTAAATTTGAAAATCCAAGTTTTCGAATTCACTGATTTTTCAATTCCCCATTGTTCAGAATCTGCCTGTCTTGCATAGAGAAAGACGTTGGACGCAGTCATTCGACGCGGCGAGGACATCACAAAGTCTACAATAAGATGTATAAAAAAATCGAAAGTCTTTATTTATAAACGTCATTTAGCGCAATTGACGAGGGGGCAATATAAGCAAATTTAAAATTCAGCTTTTTAATTTTTTTTCTCTCGCTTCGCCGTTCAGACTCATGGGGCCAGATTCTCAAAGAAGTTACGCCGACGTATCTCGAGATCTGCCGCGTAACTTCTAGGATGCGCCGGCGTATCTTTTTTTCTGTATTCAAAAAGCAAGATACGCCGGAATTTCGCTTAGATCCGACCGGCGTACGTCTCTTACGCCGCTGTATCTTAGTTGCATATTTACGCTGGCCGCTAGGTGGCGCTTCCGTCGATTTACGCGTTAAATATGCAAATGAGCTAGATACGCCGATTCACGAACGTACTTGCGCCCCGGTCGCATTTTTTTTGCGTAAGCGTAAAGTTACCCCTGCTATATGAGGTGTACGTAATGTTAAGTATGGACGTCGGGACAGCGTCGAATTTTCTGTCGTTTGCGTAAAAATGTTCTCGAATGGGGCTGGGCGTAAGTTACGTTCACGTCGAAACCAATGAGTATTTGCGACGTAATTTTGAGCATGCGCATGCGCCGTTCGGAAAAAGCGTTGATTACGTGGGGCCACTATTCGTTTACATAGATCACGCCCCCTACCTGCCTATTCTGAATTAGGCGCGGTTACACCGGCCCATTTACGCTACGCCGCCGTAACTTCTTTGATAATACGGCACCTGCCTCTCAAAGTTACGGCGGCGTAGCGCAAATGAGATACGCTACGCCCGCACAAAGATACGCGTCTGTCCGAGAATCTGGCCCATGACGTCATCGGTACGTTACGTTGTACGTCTCCAGCGCCAGGACCTGGACCCGCCGCGCCATTGCCGAGATCGAATCCTCCAACATCTCCTCGCACAGACAACACACTCTCTCTATAACATGGAAATAATTTTTGCCAAAATTTTTATTATACACTTTTTTTGATAACAAAAATAAATTCAGTTTTAATGATGAATTTACAGCGATGAGAAAAGAAAAACGATGACACAATCTGCAAACGTAAAACACCGACAACAAAATCCAAATGAACAGAATCCATCTCTTCTCCTGAGATGGACGTTTTTTTAAATAATAAAAATAAAAAAAAAAAGCCTTATAGACCTCCGTCCCTGGGACGCCGCGGCCGGCCGCACACGGAAATTACTTTTTATTTATTTTTTGGTAGTTTTGCATCTTTTTTGAGGATCGCTGGTAAAGTGGAACGCCAGACACAACTTGCTTCAGCTCCGGATAGTGAGGGGGTTAGAAGCCCTGTTTTGGGGGGGGTGTGACCACCAGGAAGTGAAAAATCTTCCCTTATGGGGACACCGATTAGCAATAATTAAATGACCCTTCTCTATCCTAAAGGGGGGGGGGGGGGGGGAGAAAAGAAGGAATTGGGGATGGAGTTCCACTTTAACAAGCGCGGCTCTGTGGAGGTTGCATAGGTTTTCAGTAGGCTGAAAAAATATTTGCAACAATTTTAAAGGGCCGTTTCAAGAAAAACTTGAGTAGGAAGACCAGCAGTATTCCCTCTTTGACATAGGAGCCTATGGGGGCCGGTTGTGGGGGGTACTGGGGGGCCGGATGTGGCCCTGTGCTTGCCTTCACCAGGCCCTCTGGACATTATTCCTCCCCTTGATACAAGGATCTATTCCTTCTACACCAACAATGGGGCATACTTTCTGACACAAACAATAGGGCCCTATTCTTGCCACTGACGCCAATGGACCACATTTTTCCTACTGATGGGACACTATTCCTCTCACTGACAACCAATGATGGGGCACTACACATCCCACTGACACCAATAATGGGACACTATTCCTCCCACTGACACCAATAATGGGACACTATTCCTCCCACTGACACCAATAATGGGACACTATTCCTCCCACTGACACCAATAATGGGACACTATTCCTCCCACTGACAATTGATGGGACCTTTTCCTCCAATAATGGGACACTATTCCTCCCACTGACACCAATAATGGGACACTATTCCTCCCACTGACACCAATAATGGGACACTATTCCTCCCACTGACACCAATAATGGGACACTATTCCTCCCACAGACACTAATGATGGGACACTATTCCTCCCACTGATACCAATGATTGGGCACTTTCCTTCCACTAACACTATTGACGGGACACTATTCCTCCCACTGACACCAATGCTGGGGCACTATTCCTCCCTTCCCCTGATGGGGCACTATTCCTCCCACGGACAACAATGCTGGGGTACTATTCATCCCATTGACACCAATGCTGGGGCACAATTCCTCCCACTGATGGGGCACTATTCCTCCCACAAACACCCATGACGGGGCATTATTACTCCCATTGACACCAATCCTGGGGCACTATACTCCCACTGACACCAATGATGGACCCCATTCCTCCTACTGATGGGACACTATTCCTCCCACTGACACCAGTGAGGGGGCACAATTCTTTCCACTGACACCCATGACGGGGTACAATTCCTCCCACTGACACCCATGACGGGGTACAATTCCTCCCACTGACACCCATGACGGGGCACAATTCCTCCCACTGACACCAATGCTGGGGCACTATTCCTCCCACTGACACCAATGCTGGGGCACTATTCCTCCCCCTGATGGGGCACTATTCCTCCCATTGACACCAATGCTGGGGCACTATTCCTCCCACAGACACCAATGCTGAGGTACTATTCCTCCCACTGATGGGGCACAATTCCTCCCACAGACACCCATGACGGGGCACTATTACTCCCACTGACACCAATGATGGACCCCATTCCTCCTACTGATGGGACACTATTCCTCCCACTGACACCAGAAACGGGGCACAATTTCGCCCACTGACACCCATGGCGGGGCACAATTCCGCCCACTGACACCCATGGCGGGGCACAATTCCGCCCACTGACACCCATGGCGGGGCACAATTCCGCCCACTGACACCCATGGCGGGGCACAATTCCGCCCACTGACACCCATGGCGGGGCACAATTCCTCCCACTGACACCCATGGCGGGGCACAATTCCGCCCACTGACACCCATGATGGGGCACAATTCCTCCCACTGACACCGATGATGGGGCACAATTCCTCCCACTGACACCCATGACGGGGCACAATTCCTCCCACTGACACCCATGACGGGGCACTATTCCTCCCACTGACACCCATGACGGGGCACAATTCCTCCCACGGACACCCATGACGGGGCACAATTCCTCCCACTGACACCCATGACGGGGCACTATTCCTCCCACTGACACCCATGACGGGGCACAATTCCTCCCACTGACACCCATGACGGGGCACAATTCCTCCCACTGACACCCATGACGGGGCACAATTCCTCCCACTGACACCCATGACGGGGCACAATTCCTCCCACTGACACCCATGACGGGGCACAATTCCTCCCACTGACACCCATGACGGGGCACAATTCCTCCCACTGACACCCATGACGGGGCACTATTCCTCCCATTGACAATGATGGGGCATTCTTTACTTCCATTGACGCCAGGGCATTTTTTTCTACTCACAATAGCCACAGTCCGTCCACTCAAAGTCTGAAGGACAGCAAACTGGCCTTTTTGTTCATAAAGTTTGGAGACCCCCTGATCTAAGCCTCAATGCACTGGAACGGTTTGGCTTCTAAAACGCGTCGGCTACATTTATTTCTTGCGAATTGTCAAAATAGATCAACAACAAATATTGGATTGCCAACACAACCCGCTGGTGCTCTTTTTGTCTATTTTTCCTTGGTGTTCTAAACGGAGGCCGATGCCTCCCACTCTGTGGAAGATCTCCCAAGGTTCAGCCAATCGACCTTAACCAGTGCTCTGCCACTTGGTTACCAGGCAAGGAATACGGTGTCACCCGGGGCTGTTCTGACCATGGTTCCTCTCTTTGTCTCCTATGTCACTAGGCTGCAGTGACATAACTTATCTATCCAATTTTTTTTTGGGGGGGGGGGGGGGGCACATATATGAATGGTTATCATTGGAAAACATGGGTCCAAATGGGTCCCCATGATGTCCAAAGTTGCATGAAAAAGCACACAGATGTGAATGGGGTGTGAATGAACCTTTGGTCCAACTTTCACGCAACTTTAGGGCCATAGACTTTAATGCTAACCCTCAAAAGTTGTCATACCTGAATGTTTTACATGCAACTGTGGTGCAATGGTGGGTCAGCATCAGGGGCGGACTGACAACTCATGGGGCCCCCGGGCAATAGAAGATTATGGGGCCCCCTGGGCTTACAGATGGCCACCACGCCAGGAGGCAGTACAGAGGCAGGGCAGCTAAAATCTCGGGATTTTCACATAAAAAAAAAAACCCCCCCCCCCCCTCACATAAAAAAACCCCATAAATTCAAACCCCACTCCATTCCACCATCATTTTTACATACTGTCCCTGGATTTACTGAGCCTGGCATCCCTGATGGGGCCCTCTAGTGGCGGGGGGCCCTCGGGCACTGCCCGCGTGACTCAATGGTCAGTCCGCCCCTGGTCAGCATTTGCAGAGGGACACCAAGTCAGAACCCATCCAAAGTAGCATTTCAAAGTCACAACGAGTGATGTACAAGTGTGAATGGGGCCTAAAAGCCACCCAAGTCCCAAAACTAAGCGCAGAACCCAAAAGAAGAGCTTCTACTCTCAAGCCCAGGCAGGGATGGACTGGCCATTGGGACTACAGGGAGTTTCCCGGTGGGCCGATGGCTCAGTGGGCCGGCTTCAGTGACAGTGGACTGCCGCCCCCTCCGCTCCTCTGTCTCTCCCTTCCCACAGTGCTCACCTCCTCTCCCTTCCCGAAGTGCTCATCTGGGGGGAACAAAGAAGCAGGGGGAGGACCAGAGGAGCAGGGGGGACGACATAGGAGCATGGGGGAGGGGACAGACAGCTGACTCAACAGCTATGGCCTGGGAGTTTCTCCCTTCTGCCTAATCTTGTCCCATAAGGGGGGGAACCGAACTGATTCTTTGCCCCGGGTGAAATAATGTCTAGCTTCCCCACTGGTACTGCCTATAAGAGTAGAACAGCTAATTACTAGTGAAGGGGAGAGGGGGCTTGGGTGGCCGGGGGGGGGGGGCAGTTGTCCGGCCGCCATAGGAGAGACCTATCAAAGTAGGCCAGTCTGGATGAAGTCCAGGGCCAAATTTCTGTCCCAGTCCAGCCCTGAGCCCAGGAGGCAGGTGCCGGCTAAATGCAGCTTTTTATCTCGCCACCCATATCAAAAGAGATCAACCAAACTTTAATGTTGGCAACAAAAATAATACATTATTTTTCCAAAAAAAAAACCCCACAGAAGATCCTCCAAGACCCACCTTTAGCTGACGCATTTCACCACAACAGGGCTTCGTTTGGAACAATAAAGTTTTTTTATTGATGTCATCAGAGTGCAACAAGCTGGGCTTTTCCCATTCTTCTATATCATATAAGAGACCCTAACGGTGAAAGTTCCCCTGCAGTAGTTAACACAAGTGCTAAATGCATTGGCCTTTCCTGCACAGTGGTGACTATACAGAAAAAAATAAAAAATTCTGCTGGCACTCGTGACAAAAAAAATATTTTTTTTTAATTATTTTTTTTACATCATTTTATACATAATATGTAACAAAAAAAATAATCTGTAGACGTCAAATAATTGTTGTGGCAGTGACGTGAGAAAAGCAGCAAAACTGAAGTGATAGCTGTGATACTTATTTCTTTTTTTTTTTTTTGCATATCGGTTCAAACAAAACATTGGCGTGACGTACTGGCAAAAGAACGCTGAGTATACAGTCAGGTGGGAGCTTTTTTGAATCCTGCAACACTCCTAAATAGGGATTCCACCCAAAAGTTTTGGGACGAGAGGAATTTGGTCAGAAGAATACTTGACCAGCGACCAGTGATGAGAATACTTGACCAGCGACCAGTGATGAGAATACTTGACCAGTGACGGCTTTGGGTGGACAAATTTTGTAACTCGAAAGATCTCTCTGCGTCTGAAAATAAATATATCTATTTTTGGTAGGCTGACCCTTTAACCAGATACAACCGTTTTTTTTGTTTTTGTTCTTTTACAATATATTTTTTTGTTTTATACATATATCGATATGTGTTTTAAATCCCCACGAATTATATTCTAGGGGCAAATCGTACTGATCTGCATTCACCAATACAGACTTGTGAAAGATTCTGCAACCTTTTAGGTAACTCTACACAGGGCCGATCCTTGGGTCACAGGCGCCCGGGTGCAGAAATATTTCTGGCGCCCCCACATGGGCATCGTAATTTTTCCAACTCCTCCCCCTTTACAAATGTTTCTATGGCAATGACTCAACCACAGAGATACTCCCTAACGAAGTCTTCATTACCCCGGGATCCTTACGTGATCTCTTAACAATAAACAAAATACAGGAGGAGAAGCAGAGTACTTTATTGGGACCTGGAGGGGGGGTCTCTCTGATGGACACAGAGAGGACTTCTGTTAGAGTCTGTTAGATGTTAAAGGGGTAATTCCCCCAAAAACCTTTTTTTAACATTGATTGAGGCTCGTTATGTCAAGGGGAATCGGGTGTTTTTTTATTAGAAACGAAGCAATACTTACCGTTTTACAGATGCATCGTCTCCGTCGCTTCCGGGTATGATCGTCTGGTCTGGGCGTGCCTATTTGATTGACAGGCTTCCGACGGTCGCATACATCGCGTCACGAGTAGCCGAAAGAAGCCGAGCGACGGTGCGGCTCTATACTGCGCCTGCGCACCGTCGTTCGGCTACTTTCGGAAAATCGTGACGCGATGTATGCGACCTCGGAAGCCTGTCAATCAAATAGGCACGCCTATAGTCGGAGCCCATACCCGGAAGCGTCGGAGACGATGCATCTCTAAAACGGTAAGTACTGCTTCATTTCTAAAAAAAAAAAAAAACCCGATTCCCCTTGACATAACGAGCCTGAATAAATGTTAAAAAAAAGGTTTTTGGGGGAACTACCCCTTTAAGTGCCCCCACCTCTGCAGGCGCCTGGGTGCAATGCACCCTGCCTAGGATCGGCCCTGAGTCATCTCTTAAAAAGAACATTTTTGGGTTACAATATTTTTTGAAAAATCTATCCACTCCTGTTTGGTTCTATTGATAAACACCCTTTGGGGGGCTTAAAAACTATTTTTAAACTGACACTTGTGGGTCCCCGAACAGTACATGTAACATTGGGGCCATGACATAAACGTTGACTACCTTCTGCTTTAGGCTGGTATCCAAAAAATTTAGCATTCTAGTCCTTATAATGCAGAAAACTTAATAAAGACACATTTGGAACAGAAGGAAAGATCAACTTCCTGGGTTCCCCAACCTTCTACCTCACTTACATCTTAACCTTTATCTCATAATTAACTTTACATTCTGTTATCAAATGTTCTTGGCGCATTTTCACACATGCCCATCCTGTCTCTGCTTGTGAAATGCCCCATCCCTGCACTAATGAGTTGCCAGTCAGGACTAAAGCCCAACTCAAGCAAAACTATATTTTAGTGTTGTACAGAGTAGGAAAGAGTTAGACTGTCTACCTAGTCCAGTGACGGTGAACCTTGGCACCCCAGATGTTTTGGAACTACATTTCCCATGATGCTTATGCACTCTGCAGTGTAGGTGAGCATCATGGGAAATGTAGTTCCAAAACATCTGGGGTGCCAAGGTTCGCCATCACTTACCTAGTCTATACAAAAAAATATAGAACTATACACATTTTTCAGTCCACTATACACATTTTTCAGTCCCTGTGCCACCAGAAAAAGATAGAGACCCAACAAAAACCTGACTGTTCTAACTTTTCCCCACTCTGATCATTTTTTTTCTCTGACCCCATTGGGGAAAATTTCCAGTGAGAGACAGGAAGTGAAGGGCAATCTTCTAAATAGTTACATAGATGACAACAGAAACCTGCCAATGTCCTACCCCTTAACATTCTTTTTAAAACTTTGCAAGTGTTTGCTTTATGCTGGCCATACACCCATTTAATTAACGTAGATGTAGTGGGGTGAGTATAGGTGACTGGATATAAATTGAATGAACCTTCTCAAGTAGGCCCTTTTTGCTGTTATGTTATTATTAAATGATGCTAAACACTATAAGAAAGTCTAACCAATCACTGGCCAGCACAAATGGAAAAGAGGGGGTGGTAATGAGATCCCATTGCAGCTGTTTCTTCATATGGAGAAGAGGGTATGGTAATGGCTTTCCCTGCACAACCCTCAAATCCCATTGCAGCTGTTTTGTCATATGGAGAGGAGGGGGCAGTAATGGGTTCCCCACACCACCCCCTTACCCCATTTCGGTTGTTTTGTCACATGGAGAAGAGGGGATGGTAATGGGTTCCCTGCACAACCCTCTGACCACGTTGCAGCTGTTTTGTCACACAGTCCTCAGATCCCATTGTAGCTTTTTTGTCATAGTTATGCCATGGATACGTTTCTGTATTCATTGTTAGGCATGTGCATTTCGTTTCGTTCCGAATCGAAATTCGGACGAATTTTCCATTATTCGGACATTCGGATGCATCCGAATTCCCGAATTGCTATATTAGCGAAAAATTTCGACCGTTTTCGGAATTCGTTCGTTTTCGACCGAATTTCGAAAAAAAAATGGTCGAAATCTAAAAAATTTTTTTTTCGAATTCCGAATCGAATACCCGCGGACTAAATTCGATCGGAATTCGAAAAAAAAAAAATAAAAAAAAAAAAAAAAAATTTTTCGAATTTAATTCGAAAAAAATTCTATTTGAAATTCTAATCTGGTTGAAATATTTTCGATTTCGACCGTTTTTTTTCGAAATTCGGTCGAAAACGAACGAATTCGAAAAACGGTCGAAATATTTTCGATTTCGACCGGATTTTTCGAAATTCGGTCGAAAACGAACGAATTCCAAAAAAACGAATTCAACACATGTAACGAACCTAACTTAACGAAATTTATTAAATGACGAATTGAAACGAAACGAAACGAAACGAATTTTTCACTTTTGCACATGCCTATTCATTGTCCATTCAGATCACTGATGTTATGCCATATAAAAAGGGGTATCATGTAGTTTTGTCTACTTCACCTATGTGACGGAAAACTTCTCCGATAAGAAGAACATTTTAAAAATGGTAGAAGGCATATCATACACAGAATAAAAATCCCTAAGGATATTAACCTTTGCTAACTTTAGGAAGAACTCCAGTCAAGATGCAACTTCAGCATGCTGCATAAAATGTTTTTCAGAATTGATTGGCACTCCTTTTAAGTTTTACTCTGGAGCAACTTCACAATCCTGGGCTTGCATATGCGAATTTGTGTTTTTCGAATACAGGGAGTGCAGAATTATTAGGCAAATGAGTATTTTGACCACATCATCCTCTTTATGCATGTTGTCTTACTCCAAGCTGTAGAGGCTCGAAAGCCTACTACCAATTAAGCATATTAGGTGATGTGCATCTCTGTAATGAGAAGGGGTGTGGTCTAATGACATCAACACCCTATATCAGGTGTGCATAATTATTAGGCAACTTCCTTTCCTTTGGCAAAATGGGTCAAAAGAAGGACTTGACAGGCTCAGAAAAGTCAAAAATAGTGAGATATCTTGCAGAGGGATGCAGCACTCTTAAAATTGCAAAGCTTCTGAAGCGTGATCATCGAACAATAAAGCGTTTCATTCAAAATAGTCAACAGGGTCGCAAGAAGCGTGTGGAAAAACCAAGGCGCAAAATAACTGCCCATGAACTGAGAAAAGTCAAGCGTGCAGCTGCCAAGATGCCACTTGCCACCAGTTTGGCCATATTTCAGAGCTGCAACATCACTGGAGTGCCCAAAAGCACAAGGTGTGCAATACTCTGAGACATGGCCAAGGTAAGAAAGGCTGAAAGACGACCACCACTGAACAAGACACACAAGCTGAAATGTCAAGACTGGGCCAAGAAATATCTCAAGAATGATTTTTCTAAGGTTTTATGGACTGATGAAATGAGAGTGAGTCTTGATGGGCCAGATGGATGGGCCCGTGGCTGGATTGGTAAAGGGCAGAGAGCTCCAGTCCGACTCAGACGCCAGCAAGGTGGAGGTGGAGTACTGGTTTGGGCTGGTATCATCAAAGATGAGCTTGTGGGGCCTTTTCGGCTTGAGGATGGAGTCAAGCTCAACTCCCAGTCCTACTGCCAGTTTCTGGAAGACACCTTCTTCAAGCAGTGGTACAGGAAGAAGTCTGCATCCTTCAAGAAAAACATGATTTTCATGCAGGACAATGCTCCATCACACGCGTCCAAGTACTCCACAGCGTGGCTGGCAAGAAAGGGTATAAAAGAAGAAAAACGAATGACATGGCCTCCTTGTTCACCTGATCTGAACCCCATTGAGAACCTGTGGTCCATCATCAAATGTGAGATTTACAAGGAGGGAAAAGAGTACACCTCTCTGAACAGTGTCTGGGGGGCTGTGGTTGCTGCTGCACGCAATGTTGATGGTGAACAGATCAAAACACTGACAGAATCCATGGATGGCAGGCTGCATGAGTGTCCTTGCAAAGAAAGGTGGCTATATTGGTCACTGATTTGTTTTTGTTTTGTTTTTGAATGTCAGAAATGTATATTTGTGAATGTTGAGATGTTATATTGGTTTCACTGGTAAAAATAAATAATTGAAATGGGTATATATTTGTTTTTTGTTAAGTTGCCTAATAATTATGCACAGTAATAGTCACCTGCACACACAGATATCCCCCTAAAATAGCTAAAACTAAAAACAAACTAAAAACTACTTCCAAAAATATTCAGCTTTGATATTAATGAGTTTTTTGGGTTCATTGAGAACATGGTTGTTGTTCAATAATAAAATTAATCCTCAAAAATACAACTTGCCTAATAATTCTGCACTCCCTGTATAGATCCCACAGCGGGAGCTTGTACATAGCTCCACGTGAACTGATTCTAAAAGAAAACCCACGCTGACGGCAATACGCAGGTTGCCGTTGCGGACCTCTCCTTTCCGAATATCCCAGCTGCAGTGTCAAGGCCATCCAAAAACATCTTTACTCTCTGGATTAATTGCCTTGAACATATGTGCAGCTTAGGATTCCCTATTTTTTTGCATATTCGTTTTGAATTTGTTTTTCGAATATAGACAGTGCCGATTCTGACCTCCCTGAGGCCCTAAGCAAAATTACATGGCACATTAAAAATGAGAAGCGGGGGGCTCTGACGACAGTGACATGTCACATTAAAGAAAGTTGAGAAGCGGGGGGGAGGGGGTGTTCTGCTGCGAAAATGACTTCTCACCAGACGGGGCCTCTAGTAATTTTGGGGGCCCTTTGTTGCAGTTTTGCGTGGCCCTAAGCGGCTTGCATAGTGCGCCTATAGGGAGGATCGGCCCTGAATATAGATCCCACAGCGGGAGCTCATACATGGGTCCACGTGAACTGATTCTAAAATAAAAAGGGCAATACGCAGGTTGCCGTTGCGGACCTCTCTTTCCGAATATCCCGAAACTTCTTTACTCTCTGGATTAATTGCCTTGAACATATGTGCAGCTTAGGATTCCCTATTTTTTTGCATATTTGTTTTGAGTCAAACTACTGAAGGGAAAAAAAAAGCAGGTACCTAGAATTTTCAGAAGACCAGAAGCAGACTCCGTATTTTGCTTTCTACGGGTTTCCTTCAACATCTAATATAGTAATTTCCAAAGCTCAAACGTCACTTTTACTGCATCGCGTTTCGTCCAAGTTTAGTGATCGCAATGATCATCAAACTTGGACCTAAAGTGATAAAATGTTGACTGATGGTGTTTGTCCTGATTGGAGTTCTCCTTATGTCATCACATCCAACACAACTGATCTCCTATATAGAATTCAGCAATCCACATTCACCACACTCTCATCGTAGGCCATTCTCTTCTAGAATACTGTTTAGATAAATGCAATGCTACTCCATTGTCTGTTAAACCACACTAGGCCCAAACCAAAAGGAAAAGGTTTATGTCGCCCATAGACATCTTATTCCAGCTATTCATTTTCTTGAGCGGGTTGGAAAACTAAACCGATCGTCTCCTCATTTGCTATGGACAACACAAAGGAGAGCTTTTTTTTTTTACCAGCTAACCATTGAGTTTACCCAAACCTTTATAGATGCCAAGAAGGTTAAGAAAAGGTATTTTGGTATCAAATATAAAAAAAAAAGTTACAATGTTTGATGGTGCAGACTGAGAAGTCCTTATACCTCCCGATGGATGGAGAAAAAACACAATTTAAGGTCCATAAGTCCATCTCCAATGCTGTGATACCATAATCTGACCCCAAATATGGGGTTCTGTAAATGAGGACGGTACCACCAGAACCGTGCTGCCCGTAGTAACAAATTGCCTTCCACCTTAAAGGGAGACATGGGTTGTAGGTTGCTAGGGGCAGCACATTTCCACCCTGAATGAAGAGGTCCACCTTGTGAAGGTTTCCATTAAGCCTTGGACAGTATCTAACAATTGTTGCTGTAACTTGATGAAACCCCCCCAAACGATATAGATGTACTACAAGTCCCAACATTGGTAAGGTATCAGGCAGTTTTTTGAGACAAATAATCTTGATATCAAGTCCAAAACAGAGGCCCTGTGGTCAATAATCTGATATTTCCCGAACCCGTACGGGTATGAGGATCGCCGACCAGCGTGAAGCGTCTTAAGACTCCGGTTATAATCCTTCTGGACATGCCGTAACCATAGCGACCACCCGTCTTTCGGGCGAGGTTGCCTTCCATCGCTTGCTGGCCAGACTCAATCTTCAGGCACGGTAATCCTTGGTATAGGCAATGTAGACGGCAAGATATTCCCGAGGCGACAGCAATGGCTGCCATGTTCCTCGGTAAGGAGAGTTTTCTTGGTTCAGATCACCTCTTGCGCATTTCTTTTAGTTATTTTTTTTTTTGCACCCAGAAACCTTTGGAATATTTATACATATTTGAAGCAGCAAAAATAAAGATCTAAATCCACGACTGATTGTCTCCAACACAAATTCCATAAAGGTTTTTTTTTTTATCTCCTTCATATATATGTATATATACACACATACCTTATTTTTATATATTATATATATATATATTTATCTGCTTCTTGAAATTTGAAGAAACAATGGTACATCGGTGCAAGGTTTGTCATCAAACAAAGGATGAAAATCCAGCGATGGGGGCCCGGGATGTAGGGGCGAGGCTGCTGGGCGGGCGGTATATGGGGTTTTGTTGGGTCGGGGCCTGCTGAGGTGTTGGAGTCCGACTGGGTTTGGGCCTGTACAGGCTGCCCTGCTGACTGCTGTTGCTGTTGTTGGGTATGATACAGTGTTCAGAGTCGTCCTCCAGGTCGTTGTCTGTGTAGTTGTAGGCGTGCGCCCGGGATATGCCCTTCTGCTGCCGCCTCCAGGAGTTGTAGTAGGTGGGGTCGCTGATGTAGTGGTTGACGAAGGAATGGCTCTTCTGTTGGTTCTGGTCCACTTCGTATTCGCTGTCGCTGCCCTGTTGCAAAATAAAGGACATGTTAAGGGGTTGATGGAGAAATCCAACCATAACATGCAAAAAAGAAAAACTAGCATTGGTACCGACAGGGAGCAGCGCGGAGGGGGACAGGGAGCAGCGCGGAGGGGGACAGGGAGCAGCGCGGAGGGGGACAGGGAGCAGCGCGGAGGGGGACACGGAGCCCTCTGTTCTGCTGCAGGTCCCCAGTATCATTCCATTTTGTGTATATATATATATATATATATATATATATATATATATATATATATATATATATATATATATATATATATATATATATATAAAAATATTATTTTTATTATATATATATATATATATATATATATATATATATATATATAATAATAAAAATAATATTTTATATATATATATATATATATATATATATATAAAAAATATTATTTTTATTATATATATAAATATATAATGTTATTATTATTAAAGGGCCCAGAGGTCTCCAGGGCCCCCGGATGTCAACCCCCCCTTTTTTTAATTTTATTTTTTTATATTTGTTTCTTATTTTATATATATATATATATATATATATATATATATATATATATATATATATATATATATATATATAATAATATACATATTCTATTTTATTAAAGGGCTCAGATGTCCCCAGGGCCCCATGTGGCAACCCCCCCCCCTTTTTTTTTATAAATGTTTCTTTATTTTATTTTTGTTTATATATTTTTTTTTACTAAAGGGCCCAGAGGTTTCTTTTTTGTCATTTCTCTTTATAAAAAAAAAAAATATTAAAGGGCCCAGAGGTCCCCAGGGCCACATATGGCAACCCCCCTGTTAAAAAAAAAAATATATATTTTCTTTCTTTTTATTAAAGGGCCCAAAGGTCCCCAGGGCCCCGGATGGCTACCCCCCTTTTTTTATATATATTTTTATTTATTCTTTGTTGTAAAGGGCCCCCCTGCTTCTCAATTCGCGTCAGCCCCCCCGCTCTTAATTTCAGACGGCAGCACCCCCCCTGGTTCTCTGCTCCAGGGGGGCCCATGCCTGAAGCTGTGTAAGGGGCCCCATAATTCCTGATGGCGGCCCTGTTTGTATGTATGGATTGCATGGGTTGTTACCGACCTGTGGGGAATTTTTTTTTGTCGCTGGCACCTTTAGAAATGTATTTACCTAGAAAACTGGTGCCAATTTTACCGGCTATATACAACCAAAACTCTGACCCAAAGAGCTAACGCTCTCCCCACACAGTCAAAAGTATCAATGATTAACCTCTCAGAATGTATTTGGAATTATTTCAACGCCCAACGAGGACAATTTCAACATCCTCCGTCCAGCCCTGCGCTCACAATAGCAGAGAATAGGTGTTCCTTTGAAGGACAAGGAATGTCTCCAATGTTTTGCCTCCTCCGACTGCGGCGAGCCGAAGATCACAGCTGTGTTTTCATTGTTGTCCGTCTAAATATTGTTTGATGGCGGCGCCTGGACTAAACCCGACACCTTCTACCCCTGAGAGCCCGTCACCTGCCAAATTCACCGCAAATCAAAGGTTGTGTTTTATGTGGGGGGGGGGGGGGGGGGGGGGGGACCTATAGGGAAAGAAATGGATTGATGGCTGACCTCCTGCTTCTGAAAAATGCTAGGTGCCTGGCCATCATATGGAACCTCGATATGTTCCCACTGGCAGAGGCGGCTCCAGGCTTTGTGAGGCATTCAGCAAAACTTAAGACACGGGGGTCCCCAACATGCCCATAATGGGTAAAAAAAAAAAATTCAAGCAAACAAAAATGGCTGCAGAAAGTTGCACGGATCTATCACACCGTGATTGAGGCAAATAAGGCAGGCCGCGAGGCCCCTGTGAGTGCGAGGCCTTAGGCAACTTGCCTGATTATCCAGCCCACTGGCTGGATGATGTCCAGATAACTAGAACTTTAACCACTTCAGCCCCCGGACCATTTGGCTGGCCAGAGACCAGGCCACTTTTTGCGATTCGGCACTGTGACGCTTTAACTGACAATTGTGCGGTCGCGCGACGCGGCTCCCAAACAAAATTGACGTCCTTTTTTCTCCCACAAATAGAGCTTTCTTTTGGTGGTATTTGATCACCTCTGCGATTTAAATTTTAGTGCTATAATCAAAGATTAACCACTTAAGCCCTGGTTCACACTGGGCTGCGGGAGTGAAGCAGTGCGAGTTCAGCTGAACTCGCACGATTTCACTCCCGCCCGGCAGTCCCGATTTCAGCCGCGATTTCAGAGACATCTGTGCAGGTTTCTGCACAGATGTCAATGTAAATCGCAGGCTGAAATCGCAAAAAGTAGTACAGAGACTACTTTTTGAAATCGGTGCAATGCCGCAGATGCAGCGTCGCACCGATTAGGACGGTGCCATTGCCGTCAATTTGAGGCAAAATCTGCCGTTTTGACATGCGATTTGACATGCCAAATCGCATCTCAAAACGCACCAGTGTGAACCAGGGCTTAGACCCGGACCAAAATGCAGGTAAAGGACCTTGCCCCTTTTTGCGATTCGGCACTGCGTCGCTTTAACTGACAATTACGCAACGTGGCTCCCAAACAAAATTGGCGTCCTTTTTTCCCCACAAATAGAGCTTTCTTTTGGTGGTATTTCATCACCTCTGCGGTTTTTATTTTTTGCGCTATAAACAAAAATAGAGCGACAATTTAAAAAAAAATGCAATATTTTTTACTTTTTGCTGTAATAAATATCCCCCAAAAATATATAAAAAAACTTTTTTTTCCCTCAGTTTAGGCCGATACGTATTCTTCTACCTATTTTTGGTAAAAAAAAATCGCAATAAGCGTTTATCGGTTGGTTTTCGCAAAATTTATAGCGTTTACAAAATAAGGGATAGTCTTATTGCATTTTTATTAATTTTTTTTTTTTTTACTACTAATAGCGGCAATCAGCGATTTTTTTCGTGACTGCGACAATATGGCGGACACTTCGGACAATTTTGACACATTTTTGGGACAATTGTCATTTTCACAGCAAAAAATGCATTTAAATTTGCATTGTTTACTGTGGAAATGACAGTTGCAGTTTGGGAGTTATCCACAGGTGGCGCTGTAGGGGATGTGTGACCTATGTGTTGTGTTTACAACTATAGGGGGGTGTGGCTGTAGGTGTGACGTCATCGATCGCGTCCCCCTATTACAGGGATGACGCGATTGATGCTACGGCCACAGAGAAGCACGGGGAAGCCGTGTGTACACACGGCTCTCCCCGTTCTTCCGCTCCAGGGACGGATCGCCGCACTGCAGCGGCGATCGGGTCCGCGAATCACGCGGTCGCGGTCCCGGAGCTTCGGACCGGGTCGCGGGCGCGCGCCCGCGACCCACGGCTGGGTACTAAAATCAACGTATATATACGTTGATGTGCCCAGCCGTGCCATTCTGCCGACGTAAATGTGCAGTAGGCGGTCCTTAAGTGGTTAAGCGACAATTAAAAAAAAAAATCTATATTTTTTACTTTGTTATAATGAATATCCCCCAAAAAATATATAAAAAAACATATTTTTTCCCTCAGTTTAGGCCATTTTGAGAGGGAAAAAAAACCCTGCAATAAACGTTTATTGATTGGTTTGCGCAAAAGTTATAGCGTCTACAAAATAGGGGACAGTTTTATGGCATTTTTATTAATAATTTTGGCTTTTTTTTTTTTTTACTAGTAATGGTGGCGATCAGCGATTTATTTATTTTTTATTTTTATTTTTTTATCGTGACTGCGACATTACGGCGGACACATCGGACATTTTTGACACCATCGTCCCTTACACAGCGATCAGTGCTATAAAAATGCACTGATCCTAGGCGTGCGCACAGGGTGTGCCAGGTGTGCCCAGGCACACCCTAATCACCCTGAGCAGCACAGATTCCCCCTACTGCCCTGGCTCCCATCTTTTTCCTTGCAGTGCTGCCGGCTCCTCTCCTTTCCTATCGCCTGTTGCTGCTGGGATGTTTTAAGAGTGGGGAAGGGGCCAGTAAATATGTAATTTACTGGCCCCTACCCCTTCTGAATGAACATCGTGAGTGATCGGTAGTGTGTGTTTTGGGCTTTGGGGTGCACACCCTATGGTGCATTACTGTAAAAACGACACTGGCAGTGAAGGGGGGTAACCACTAGGTGGCACTGAAGGGGTTAGTTGTGACCTAGGGAGTGATTCTAACTGTTAGGGGGCGTGGCTTGCTGTGCCACGTCACTGATCGCTGCTTCCGATGATGAGGAACATACGATCAGCGACATGTCACTAGGGAGATGTTGGGTTTACAATGACCTCTCCCCGTTCTTCAGCTCTGTGACCCGATCACGGGACACCGGCGGACATCAAGTCCACGGGGTCACGAGCGTGCCCACACGGCGGCAAATTAAAGGGGAAGTGTGTGTATATACACCCATTTGCGCAGCCGTGCCAATGCCATTCTGTCGCCGTATAAGTTTGTGCGGCGGTTGGCAAGTGGTTAAGGAGGTCAAGAAGAGGTCCCACGGTGGCTTAATAGTTGGCAATTGTGCCTCCCAGCACTGGGGTCCTTGGTTTGAATAGGGACACTGTCTGCATGGAGCAGACTCGGCTCTAGGCTTTGTGAGGCCTCAGGCAAAACTTGACATGGGGCCCCATTCACACCCATGATGGGAAACATTTTTTTTAAGGACAAGAGCTTCTTCACCACAACCCTGGCCGGTGGTTGTGGGGGTCTGCGGGAAGGGGGGGGTTATCGGAATCTGGAAACAAGATGGCCCCCAGATCCTGCTCTTTAATAACTAAGGGGGCGGGGGCCACCTGGTGATGTCACCGGGTGAACCTGCCCCCCTTGTGACATCATTGACTGAGGGCATGCTGGGTCATTGACGTCACAAGGGGTGGTGGCACCGATATTCACTGGTTGTAGGGGACGCTGGCGGCCCCCGCTCGTGAGTCAGGGCTCTTGGCGCTGCCTGAGCACAGCAGCGTTAAGGTCCCCTGTCCCTCAAAACTGGGGTAATGCATTGGGAAAGTTAGACAGCCGCGAGGCCCTTGTGAGTGCGAGGCCTTAGGCAACCACCTAATTAAAGAGCCGCCTCTGGCTTAGAGTCTGCGTGCTCTCCCTGTGCTTGAGTGCTTTTCCTCCGGGTGCTTCAGACATGCTGGTAGGATGATTGGCTCTTGTCTAAATAGGACCTGGTATATGTACCTGAGGTCGGGACCTTAAGCTGGCCATAGATGGGTTAAATGGTTTGGACCGGTGCACAAAGCAATGTCCATAAAGGCATGGGGTGGAGGAACATGACTGGCCTGCACAGAGTCCTGACCCCAACCTGATAGAACACCTTTGGGATGAATTAGAACTGAGACCTTCTCTTCCAACATCAGTGCCTGACCTCACAAATGCTCTTCTGGAAGAACGGTCAAACATTCCCATAGACACCCTCCTAAACCTTGTGGACGGCCTTCCCAGAAGAGTTGAAGCTGTTATAGCTGCAAAGGGCGGGGCCAACTCAATATTGAACCCTACGGACTAAGACTGGGATGCCATTAAAGTTCATCTGCGTGTAAAGGCAGGCGTCCCAATACTTTTGGCAATATAGTGTAAATCCAGGCATCTGCGCTTATGACGAGGGCGGTGAGTGAGAGATTGCAGAACGCAGGCATGTACCTGTACAATGACTGGCAGCACAAACACGCCTCGTCGGGGATTAGCACGCCGTGTACGCGGGATTCGATGTTTGACTTGGGGAAGGCGCGGTCTGTTTATCCAGCCGGCTTGTAGAAAATAGTGGCGTTCCCATAGTAATGGCATTTTTACTGAAGGCACTGGTAACTCCGGGCAGGCTTGGCACCCATGCCCGCCTCTCGCGCTTGAGAACACAGGCAGAGCTCTTAATGGGGCTCAGATACAGAAGGACATCCGCTGCGTGTACAGAAATGGAAATGCGCTGCAGATTACCAATCCTTAAAGAGGACCACCACCTTTTTTTTTATGTCATTGTAAACCTCAGACATAAAAAATATGAACAAAGCATGTTTCTCTAAAGCAGTGGTCTCCAAACGGCGGCCCAGGGGCCAGATGTGGCCCTTTTCCTGCCTTTTATCTGGACCTTGGTGCACACTTCCCCCTACTGATACCAATGATGCTGCGCTTATTTCTCCCGCCGACGCCAGTGACGGGGGGGCGCGGTCCCTCCCGCCGACGCCAGTGACGGGGGGGGCGCGGTCCCTCCCGCCGACGCCAGTGACGGGGGGGGCGCGGTCCCTCCCGCCGACGCCAGTGACGGGGGGGGCGCGGTCCCTCCCGCCGACGCCAGTGACGGGGTGCCCGATCCTTTCCGCCGACGCCAGTGACGGGGAGCGGATGGTGGGAACCCCTCATAATGGGCACAGCAGGTGTACAGACCCGGGAACTCGGCACTGGGATGGTGGGAACCCCTCATAATGGGCACAGCAGGTGTACAGACCCGGGAACTCGGCACAGGGATGGTGGGAACCCCTCATAATGGGCACAGCAGGTGTACAGACCCGGCAACTCAGCACAGGGATGGTGGGGACCCCTCATAATGGGCACAGCAGGTGTACAGACCCAGGAACTCAGCACAGGGATGGTGGGGACCCCTCATAATGGGCACAGCAGGTGTACAGACCCAGGAACTCAGCACAGGGATGGTGGGAACCCCTCATAATGGGCACAGCAGGTGTACAGACCCAGGAACTCAGCACAGGGATGGTGGGGACCCCTCATAATGGGCACAGCAGGTGTACAGACCCAGGAACTCAGCACAGGGATGGTGGGAACCCCTCATAATGGGCACAGCAGGTGTACAGACCCAGGAACTCAGCACAGGGATGGTGGGAACTCCTCATAATGGGCACAGCGGGTGTACAGACCCGTGAACTCGGCACAGGGATGGTGGGGTCCCCTCATAATGGGCACAGCAGGTGTACAGACCCAGGAACTCGGCACAGGGATGGTGGGGACCCCTCATAATGGGCACAGCAGGTGTACAGACCCAGGAACTCAGCACAGGGATGGTGGGAACCCCTCATAATGGGCACAGCGGGTGTACAGACCCAGGAACTCAGCACAGGGATGGTGGGGTCCCCTCATAATGGGTACAGCGGGTGTACAGACCCAGGAACTCAGCACAGGGATGGTGGGAACCCCTCATAATGGGCACAGCAGGTGTACAGACCCAGGAACTCAGCACAGGGATGGTGGGAACCCCTCATAATGGGCACAGCAGTCTTTCCTTAACTTTTTACATTGAAATGAAGTCAGAAGGTCACATTCCATGTACAGGTGACTTGGTGCCTCCAGGTGAGGCTCCTCTCGGTTGTCACAGGTTGTCACGGCTGAGGGCTCAGCGGTTCCTGGGCAGACAATGCGGTGCAGCCCGGGGAGGACAAGGGAGGGATTAGGCTGAGCGCCGCTGTTTGTCCGGCTCTTTTGTGTTCTGCACTCAGCCGAGACTGAGCCGTCCTCTGTGGCCCTGGAGAACTATTCTATGGGGGGGGGGGGGGGGGGGACTTTGTGGGTGACAAATTTTTCTTTATCAAGTCATTTCCGTAAAGACGGTTTTCTTTTTGTCAAACGATCGCTGCGGTCACACCCTGAACAATGTGCGCTCCTCACACCGGGAACTCCCAGTAACCTCAGGAGGCCGGTGACAAAGGTGGCCATTGTGTCCTATCTGGAGACGCGGTTTTATATTAAAGGACAGGTAAAAAGTAGTAGTACCACCCAGGGCCGTCTTAATAGCATCATGGGCCCCTGGGCAAAGTAATGCTCTGGGGCCCCTACAATGATGACAGTGCAGGTAAACAGACATCAAGTAGGTAGGAGGCAGACTGCCTCCCCTGTGTATCTATCACTCTCAGTGCCATCATGGGGCCCCCAATTTCGGGGCAGGGTGGGCTCAAGGACCAGCTGCTTTGGGGAAAGTGCAGGGGCCCCCTATGCAGCTGGGGCCCCTGGGCAGTGCCCAGGTGTGCCCTCTTATTAGGACAGCCCTGGTACCACCCCTGTCCCCCCCTCCCCTTAGTGAAGGTTGTCCCCTTCACTAAGACTTAAGACAAAAAGGGGGGTGGGACTTTTAAGGCACTACCAACAAGTAAAGAATGTATGTAGATATAAAAAAAGTAATTTTATTCAAAAAAACATATAAATAGAACATGTACATATGGATACAATGAAAACTGTCAATGGAAAAAAAAAAATCCTGAACCAGACGCGTTTCGGAAAATCCTTTACTTCATCAGGGTTCTTGCAGAGAAAAGTTTAGTCTAAAGAATTACATAATGCAAGATAATTATTTTTATATATAGTTGTGTGTTATATATATATATACAGAGCTTTTTTTCTCAGAAAAAAGGTACAGGAACTCAACCACGACCCCGTTCAGATTTCACAAACAGTAGGAGGGTCTTAAAGGGGTATTAAATACCAGATTGCATTACATACAGAGTGCAGAGTTTAGGGGGTTACACACAGAGTGCAGAGCTGTCACTTGTAAACACAGAAACCGGACTTCTGTGTTTACAAGTGATTGTGGTGAGCAGGCACCAAAGGGTCTGAGCCAGAGGTGGTGGAACTGAGTTCCCCCAAGTTCCCCCTGAAAAAAAGCCCTGTATATATAATATATATATATATATATATATATATATATATATATATATATATATATATATATATATATATATATATATATATATATATATATATATATATGAATTACCAGGGCTTTTTTTTCTCAGAGAATAGGTGCAGGAACTCCTCCTGAGTCTAAGTTGCCCCTCGACTCCGCCCAACATCCCTAGGTTCCACCCCCATACCTCCCTCCCAGTACTGCCCCTTTTAGAGTCTGGATGGAGCTGATGTCCATCTTTTGAAGGATCTAGCAGATACCTTCTATCCAAGCATTTTTAGGGTGTCAACTGGACCGTTTGGAACCGTTGTCCCAATTGATATTGCCGGCCCCTTCCCAGATAACCAGCGCCCGACTACTACTTTCTGACATACTACCAAAACAGAATGGTTGGCGTCACCTTCTATGGTCAAAGGGTACTCTTGAAACCCCAGGCCCACCTTTTAAAAGACCTCCACCATCATTTCCGGGTGTTTTGTACTCTGTGGGGTGTAGATGGTGGGGACGGGTCTCTTAACCACTTCCCGCCCGGTCAATAGTAAATTGACATCCGGAAAGTGGTTGTGTTATCCTGACTGGACGTCTATTGACGTCCAGCAGAATAACATGCCGCCGCGATCGGTGATGCGGGGTGTCAGTCCGACACCCGGCGTCTCTGATCTCGGTAAAGAGCATCCTGCGGAGGCTCTTTACCACGTGATCAGCCGTGTCCAATCACGGCTGATCACGATGTAAACAGGAATAGACGTTGATCGGCTCTTCCTCACTCGCGTCTGACAGACACGAGTAGCGGAGAGCCGATCGGCGGCTCTCCTGACAAGGGGGGTTCGCGGCTGCCCCACCTGGATGCCCACACTGGACCACCAGGTAAGCCGCCAGGACCACCAGGCAAGGGGGCAACATGTGGATGGCCAGGTATGTACCCCATGGTATGTACCCCATGGCCATCCACATGTAAAAAAAAAATAAGCACAATAGATGCCAATCAGTGCCCACAAATGGGCACTGACTGGCAACATGGGCAATGACTGGCAAAAATTAGTAAAAAAACAAGTGATGCCAGCAATGCCATCAGTGCCACCCCCTCAGCGCCACCCCTCAGTGCCGCCTACCAGCGACGCCCATCAGTGCCGCCTCTTAGTGCCCATCAGTGCCGCCCATCAGTGCCGCCTCTTAGTGCCCATCAGTGCCGCCTCTTAGTGCCCATCAGTGCCGCCTTTTAGTGCCCATCAGTGCCACCTCATCAGGGGCCCCATCAGTGGCGCCCTATCAGTTGCCGTAATTGAAGAAGAAAACGTACTTCTTTACAAAAAAATTAACAGAAAAAAATAAAAACTTTCTTCTTTTTTTTTTTTCTAAATTTTCGGTCTTTTTTTAGTTGTTGCGCAAAAAATCACAAAGAGGATCAAATACCACCAAAAGAAACCTCTGTTTGTGGGAACAAAATTCAAAAAAAATAGTTTGGGTACAGTGTAGCACGACCGCGCAATTGTCATTCAAAGTGGGACAGCGCTGAAAATTGGCCTGGGCAGGAAGGTGCGTAAGTGCCCCCCCGGTATGGAAGTTGTTAAAAAAAAAAAAGCGATTTCCCCCTCACCTGTGAGTCCGATACCTCCGAGGGCTTTTCGGTCAGACTTCCACTCTCGGTAGGAATGAGATCGTTGTATTTAGCTACGTCCTCATCTGAATAATGGAGGCTTCCAGGACTGGGGCGGGGTGGAGATCTGCAAAGAAAAGGCAACTTCAGGAAGACTTGATAGGAGGAAAGTACTACCCCCCCTCCCACACCTTCAGTTCAAACCAATCAAACTCCACATCTGATGGTCTTCTGACATCCTCGGGACCTACATGAGCATTTTGCCCCTTGCACTGAGGGAGGAGCCCCGCCGCTGAGGGAGGAGCCCCGCCGCTGAGGGAGGAGCCCCGCCGCTGAGGGAGGAGCCCCCACCGCTGAGGAAGGAGCCCCACCGCTGAGGAAGGAGCCCCACCGCTGAGGAAGGAGCCCCACCGCTGAGGGAGGAGCCCCCACCGCTGAGGGAGGAGCCCCCACCGCTGAGGGAGGAGCCCCACCGCTGAGGAAGGAGCCCCCACCGCTGAGGAAGGAGCCCCCACCGCTGAGGGAGGAGCCCCCACCGCTGAGCGAGGAGCCCCCACCGCTGAGGGAGGAGCCCCCACCGCTGAGGGAGGGGCCCGCCCGCTGAGGGAGGAGCCCACTCTCTGAGGGAGGAGCCCCACCACAAGAGAGGCTTTAAAGCGGTGTATCGGACAGAATTACTATTATTTACATCCTGCCCCTTTGTTATCACAACGAAGATCTCGCGCATGCGCAGTTAAACGGCGCTCGTGTCGCTGTGAGTTTGTATTGTTGCCATGACAACGGGCGGCCACGGACTAACGTCCCGCCCCGTTGTTTTACGACAACAACGAAGATCTTGCGCGTGCGCATTTAAACGGCGCTCGTATCGCTGTTGGTTTGCATCTTTGCCATGACAACGGGTGGCGACAGGAGGAACGTCCCGCCCCGTTGCTATGACAACGAAGATCTCGCGCATGCGCAGTTAAACGGCGCTTGTAGCACTGGAATGCCCACAGACTCCTGGGGAATGGTGACACGCCTTTCCCAGGAGGCCAGGCGAGTTGGGAAGGGAAGTAGGCCCACTGTAGACTAGGAACTAGGCAGATTAGGAAATCTGCCTAGTAACAGCCATTTTCAGGCAAGTAAAAACATTTTTTTTATATATATATATATTAAAGGGAACCTGGTGATAAGAAGTTTGTTTTTAGGGTGGCCCTCTGCTTTAAGTTAGAGGACCTGTACGAATTGCTCATATATTTTTCGGGCGCCATTAAACAATTTTAAGGTTTTGTCAGTTGGCGGGGGGGGGGGGAGGAGGGGATAAATTAGCCAATCAAAGAATTTGTGAGTAATGTCTGAACAGGGCCCCCATCAGGGGGGTACAGGCATTACACCTGAAAGGGGCCCTCCGTCCCATATATTATTTTTGCACTGCACCTGTATAAGGCCCGCTGGTCCCATGGACCCCTTACAGGCCCAGCTTTGCATTACACCTGTAAGGCCCCCACACTTTTTTTTTGTCAGCACCCCCCCCATTCTCTGGTCCAGGGGGCCCTGCCTAAAGCTGTGTAAGGGGCCCCCAAATTTGTGATGGCTGCCCTGTGTCTGAAGATTAGCGAGAAGTAATTTTTAACAACATCGGAGTCTGAAATCGACTCCGAGTTAACCCCCTCCCCCTCGCCCCGGGAATAGAATTCCTCGGTTAATTACCCCGCAGAGCCCATGCCAGCCGGTGACACTCTAGCCGGCCTCGCCCTCTCTTCTTCTCCGGCTCATAAGTGCTTCAACTGTGATGTTCCTAACAGAGGAGTCTTTGTGGCGCGGCTAAGCGGGAGGAACCGAGCCGAGCGCTGGCGCAACGAGACCTGAATATCAACGAGGAGAAGCCACTTTATACCGCGACGCGTCCTGTGCCAGGCCCTTCACCGCCGAGGGGGACGCACTCAGCACGGGAACACTTTATTAGCCCATGAAGGGGGCGGGGGGGGCGACGACGCAACAGGCAGCGGCATACAGTAACCCACCGTAACCAATCGGATGTTTGATGTAGTCCATCTAATGGGGTCAAAAAACAATGACCTCATCACGTCTCCAATCAGATTCATATCTAAACGGATGATTCTGATTGGTGGCTGGGAATTGTTATAAATAGAAAATTACGTATAAACATTATTCAGCATTCATAAATATACATTATATTACCAAAAGTATTGGGACGCCTGCCTTTACACGCACATGATCCTTAATGGCATCCCAGTCTTAGTCCGTAGGGTCCAATATTGAGTTGGCCCCGCCCTTTGCAGCTATAACGGCTTCAACTCCTCTGGGAAGGCTGTCCACAAGGTTTAGGAGGGTGTCTATGGGAATGTTTGGCCATTCTTCCAGAAGCGCGTTTGTGAGGTCAGGCACTGATGTTGGACGAGAAGGCCTCTGCTCCAATTCATGCCAAAGGTGTTTTATTGAAGTCAGGACTCTGTGCAGACCAGTCAAGTTCCTTCACCCCAAACTCGCTCATTCATGTCTTTGTGGATCTTGCTTTGTGCACTGGTCCAAACCATTTGGTGGAGGGGGGATTATGGTGTGGGGGTTGTTTTTCAGGGGTTGGGTTGGCCCCTTAGTTCCAGTGAAGGGAATTTTTTTAAGACGTCGTTAGCATACCAAGACATTTTGGACAATTTTATGCTCCCAACTTTGTGGGAAGATATTGGGGACGGTCCCTTCCTGTTCCAATGTGACTGCTCACAAGTGCACAAAGCAAGGTCCATAAAGACATGGATGAGCGGGTTTGGGGTGGAGGAACTTGACTGGCCTGCACAGAGTCCTGACCTCAACCCGATACAACATCTTTAAAATGAATTGCAGCAGAGACTGCGAGCCAGGGATGGAGGAGATGGGACTGGAGGAGGAGATGAGATGGGGGGAAGGCACTGGAGGAGGACATGGTATGGAGGACATGAGACTTGAGAAGGAAGACATGGTATTAAAGACTTGGAACTGGAGGAGGAGGACATGGGATGGAGGAGATGGGAATGGAGGAGGAAGAGGCCATGAAATGGAGGAGAAGGACATGGGATTGGAGAGATGAGACTAGAAGAGGACATGGGATGGAGAAGGACATTGGATAGAGGAAATGGGACTGGAAGATGGCATGGGATGGAGGAGATAGGCCTGAAGGAGGAGGCCATGGGATGGTGGAGGTGGGACTGGAGGAATATATGGGACTGGAGGAGGGGGACATGGTATTAGGAAGATATGGTATAGAAGACTTGGAACTGGAGGAGGAGGAGGAGGAGGAGAACATGGGATGGAGGACATGGGACTGGAGGAAGAGGACATGGGATGGAGGACATGGTACTGGAGGAAGAGGACATGGGATGGAGGACATGGTACTGGAGGAAGAGGACATGGGATGGAGGACATGGTACTGGAGGAAGAGGACATGGGATGGAGGACATGGGACTGGAGGAAGAGGACATGGGATGGAGGACATGGGACTGGAGGAAGAGGACATGGGATGGAGGATGTGGGGACTGGAGGAAGAGGACATGGGATGGAGGATGTGGGGACTGGAGGAAGAGGACATGGGATGGAGGACATGGGACTGGAGGAAGAGGACATGGGATGGAGGACATGGGATGGAGGACATGGTACTGGAGGAAGAGGACATGGGATGGAGGACATGGGACTGGAGGAAGAGGACATGGGATGGAGGATGTGGGGACTGGAGGAAGAGGACATGGGATGGAGGAGATGGGACTGGAAGAGGGTATGGGATGGAGGAGATGGGACTGAAAGAGGGGGACATGGTATTGGAGGAGAAGGAAGGCATGGTATAGAAGACTTGGAACTGAAGGAGGAGGACGTGGGATGGAGGACGTGGGACTGGAAGAGGGTATGGGATGGAGGAGATGGGACTGAAAGAGGGGGAGATGGTATTGGAGGAGAAGGAAGGCATAGTATAGAAGACTTGGAACTGATGGAGGAGGACGTGGGACTGGAGAAGGAGGATGACATGGGATGGAGGAGATGGGACTGGACAAGGAAGAGACCGTGGGATAGAGGAGATGGGACTGGACGAGGAAGAGACCATGGGATGGAGGAGATGGGACTGGACAAGGAAGAGACCGTGGGATAGAGGAGATGGGACTGGACGAGGAAGAGACCATGGGATAGAGGAGATGGGACTGGACGAGGAAGAGACCATGGGATGGAGGAGATGGGACTGGACAAGGAAGAGACCGTGGGATAGAGGAGATGGGACTGGACGAGGAAGAGACCATGGGATGGAGGAGATGGGACTGGACGAGGAAGAGACCATGGGATGGAGGAGATGGGACTGGAGGGGCAAGAGCACATGAAATTGAGGAGGAGGACATGGGATGGAGGAGATGGGACTGGACAAGGAAGAGACCATGGGATAGAGGAGATGGGACTGGACGAGGAAGAGACCATGGGATGGAGGAGATGGGACTGGAGGGGAAAGAGCACATGAAATGGAGGAGGAGGACATGGGATGGAGGAGATGGGACGGGAGGACTAGGAGGACGTGGGATGGAAAATATATTAAGTTGTAAGAGTGTTAAAATAAGTGGGTGCACTGAAGGACTCGTGGGACAGCCAGTGGCCGGATTTGGTGAAATAGCCAGTTGGCAGGCCCTAGTGAATGTTGGTGGTCAGGCCCAGGTCTTCAGCTGTGTAGGGGGCCCAAAAATTCTGATTGCTGCCCTGCATAGAATGCATGAAGGTAAAAAAGCCTTCAGGCTTTAGAAACACTTTAACTAGAGTCTTCCTTTAAACAATTTACTGTGATTTATTTGTGACATGTTGGTAAAGCTCGGTGAACAGCCTTGACCAGGCTCTGTGGCATCTCAGACACCATCCCAGTCTTTGATGGCCAACAACTCAATATTAATATACAGGTCCTCTCACCTTGTGTAGATCCCGTTCTTTCTGCAGAAGGAATTCTTCATCGACAGCCGCCGGTTGTTCAGCTCCAATGCCGGGAAACGGCTCTCGTCCAGGCTGACCATCTCACCGTGACCCAGTGTGCTGTTTTTTGGGTTACAGCCTGCGCGGACAGAGGGAAGTTTTTAGGAAGGAGGAGGAGAAGTGATGGCAATGGTTTTACAATAGCAGCTTCTGAGACACATCTCTCACCTGAATCGGATTTTTTGGCATATTTCTTGCTCTGTCCTCGGATGATCAAAGCAAACACCAGAAGAAGAATGAAGATGAGGCCAATGAGCGCGATAACCACCAGGAACCACCACTCCTCGTAGAACGGGTTGGCTTTTGTGGCTGAAAGAAGATGATGGAGAATAAGTGATGTGTTCTAGGCAAGACTTGAGCTATGACTCAGCACTAGACCTCTGTGCGAAACGCGTCAGCTATTTATGTCCCACTGCTTGCTGTGTTTTGTAGTGCTTTTATCCTTTTGTACAAATAAAGGCTACCCTCTAAGGTTATTTTTGGTGTGCGGCTGTCCATATACCTTTTCTTCTGATTTAGGCAAGACTCGAGGGGTTTACTAACCTTGATGGGCCAACATACCCGTTTTAGGGAGCTTACATTTTGGAGCTTTTTTCCCCTCTTTCTCTCATCTTGCACATGGCATTCCAAACCACACACCAATTCTATATCACGCTAAACAATTACAAACCTCCTTATCTGCCTCCCTACCTACTTCCCCAATATCCTCTCAAACCCAACTTTTTGGGAAAAGGACATGCCCGTTGTGACATGGCCCTGCCATGGTGTGAGATTAAGAAATGGTTGAGAAAATGATACAGGATTCTCAAAGGTGCAGTTTGAGAAGCATTTTCTCAAGGTTTGGTAGTCATGGATTGGGACCTGGAGTTTGAAGGTTCCAAAGGGTCTTGGATGGGACAAAACCTTCAATCCAGTGCCTGGGCTTTGCTGGATGCCTACAGCCTGGGTGAGTACACAGGTGTTCAGGGTCGATATAAGCAGTTGCTGCCATTTGGATAAAAAAAAGAAAGAGTCCCCATGTGAAGATAGTGGTGTGTTCCAGCCATGAGAAGTGACCTGCTCAACAGACAAAACCCTATGTTGGGAGGACTTCGTGCCCATATAAAGTCAGGACAGCTACGCAGGTCCAGAGAGACCGAGAAAGCTGAGGAGACTATCGAGTCCACATATGGGCTGGGGAAGTTGGCAGGGCTGGACTGGGACAACAATTTGGCCCTGGACTTCATCCAGACTGGCCCACTTTGACAGGTCTCTCCCATGGCGGCCAGACAACTCCCGCACCCCCCGGCCACCCAAGCCCCCTCTCCCCCTTCACTAGCCATTCTACTTTATTAGAGTAGAACGACTGGTACTCTTATAGGCAGTACCAGTGGGGAAGCTAGACATTATTTCACCCGGGGCAAAGAATCAGTTTGGTGCCCCCCCCTTATGGGACAAGATTAGGCAGAAGTGAGAAACTCCCAGGCCTTCTCCTCTGGTCCTCCCCCTGCTTCTCTGTTCTCCCCCAGGGGAGCGCTGCAGGGAGGGAGAGGAGCTCTGTGGGAAGAGAGAGACAGAGGAGTGCGGTGGTCTGCTGTCACTGAAGCCAGACCAACTGAGCCATCGGCCCACCGGGAAACTCCCTGTAGTTCCAATGGCCAGACCATGCCTGGAAGTGGGAGAGCCTGGGTAATGGGAGAACCCTATCCAGAGGACAAGAGTGGGGCCTGTGCAGCGAGTGGCTGCAAGCATAGGCTGAGTGAGCCTGAGGAGCCCCCATGGTCTGAGACCGGAGTAAGCAGCGGTGCTGGTGACAAGAGAAGCCAGATGGCCCTTATTTTCTATTAATGCTGTTTCGGGGGGGAAGTTAAAAATCCCTGAATGGGCTATCTTATTGTTTTGAACTCCTTTACTTTGCTTTTCATTTAATAAAACTGGGATACCCGGCACTTAAAATGTATAGGTCTGGACTATCGTGGACTACACTAAAAAGCCCCTCTACTGCCTTGTACACACGATCGGTTTTCCCGGCATGAAAACCAAGGGGAAAACCGAGAACCTGCTTGGCAGCTTTTCCCCCCTACGGTAGGTTTTCCTGGCAGGAAAACTGCTACGAGAGCTTTGGCCGGGAATCCCGGCCATGTGTATGCTCCATCGCAGTGTTTCCCATAGGAAAATTTCCGGGAAAAAGACCGCCAGGAATCCCGGCAGGAAAAAAGAAAACCATGTTCTAATTTTTCCCACTGAGATTCCCGGCCGAAAGCTCTCATGTGTATGAGGCATACCACTGAGCTAACCAGTTCATATGCTCATAGGCAGAGTGACAGAGAGGTGAGCTTATCACTGTGCTACTTCGCCTTTCACTGTCCAGTCACAGGTTGGGGGCTCGTCCGGGATGACTTGGACCAAGGACATCTAGTGACAAAAAATCTACTGTGGGGGAAAATCTCTGGATTGAAAGTTAATATCCAGAGACTAAGGGCCAGATTCTGAAAGGTTTTACGGCGGCGTATCTCCAGATACGCCGCCGTAATTTTAAATATGTGCCGGCACATCCTTGCGTCGATTCAGAAAGGCATTTACACCTAAATTGCTGCTTGATCCGCCCGAAGGAAAGTCTTATTACGCCGTCGGATCTTAGGTGTATATTTACGCTGGCCGCTAGGTGGCGCTTCCGTCGTTTCACGCTAGATACGCCGATTCACGAATGTACTTGTGCCCGGTCGTCGTATTTTACGCCGTTTGCGTAAGCGTAAGTCCGGCGTAAAGTTACCCCTGCTATATGAGGCGTACGTAATGTTAAGTGTGGATGTCGGGACAGCGTAAAATTTTCCGTCATTTGCGTAAATCCTTCACGAATAGGGCTTTGCGTAAGTTACGTTCACGCCGAAACCAATGTATTTGCGGCGTAATTTGGTGCATGCGCACTGGGATACGTCCATGGACGGCGAATGCGCAGTTCAAAAACAGCGTCAAAAACGCGAGGTCACGAATAATTTCCATAAAACACGCCCACCTCATCCACATTTGGATTAGGCGCACTTACGCCGGCCCATTTACGATACGCCGCCGTAACTTAGGACGCAAGTGCTTTGTAAATACAGCACTTGCCTCTCTAAGATACGCTACGCCCGCACAAAGTTACGGCGGGCTTTCTGAATCTGGCCCTATGACTAGAATCTAAGACTACCCCGTCTACAGGGTGACAACTTTTGGGAAAGAAGTGGGACACGCTACAATCTTATAAATGACCTTTATTGTTGGCGTTTACAAAGAATAACTCGTTTCTTTGTAACTTTTTAATAATACGGAACTTGTACATTGATTTTTAGCCATATTTTGTGTATTTTGGGATTTATGGTGACTTCTTCTTTTGTTACTATTTTGTTCTTTGCCCCCTCATGTATCTTACATCTATTCAGGACATAACTGGAAACTGTCTGCAGAACACATAAAGAATCCTATTAAAAAAAAATAAGGAACTTTTTTAGGAACGTTTTAGGCCGATATGTATTCTTTATATTGATTAGTTTGCACAAAAGTTTTATCGTATCTACAAAATAGGGGATATTTTTATGGCATTTTTATTAATATTTTTATTAGACATGGCGGCGATCTCCAATTTTTATTGTGACTGCGACATTATGGTGGTCACATCAGGCACTTTTGACGCTATTTTGGGATGAAAATTTATACAGCGATCAGTGCTATAAAAGTGCACTGATTACTGTGTAAATGTGACTGGCAGGGAAGGGGTTAACCAGTAGGGGAAGGATTTAAGTGTGTCCTAGGGAGTGATTCTAACTGTTAGGGGGCGTGGTTTACTGTGACACGTCACTGATCGCTGCTCCCGAAGAGAGGGAGCAGACGATCAGTGTTGTGTCACTAGGCAGAACAGGGAAATGCCTTGTTTACACAGGCATCCCCCTGTTCTGCAGCTCTGTGACACGAAGGCGGGACACCAGCGGACATCGAGTCCATGGGTCCCGCCGGCGTGAAATTCAAAGCGACTTACAGGTACGTTGCTTTGCACAGCCGTGCCATTCTGCCGTTATATACTTGCAGGAGGCGGTTAAAGCAGAACGCTAGTCAATAACTAAAATTGAACAGATGAAAGAACCAAATAAACTTTTGCTGCAATATTAACTTTCAGTCCGGAGATTTCCCCCACAGTAGATTTTTTGCCACTAGATGTCCTTAGTCCAAGTCATCCCGGATGAGCCCCCAACCTGTGACTGGACAGTGAAAGGAGAAGCGGCACAGTGATGAGCCCATCTCTCTGTTACTCTGCTCTCTCTCTGCCTTTGAGCATATGAACTGATTGGCTCATTGTGCTGCTTCTTCCTCTCATACTCCAGCCTTGCTGTACAGGGACTGCAAGAGACTGATACTAGATTACATTTAGATATTGTCGGGTAGAAAACGATCTTTTACCTGCGACGGATGTAGAGGGGGGGCTGGGGGTCCCGTATCCGTAGTCGTTGACGGCGATGACGCGGAAGTCGTAGCTGACGCCCTGCTTCAGGATGTCTATGTTGAAGGTGTAGGACGTGGCCTCCTTTGGTATGTCCTTGATGAGAATGTCCCATAATCCTTCATCTTGGTAGAGGAGAGACAAAATCGGTTTATTATTATCCACATGATACAAACAAAGTGCGCCTGTAGATGGATAGCTTGTTGGTCAAGACAAAATATTCAGGCATGAGTCCTAATGAACCGGTAGGCTGATTTCTCAGAAACCTATGCCTACGCCATGGACATCCGCTGACATTTTTCCAGGGGGGGCGCATGGGCACAGCAGGTTCCCCTCCCCCTATGTACACTTAAACATTGAAAGGGGAGGCGGCTTGACTCTGCTCGCTGTGTCCGTGTGACATCTGGCCCGGGACTGCCCACAGCCGCGATACTCTTCAACACTTTATCGATTTTCCAGGGGGGGGGGTCAATTGCCCCCCCTTGCCCTATGGAGCGGACGCCCATGGCCTACGCACAGGGCTGGATTGGAGCTGCAGTACCTAGCACCGACCTTTAATATAGGCCCATCCACCCAAAAAGGACTGACTGCTCATGAAAAGCAATGGGCTAACGGGAAGAGATCTCCCCTGACGGGCCCTGCATTCTACATGCACCGCCTGGGCAGGGTGGTGAAATTGATAATGGGCGCCACATGAGCAGTCCTAACGGAAGCCTGGGGCATGCCACTGCAGGGTTCTTGGAGAAGTCTGGGGCTTCCATAGTGTTAGGCCTGCGTGGCTGCGCTCTTTCAGCTCAGAGTGCACGGCAGAGCTGTATCCTGGCCTAGGCCAACAAGGCCCAGGCCTAGGGCAGCACTTTGCAGGGGGGCAGCACGAAAAGAGTCCCCGCCGGCTTGTGCTACACTGTTAGGAAAATTAGTCTAGCGTCCCCAAAAAGTGGCCGCGCTGCTTCTGGTATTCGGGCGGCCGGCATTCCGCAACTGTGGGGGGCTTCCAATTTTGACTGTTTTATCATCCTGGACCACAAACCTTCCTCACTGTGCTATATGTTTCTGCTGCACCATCTACTTAAAGTAGAACTATAGGCAACACTTTTTTTTTTCATTTTGGGTAGAGTAAGGGAGGGTTATAGCCCCTGTCAGTTTATTTTTTACCATCCCTGTCCCATTGCGAAGATTTCCCTTCACTTCCTGCTCTATGGGCAACCAGGAAAGAAGAGGAAATCTAAGTAAATTAAGGGAATCCCCCCCCCCCCCCCAGAACTAGTGTCCCCACTTGAAAATGTCAGGGTGGGTCTTAAACAGAAAGGTGTCTCTCTGGTGCACGGCCCTTACGGAACACTGGCAAATCAAATGCCAGTCTTCCCCAGTGTTACTCCTTGGAAAGCAGAAGGGTTCCCAGTAAAACGTCCACCAAAATCCTCAGCACCAAGCACATGATGCTCCTAATCCGGCCCTGCCTACGCAATGCCAGGCAGGAAATTTACAGTGTTAAAGAAGCCTGCCTTGAAAGAAAACAGGAACAGGAAACAGCTTGTATAAGTGAATATTTTCCTATTGATAAAAACATTAGCTGCTCCATCCGGTGGTCATAATCAGTATTTTCCTGATTGGGGTAATTCAGGGTACAAAAAAAAAAAAAGGCCACTAGATGGGGCTGATGAACATAAGAAATCAACAGTGTGAGGGTCCGCCATTCACTTCATATCCAATCAGCTCGGCTGTGCTGCACTATATAGTTGTACAGTAGAAGATGGTTGTCCTGTAAGCAGCACGCTTTAGTTTTCCTAAAGGTTTGGCTGAAAAATACTGGAGAGTCCTATGTTTGCTTAAGAGCTACATTCATTTATAAGATATACTGTGTGCTAAGAGCAAGAAACGGCATATAAATTAGGGGCCTACCTGATGGCCGAGCCTCTATAACGTATCTGGTGATCGGGCTCCTTCCTGGATCTCCGTTTGACCATTGGATGGCGATTAATGAGCCGTATCGGGAGATGGTCGGCACTCCTGGTGGTCCTGGTGCTCCTGAAAGAAAACCATTAAAAAAAATTATAAAAAAACGCTGAATAATTCCGGTCAAATTTATTAGGTACATGAAAGTGGACTCTTTATTTTTTCACAGTCTCTAGGAGTCTCTATGACCAATCGTCTGACCAAATGTACGTTCTTATTCTGGCATTATGGCCAAAGCTAAATCGAGGACTGGAATCTATCCAACTGGATGGAGTGGAGACCTGAACACACTTCATAGAGCCAAGTGTGCTATCCCCACTATCTACAGAGGTGTCCTAGTCCTTGCTTTGCCAAAGGAAGGAAGGTGGGAAGCACAGAAATAGAGGAAATGGGAAAGGTGGAAAGGACAGGGAAATAAGGAAGGATAGAAGTTTAAGGAAGGTGGAAGGAAAAAAAATGGAGGATGGGAACGGGACCGATGCCGAGTATTTGCGGGAGTACTTGTACTCCCGCAAATACCCCCGATACTAAAATAGAATACTCCCCCCCCCCCCCCCCATATTGCAGCCATGTCCTGTCCCCAATACCTGTAGATATAATGCCGCCACCGCCGTTAATCCCCCTGCATTATAGCGTAGCGCCGCGCGCGCATTACAAGCTTTCGTTGTGAATACTTGGAAAGCGCGCGCCACCATGCATAGACACTCCCCCTTGTTCGTGATTGGACGGATCCCTCCAATCCCGAGAAGGGGAGTGTCTATACATGGCGGCGTGCACTTTACAAGTATTCAAAACGAAAGCTTGTTATGCGCGCGCGGCGCTACGCTATAATGCAAGGGGATTAACGGCGGTATGCGGCGGCATCATATATACAGGTATGGGGGACAGGACATGGCTGCAATATGTGGGGGACATGGCTGCATTTGGGGACACATTTAAAAAAAGTATCGGTATTCGGTATCGGCGACTACTTGAAAAAAAGTATCGGTACTTGTACTCGGTCCTAAAAAAGTGGTATCGGGACAACCCTAATGGGAAGTAAAGGAAAGAAGGGAGGGAAGGAGAGAAAGGAAGGTGGGAATAAAAGGAAGGAAATAATGAAAGGAAGAAAGAAAAATTAATTGGAAAGATAGGAGGGAAGGAAAGTGGGAAGCAGTTAAGAAGGAAGGAAATGTAGGAAAGTGGGAAGGAAAAGAAGGTGGAAGAGAAAAAATGAAGGAAGATGGGAAGTGAAGGAAAGAAGGGAAGGAAGGAGAGAAAGAAAGGTGGAATAAAAGTGAAAAGGATGGAAAGTGGGAAGCAGGGACAAAGAGGAAGGTGGGAAAGAAGGAATGGAAGGTGGGAAGCAAAGAGAAAAAAGGAGGATAGAAGTTAAGGAAGGTGGAAGGGAAAAAAATGGAGGATGGGAAGAAAAGGAAGAAATAGTGAGAATGAAAGAAGGGAGGGACGGCGAGAAAGGGGGTTGGGAAAAAAATTAAAGAAAGAATGAAAGAAAGAAAAGGAAATTGGAATGATGGAAGGCTAGGAAAGTGCAAAGCAGGGAAAAAGGAAGGAAAGGTAGGAAGGTGGGAAGGAAAGGAAGGTGAAGAGAAAAAAAATAAGGAAGATGGGAAGTAACAGAAAGAACGGAAGGAAGGTGGGAATAAAAGGAAGAGAAAGAAAGTGGGAAATAAACGTTTGAGGGAAGGATGGAAGGTGGGAAAAGCAGGGGAAAAAAGGAAGGAGGGAAAGAAGAAATGGGAGGTAGGAAGCAAAGGGAAGAAAGGATAGAAGTTAAGGGAGGTGGAAGGGAAAAAAATGAAGGTGGATGGGAAGTGACGCAAGAATTAGTGAGAAGGCAAGAAGGGAGGGAACAGGGAAGGAGGGAAAGGAAGGTAGAAAAGGAAATTGGAAAGATGGGAGGGAATAAAAGTGGAAAGCAGTGAAGAAGGAAGGGAAGGTGGAAAGGAAAAGAAGGCGGAAGAGAAAAAAAATAAGGAAGATGGGAAGTGAAGGAAAGAAGGGAGGGAGAGAAAGGAAGGTGGGAATAAAAGGAAGAGAAGGAACCTTTGAGGGAAGGAAAGTGAGAAGCAGAGAAGGTAGGAAGGACAACAGATAGGAAGTAAAGAAAGAAAGGTGGGATGTAAGGAGAGGATATATATATAGTAGGTGGTAAGGAAAGAAATGCGCTAAATAAGGTGGGAAGAAAAGGGAAGGAGAGGAAAGCAAAGGAGGGAAGGATAGAAAGGTGGGAAAAGGGAAGGAAATATAGGAAGGAACGTGGGATGTAAAGGTTGGAAGGAAAGGAGAAGAAAGGCAGGTGCTAAAGGATGGAAAGAAAAAAAGGAGGGAAGGAAAAAGACAGGAAAGAGGAAGGCAAAAGGTGGAAAGAAAGGATAGAAGGTAAAGAAGGATGGAAAAATTAAGGAAGATAACAAGTGAAGGAAGGAAAGTTGAGAAGGAAAGAAGAGAGGGAAGAAGAGGAAAGAAAAGGCAAGAAAAAAAGGAAAGAGAGAAGGGGAAGAAGAAAAGGATGGGTGGAAGTGAAGGAAGATGAGGAAGGAAGAAAAGTGGGAAAGGAAGTAAAGCAGGATAAAAGAAAAGAGTGAAGGGGAGGAAGAAAAGGATGGATGGAAGTGAAGGAAGACAAGGGAGGAAAGTGGGAAAAGAGGAAAGGAGAGTTGGATAAAAAAGAAGGGTGTGAAAGGAAAGGGATGTGCTTTCCCACCATTCTTCCTTCCTCTCAGAGAGGTAACGTTGTATTTAAAGACATAAAACGATAGGTTCCACTTGTATTCTGGAATGAAAGTCCCGGCCACCAATCACACCCCTCCTGGGTCCCATGTAGTGGAAGACGTTTACCATCGGCAGGTCCGGTGGTCACATTGGCTTCCAAGTCCGGCCCATAGATGAAGGTTTTCGCTCGTATCCGGAAGCGGTAGGTCACGCCCTCAGTGAGGTCCTTCAGTTTCATCCACAGGGGGCTGTTCCCCTTCACATCCACCGTCACGATCTTACTGATTCCTGGGGGGAGGGGATATTACAAATACAAACATTCACTCATTTTTATTTAATAATGTAGTGCAAAAAACACAAAGATGGAGTCGCCATCAGCAAAAAGTCCAATCCCAACTTTAGTCCACAAAAGTCAGAACAAGGAAGTGTTTTCTGATTGGCTGATATTGCAGTTCCGCCGTGTCCCCTTTGCATTCCAACAGAGGTGCCATAACAACTTACCTAGAGATGAAGGATGGGGGGATGGGCATTCCCGAGTTCTTACTAGGAATAAAGTTGGTATTGGCATACTGAGTTGGTGATGGTTCAATGCTATTTTTGCCTGGTGTTGCGCACACATTTTCTTGAAGGAAGGTTGATAGTCATAAGAGGGCCAATGAGAGCTGCAGAGCTGGAGGAGTGTGTCTGTGTAAATCCAGGAAGTGAACAGGCAGCAGCTTCAGCTGCCCACAGTTAAAATGGCTGCAGCCAGACTCAGTGAAGGGAGAATTATGCAGGATATTTGGCAAGTACAGAATCATGTGCAAGCAAAAACGCATTTTGCACCTGATTGGGTAATTTTTGCAAAGTGAAGCTTTACCTGGTTTACTAAGCTCTGGAGTAACTGTACTTGGCAAAGTTTAAAGTCTTTTGGCCTTTAGTAAACCAATCCCCCCATGTATGTCATACCAATGGCTGTAAACATGAGGACCTTGAAGAGGAACCTCGTACATTGTAATCAACTTCCTTGAAAAATCTGAGGCTCCCAATGTGAAAGACTGATTTAAAACTTGGCTGATGCAGCTACTTGGCACAGAACGTTCGCTCTGCTTTTATTTGCCGTAGAGCGGCCCATAGAAAGGCCGGCATGGAAACCACCTCCTGGGGCTCCGGCTCGCCTTCTCCTGCCAAATACTACAAACTCGAAGAAGCTCTTCTGCGAATAGCCAGAGACTTGAAATCCTTCCATCCCCCCCCCCCCCCACCATTATATCTCAGTTGAGGCTCAGAAAAGGGGAACCAACCAAAATGAACTACTTACCATCTACTGGGGTGCAGGGCTCATAGATCAGCCGATACCCTTCCAGAATTCCATTGGGGTACACAGGGGCGTCCCAGGAGACGTTAACGGAGGTTGTGGTCAGCTCGCTGAATCGGATGGACGCCGGGGCGCTGGGAGCTGCAAGATAAAAAAAATGGAATTATCTGTATAGGGATGGTGACACCATTGATGGGTGCACTATACTACCAACTGACACCATTGACAGGGGCACTATACTACCAACTGACACCATTGATGGGGGCACTATACTACCAACTGACACCATTGACTGGGGCACTATACTACCAACTGACACCATTGACAGGGGCACTATACTACCAACTGACACCATTGATGGGTGCACTATACTACCAACTGACACCATTGATTGGGGCACTATACTACCAACTGACACCATTGACAGGGGCACTATACTACCAACTGACACCATTGATGGGTGCACTATACTACCAACTGACACCATTGATTGGGGCACTATACTACCAACTGACACCATTGACAGGGGCACTATACTACCAACTGACACCAATGACGGGGGCACTATACTACCAACTGACACCAATGATGGGGGCACTATACTACCAACTGACACCATTGATTGGGGCACTATACTAACAAGTGACACCATCGACGGGGGCACTATGCTACCGAGTGACACCATCGACGGGGGCACTATGCTACCGAGTGACACCATCGACGGGGTCACTATGCTACCGAGTGACACCATCGACGGGGGCACTATGCTACCGAGTGACACCATCGACGGGGGCACTATGCTACCGAGTGACACCATCGACGGGGGCACTATGCTACCGAGTGACACCATTGACGGGGGCACTATGCTACCAAGTGACACCATTGACGGGGGCACTATGCTACCGAGTGACACCATTGACGGGGGCACTATGCTACCTGAGTGACACCCATTGACGGGGGCACTATGCTACCGAGTGACACCATTGACGGGGGCACTATGCTACCGAGTGACACCATTGACGGGGGCACTATGCTACCGAGTGACACCATTGACGGGGGCACTATGCTACCGAGTGACACCATTGACAGGGGCACTATGCTACCGAGTGACACCATTGACGGGGGCACTATGCTACCGAGTGACACCATTGACGGGGGCACTATGCTACCGAGTGACACCATTGACGGGGGCACTATGCTACCGAGTGACACCATTGACGGGGGCACTATGCTCCCGAGTGACACCATTGACGGGGGCACTATGCTACCGAGTGACACCATTGACGGGGGCACTATGCTACTAAGTGACACAATGGACGGGGGCACTATGCTACCGAGTGACACCATTGAGGGGGGTACTATGCTACCAAGTGACACCATGGACGGGGGGGCACTATACTACCAAGTGAGACAATTGACGGGGGCACTATGCTACCAACTGACACCATTGACGGGGGCACTATACTACCAAGTGACACCATTGACGGGGGCACTATGCTACCAAGTGACACCATTGATGGGGGCACTATACTACCAAGTGACACCATTGATGGGGGCACTATACTACCAAGTGACACCATTGATGGGGGCACTATACTACCAAGTGACACCATTGATGGGGGCACTATACTACCAACTGACACCATTGACGGGGGCACTATGCTACCAAGTGACACCATTGACGGGGGCACTATACTACCAACTGACACCATTGACGGGGGCACTATGCTACCAACTGACACCATTGACGGGGGCACTATGCTACCAACTGACACCATTGACGGGGGCACTATGCTACTAAGTGACACAATGGACGGGGGCACTATGCTACCGAGTGACACCATTGAGGGGGGTACTATGCTACCAAGTGACACCATGGACGGGGGGGCACTATGCTACCGAGTGACACCATTGACGGGGGCACTATGCTACTAAGTGACACAATGGACGGGGGCACTATGCTACCGAGTGACACCATTGAGGGGGGTACTATGCTACCAAGTGACACCATGGACGGGGGGGCACTATACTACCAAGTGAGACAATTGACGGGGGCACTATGCTACCGAGTGACACCATTGACGGGGGCACTATGCTACCGAGTGACACCATTGACGGGGGCACTATGCTACCAAGTGACACCATTGACGGGGGCACTATGCTACCGAGTGACACCATTGACGGGGGCACTATGCTACCGAGTGACACCATTGAGGGGGGCACTATGCTACTAAGTGACACCATTGAGGGGGGCACTATGCTACTAAGTGACACCATGGATGGGACACGTGCCACCCACTGACACCATCAATTGGGCACTAATCCTTCCATTCAAAGCAATGTTTATTGTTGTGCCCAATGCCACCAGGGCATTTTCTGCTATCAATGGTCACAGTCTGCACCCCCCCCCCCCACCCAGAAGCATAGTAAACTGGCCCTTAGTTTAGAACCCATTGATCTAAAGGAGACCTGTTGCTGTCTAAAGGAGCTCTTTACTGTTGGAATCTTGAACTAAAGTGGACCTGTTGTTGTATGAAAGCTGGCATTGGCTTTGTTTTAAGCTCCGAGGTTCCATTCCCGCGGCATTTCTCCTTCTCTCTATTTTCAAGCATGAGATGATAAAATCAGAGTTGCTGTGGCAACAAGTCCTGTATAGTTCCCTTTGGAACATTTTTCACACAGTAACATCTCAAGTCTATGAAACCGCGACCATTGTTCTCAGAAGACGTTCACAAAGAAGTCACACCACGGAGTGCACCGGGGTTTTCTCACTTCTCTTTTTGTGTTTTTTAGAGCCGCTCTGTTATTTTTTCTGTGGTTGGGTCACTGTAAGGACACCGGCAGAGCGGATTGACAGCCGCACTCGCGTCCCATCACACCTGTCGCGGCTTTCTGTAAATTCCTTCACTGCGTCTCGTCTGGTAAATGGCCGCTGGGCAAACTGTGTAAGCGCTGAGAAATGTCACCGGACCGGTATATCCTCCGAGGATTGTGTGTTCCAACAACTCCGAGAAAAACTGGATCACACGGCCGGGACTGCGGGGAGATTCTCGCCACACAAATGCGGTTTTCATTCCAATGCTTCGAGAGGTTACAAAGTGTCAGAAGCTGCAAATGGTGTAGACAAGCGGCCGGAAAAGTAGAATTTGGGGGGTGCAATCACTAGAGGGGTCACCGGCAGGAGGAAAGAATGTTCCAATTCCTTTATATAGATCTTAATAGCCCTAGAGGGGTCACCAGGAGGAGGAAGGTCCTGATTCCTCTAAATCACAGGTGTCAAACACAAGCCCACCAGGTCATTTCATGTGGCCCTCGCACCTAGGGTTTTATTTTGCCAGAACCCCGTTTACTGCGGATAGCACATTCCTCAACCCTGCACTCTGTACATAGCACACCCCTGAATCCTGCACTTGGTACATCCCGCACCCCTGAACTCTGCACATAACGTACTCCTGGTATTGATTGTGCCGTTAACCACTAGCCAACCAGCGACCGCGGCAGGTCGGCTCGGCTGCCCGAAATCACATAGCTATACGTCATTTCGCATTCCTGCCATTAGGGGCGCGTGCGCGCCGCCTGCTCTCCCCTGGTGCCGATGCCCGTGCCTGTCGAGAGCGCGATCACCGTCGGGGCACCCGTGATCGCCCGGTCCTGTCATTTCCCCTAGTCAGTCCCATCCCCCTTAAGTTAGAACACACCCAGGGAACATAATTAACCCCTTCCTCGCCGCCTAGTGTTAACCCCTTCCCTGCCAGTGGCATTTTTACAGTAATCAATGCATGTCCGCAATAAGGTCGCAGTAGCGATAAACATCGATGATCGCCGCCATTACTACAAAAAAATAAAAATAAATACTAATAAAAATGCCATAAAACTATCCCCTATTTTGTAGACTCTATCATTTTTGCGCAAACCAGTCAAACGCTTATTGCGATTTTTTTTTTTTTACGAAAAATATGTAGAAGAATACGTATCGGCCTAAACTGAGGAAAAAAAAACGTTTTTTTTATATATTTTTGGGGGATATTTATTATAGCAAAAAGTAAAAAATATATATTTTTTTTTCAAAATTGTCGCTCTATTTTTGTTTATAGTGCAAAAAATAAAAACCGCAGAGGCGATCAAATACCACCAAAAGAAAGCTCTATTTGTGGGGAAAAAAGGACGCCGATTTTGTCTGGAAGCCACGTCGCGCGACCGCGCAATTATCAGTTAAAGCGACGCATTGCCGAATCGCAAAAAGGGGCAAGGTCCTTAACCTGCATAATGGTCCGGGTCTTAAGTGGTTAAAGTGACACGGTGGCGAATCGCAAAAATTGGCCCGGTCATTGGGCAGCCAAATCCTCCGGGGCTGAGGTGGTTTATAGGCCGGTTCGAATTCAATCACTGGCTACAGGCAACGCAGCTACAAAAATACACGAAGCCCAGCCGCGGCCGGCCATCTTGTCGAAGGGACCTCCGCGCTGCGGCTGGTGCCTTGGCAACAGGGAGCCCTGGACCAGTTGATGCTCCTGACAAGTCGTGAACCGAACGTGGAAGCTTCCGTTGTTCAGCCATCAAGTCTAAATGGGATAAACGAGCGGGTGTCGGAGCGGATGAGGCTCAGAGACTTCTCCTCTAAGCGGCGGGCGGAAATGTGACTAATGTGACATGGCAATCTCGGGGGCCAGGGTGATGACTGCAACATTTTGTTTTGGGGGGGGGGGGGGTGGGGGATTGGCTGCTCTGAGGGAGCCCAGAGACATGGCTGGGATTACGCAACACTTGCAGGAATTCAACCCTTTCCAGACGGCCGAGGACGGCGTGCTGAAGCTGGAAGGAGCAGCGAGGGAAGGCTGGGATGGTTAAGAGTCAATGTTATCTCAAAGTGTTATGAAAATCCACAATGCAATACAGCAAGGCCGTGCGATGTATTCCTTTTCTGTCTTTTTGTCTTATTCTCTCTTTTTCTTTTCTCTCCTTGTAAATGATTGGAAAACCCCTTCAGGTTTCAAGCACTCACAAAGCGCTGGCTTTTTGTTACTAGGAATCTTTAGTATCGTCCCAAGTTCTTTCATTCTTCTTAGATATACCATACGTATGGTCCGCTGAGACTAATAAATCCTGGTTGGGGTCCTGGAGCCCGGAGGCTTTGTGGAGAATTGGAAGGCTCCAATCCTGGGGTCCATGTTTTTTCCACCAGCTAGCACCCTGCCCGGGCAGGTGCAGGGGCCCCAGGACGACGTCATTTGCGACGAAACGCGTAGTAGGGTGGAGCAGTGTTGCCAACGTACCAGATATGAAATTTTCTGGCACGACACCCAAAATTTACTGGCCCAGCCACACTTTTACTGGCATTTCACAAAGGTTACTAAGTTACATTTTCAGGTGCAAATTTCAGTATTTAGGCTACAAACAAGTACGCGAGGCAAATAGCAATGTGATTTGAGGTAGATATTAAGGTAAAACTTTTTTTTGTTATTTTCGATATAAGGGAAAATTATTTAGTCACATCACCCCCTGCCTCCATGCCCCTCTGCCACCAACACCCCCTGCCTTCACCCCCCTCTGCGGTGCCACAATCTCCCCCTGCCTCCAATCTCCCCCAGGCCCCCTGCCTCCAATCGTCCCCTGCCTCCAGCCCCCTCTGCGGTGCCACCAACAACCCCTGTCTCCATTCCCCACCCTCTGTGGTGCCACCATCCCCCAATCTCCCTCCAATCTCCCCCTGCCTCCATCCCCCTCTGCGGTGCCACCGCAGCCACCATCACCCCCTGCCTCCAATCTCCATGCGCAGTTCCAAGGCGAACCGATCTCGGCTATTTTTACTGGCACAGTCCTGCAACCACGGACATTTACGAAAGGGGGAAAAAAGTGCCCGTTTTTATGAACTGTCCGTAAAAATACAGACGGTTGGCAACACTGGGGTGGAGCGACGTGCTGACGTCACCACCTCTTTTCGGGTTGTTTGGTGTGTACCAGCCGACACACCAAACTTCAGGCCCTTTGGGATTGGTAGGTCCTGGAGCCAGGAGACTTTGCAGTGAGGGATGAGGCCCCCAATCTTGGGTCCATAGGTTGCCACTAGCCACCAACTGATTGCTGGCTAGTGGCAACTGGTTGAGAGAAAACTGGTTGTTCAGTGCCCTCTGGGATAAGTAGGTTCTGGAGCCCTGAGACTTTTGCAGAGACTTGGGAGGGATGAAGTCTTCAATCTGGGGTCTAGGTTTTACCAATAGCCAGCACCCTGATTGGGCAGGTGGATACAGCCCTTCTAAGTTGGGTGTTGGCAATAGTTCATTGCTCCTGAGGAGCCCATGTGGAACCCACAATGGACTGAACCAGTTGGCCAGAGCGGCGGTTCTGCAAGTCCCAGGCAGGAGGCGGAGTATTTATGGATTGCTGGAATGGGAAACCCACGTGTTCTGTAAAGCTCACCTGCTTGCTGTGTCTGGCCCCGGATGGGTAGGCTGCGGGGCCCATCTCCGGCCGTGTTGAATGCCGCCACGCTGATCAGATAGGTGGTGTACCCAGTCAGGTTCTTGAGCTTCACTCCACTCTCTGGGAGGAACAACGTCCTCACTTTCTCCGTCTCGTTCTTCCGCGCAGCTTCCCAGAAGTAGATCTGGAAGAGGCAGAAAATGATTTATTCATGGGGAAATTCAGCTTCAAGTTTGGGGGGGGGCAGAAAAAGACAATGGGGCGGGGGGCCCACAGGACCTACCATGGCAGGACATTAACATCAGAGTATGTGGAGTACCTCTACTCCATGAAGGAAGGGGTCCCCTTGCAGGAAAATTATTAAAAGATCTCCCTGTTTGATCATGAGCCTAGGGCTAATGCTGGTGAGGGATCTATTGTGCTGGGAAGGTCTACTGTTGCAAGTGGGGGATCCTATGTTTCTGAAAAGGTCAATTGTTGCAAAGGGGTAGTGAGGTGTACTGACTGCTGGGTGATCTATTGTCACAGGGGAGTGGTGCAGGGTCTACTATTGCTGGTGAGGGATCAATTGTGCTGAGAAGGTCTTTTGCTGGTGGGGATCTATTTTGCTGGGAAGGTCTACTTTTTCTGGTGGGAGATCTATTGTGCTGGGGAGTTCTCTTTCTGTTGCAAGGGACGGTGGGGTGTGCTGGCTGATGTATTGTCACAGGTTAGGGGTGGGCTATTGTGCTGGGGAGGGATCTATTGTGCTGGCAAGGTCTACTGTTGGTGGGGGGGTCTATTGTTCTGGGGAGGTCTACTGTTGCCAGGGGGGATCTTGGGTTTCTGGAAAGGTCAATTGTTGCAGGGGGTGGTGGGGTGTGCTGGCTGATCTATTGTCACAGGGGAGGGGTGCGGGGGGTCTACTATTGCTGTTGGGGGATCTATTGTGCTGAGGAGGTCTACTTTTGCTGATGGGGGATCTATTGTGCTGGGGAGTTTTTATGTTGCAAGGAGTGGTGTGGGGTGAGCTGGCTGATCTATTGTCACCGGGGGGGAAGGGTGCGCTATTGTGCTGGGGAAAGGATCTATTGTGCTGGGAAGAGGTCTATTGCTGGTGGGGGATCTATTGTGGTGGGAAGGTATACTGCTTCTGGAAAGGTCTATTGTTGCAAGGGGTGGTGGGATGTGCTGGTTGCTGGGTGATCTATTGACACAGGGGAGGATTGTTGCTGAGAAACATCTACTGTTGAGGGAAGGATGTCTATTGTTGCTAGGGGGGATCTATTATTTCTGATAGGGGGGCTATTTTTACTGCTTTGCTTGTTATTAACAAATTCCATACAAATTACTTGGCACCAAAAAACAATACTTGGTTCTGTATTCTTTACAAGGGGCGGTGCTGTGAGGTGGGTAGGGGGTGGAACAAATGGACAGTTATCACAGGTGAGTAGAGGGCGGAGACGAGGAGTGTGTGTGTGTGTGTGTGTGTGTGTGGGGGGGGGGTACCTGCCCCGGTACCTCTAGCAACCAAGCACTGTACAGTAACCTCTAGCAACCAATCAACAAGAAGAAATCATGTGCTGTAACCTTTAACAACTAATCAGTGAGCCGTACTATGAGCTGTAACCTCTAGCAACCACTCAGTAAGCGATAATGATACACTGTAACCTCTAGCAACCAGTCAGTAAGCGATAATGGTACACTGTAACCTCTAGCAACCAGTCAGTAAGCGATAATGGTACACTGTAACCTCTAGCAACCAGTCAGCAAGCGATAATGATACACTGTAACCTCTAGCAACCAGTCAGTAAGTGATGATACACTGTAACCTCTAGCAACCAGTCAGCAAGTGATAATGATACACTGTAACCTCTAGCAACCAGTCAGCAAGTGATAATGATACACTGTAACCTCTAGTAACCAGTCAGTAAGTGATAATGATACACTGTAACCTCTAGTAACCAGTCAGTAAGTGATAATGATACACTGTAACCTCTAGCAACCAGTCAGTAAGTTGTACGGAATAATCTGCTACAAAGTAGTTAAAGTTCTACACTTTTTTTTTGCCCCCGTGAGCCTGATGTAATTTTTTTTTTCTTGAAATGGCATCTACAAAAGGGGAACTATACGATATCTAATTCTCGTGAAATGTCTCGCCCTTCCTTTACCAGAAAAAAATAAACACTTGTGAATTTCCTGGAAAAAAAACAAGACGAAAGAAGTTTTCCAACATGGCTGATAACACGGCAGCTGATTAGGGATTCAATTATTAATTTCTAACCGCTGCCTGGAAAAAGGACAGCCTGGAGCTGATTGGTTGCAAAGGGCGAGAACAGAAATCTCTCTATTTTTTCGCGCTGGTGAACAGACGTTTGATGCTTTGGACACAACTGCTGGACAAGAGCGCCCTCTGCTGTCCTAAAGCTGGACTGCCGTGTGAGTAGTCGTGTCGGAACGTGACGCAGACCACCTGGGCTTCATTAATGAGGTAAACCGTAAACGCGTGCGATTCTGCTCTGGGCAGGGTGACTCGGGCGTTCTTAGGAGATATCCGTATATACTAGAGTATAAGCCGAGCTTTTTTTCTGTGCTGAAAATGCCCCCCCCCCCCCCTCGGCTTATACTCGAGTTACCTTTTTGCGCCTGATCTCTCGGAATTTGGGGACCCGGTACCGGCTGGCCGTAGGTCCCCTGGACCCCAAATTTGGCACACATGTAGCCCCACTCTTCATCTACAAGTGTGCAAAGCTTGTTGTCCGGGGGACCACCGATTTTTCAAACCCGGGCACCCCTTCCATAGACTGCTGTGTTAAATGGTAATTTCCCTGGTGATTCTGGGGACCCGGTGCTGGCCGGTCGTAGGTCCCTTGGACCTGGAACTTGGCACAGATTTAGCCCAATGTCTTCTCTACAAGTGTGCAAAGATTGTTGTCCGGGGAACCTATGACCGGGGAGCAACGATTTTTCAAAGTCGGAAACCCCCTCCATAGACTCCCATGTTAAGCGACAGTCTAGTCATGGGCACAGTGAGGCTAAGGTGACCACATTTCCAAACTACCATTCAGGGACACCCTCCCTTCCCCAAAAAATCAGCTTGCGCTGTAACCAATCACAGCACAGTGATTGGACACAAGAGGCGGGATTTATGATCTCTCCAATCACAAGCAGGGGGCGGGGACTGTGCTCCTGCAGGCATTCCTGGCCAGGGCAAGTACTGTCAGTGAGTAAAGCGGTGATGTGGCGGTCTTTTTTGGGGGCATAAGATTGGCCCGGGGGGGGGGGGGGGTGGCTGTGTCAGTTTCATTCCGGGACACTGTATTGTCCTGGAATGAATGTGCCCGGGCCAGACCTGCAAAATGCGGGACTGTCCCGGGCAATCCAGGACATGTGATCACCCTAAGTGAGGCATGGGCACAGTGAGGCATGCACATGGGCACAGTGAGGCATGCACGTGGACACCCTAGGCTTATACTGGAGTCAATACGTTTTCCCATTTTTTTGTGGTAAAATTAGGGGCCTTGGCTTGAATTCGGGTCGGCTTATACTCTAGTATATACGGTAATTGGGCCAGATTCTCGTAACTTCGAGCGGGGCGTGGCGTAGCGTATGGTATTTACGATACGCCGCCGCAACTTTGGACGCAAGTGCAGTATTCTCAAAGCACTTGTGTCCTAAGTTACGGTGGCGTAGCGTAAATGTGCCAGCGTAAGAGCGCCTAAATCAAATGTGAAATAGGTGACCGTGTTTTATGTAAATTAATCGCGACCCCGCGTATTTTACGCTTTTAACGAACGGCGCATGCGCCGTCCGTGGAAGTATCCTAGTGCGCATGCTCCAAATTACGCTGCAACTAATCAATGCTTTCGATGTGAGCGTAATTTACGCACAGCCCCATTCACGGACGACTTGCGCAAACGACGTAAAACGCGAACAATTCGACGCTGTTCTGACGTCCATACCCTAACATTGGCTACGCCTCATAGAGCAGGGCTAACTTTACGCCGGACATACGTTTGCGCAAACGACGTAAAAAGCGAACAATTCGACGCTGTTCCGACGTCCATACCCTAACATTGGCTACGCCTCATAGAGCAGGGGTAACTTTACGCCGGACATACGCTTGCGCAAACGACGTAAAAAGCGAACAATTCGACGCTGTTCCGACGTCCATACCCTAACATTGGCTACGCCTCATAGAGCAGGGGTAACTTTACGCCGGACATACGCTTACGCAAAACAAATGCGCCGGGCGCAAGTACGTTCGTGAATCGGCGTATCTAGCTCATTTGCATATTCGACGCGTAAATCGACGGAAGCGCCACCTAGCGGCCAGCGTAAATATGCAACTAAGATACGGCGGCGTAAGAGACTTGCGTCGGTCGTATCTTGGGAAAATTCCGGCGTATCTTGCTTTCTGAATACAGAAAAAAAGATACGCCGGCGCATCCTAGAAGTTACGCAGCGTATCTCGAGATACGCCGACGTAACTTCTTTGAGAATCTGGCCCATTGTCTTTTTTTGTGAAGTAATAGTGTCACCGTCAAATCCAATCTAATAAAACCTTGGTTTGAGAGCGTTTTGCAAGACAAGCAACATTTAAAAAATAAATAAAAAATTGACTTGATATAAAAGGGGTGTGTAGACTTTTTATATCCACTTGGTTCCCTGCAATTGCTATTCTGCCATCATCGGCTCTCTTCTTCCATTTAGCCTCTCGGAACACCAGAATCTCAGTGGGCCAGATTCACAGAGCCCTTACTCCGGTGTATCTCGCGTTAGACCCGAGTACTTTCAAATCACGCGCATCGTATCATTAGTCTGAATCCTCAAACCATGAAACGACGGCTTCGGCACTTCAATGCGACTGGCTTACGTGTTTGTGCGCCTTCGGATCTACGCTGCAATAAATTTGCGGCCGCTGGGTGGAGTTCCCGTCGTTTTCCGCGTCGGGGTATGCAAATGAGCTTTTGCCGACGATCCACAAAGTTACGAACGTCATTCGCAATCTCTTACGCCGTCTTTAGTCATCTTTTTGCCGCGTAAAGTTATTCCAGCTTTTATCTGGTCTAATATTAGACAGCCCATGTTAAGTATGGGCGTCGTTCCCGTGTCGAATTTCAACGTTTTCCAGCGTTTATTTGAATTTTTTACGTAAGTCGTCTGGGAATAGGAATGTACGTAAACGACGCTACTCAAACAAAAAATGACGTAACAACGTTATTTCGCGCAATGCACGGCGGGAAATTTCTGAACGGAGCATGCGCAGTTCGATCGCCGCGGGGACGTGCCTAATTTAAATGCTTCACGCCCCCTAATCGCGTATTCCGCCGCGAGAAATACACTACGCCGCCGTACCTTTACGGGCCAAAATCTACATGAATTTGTCGTAGAGCCGGGTAAAATACGGCGGCGTAGTGTATCTCTGATACTCTGCGCCAATGTAATTGTACCTGAATCTGGCCCAGTGTTCCCAGACCTTGGGCACATTTGGTCCCAATCCGCCATCGCCGATGACAGGTCCTCTTCATATATATATATTTATTGCAGACGTTCGTTTTTCTGTAAGCGCACATGTGCCGTTTACTCGATAGAGCGCCGCACTTGAGACGGCACATTAGAAATCACTAATAACAATAATAATTGAAGTGCGTTTAATGCAGAACGGCTCCTTTGGAACCTAAGAGCCTCTTATCTTCTACACTGGAGTGAAGATAAAACATAAAAGATTATTTTGTAACACAAAACCCTCGATGGCGGCTTTCAAGCATTACTTTTTTTTTTTTTTTCAAATTGACAATCAATTGATAAGCGCAGAGTAAATCGGGAGCGTGCGCCATTTGTGTATCTAAATTACCTCGAGAAGTACCGCGCCATCCAAGCCCAGAACACTTTATTTTAAAGCGTAATTTAAAAGTCATCAATTCAAACGTGTTAAAAGGACGAGCTGATTTAAATTGATCTCTTTGTTGTAATGTGGAGTTTATTCTGAACAGGCAGCCGAGGAAAATGGATATATTTTCAGAGGAGTTTATTTTTTAAAGGAGATATACTACCTTTTTTTTTTATAATTATATGATCATGTGAAGGGCCCCCCCACATTCTGGGGAGGAAGAGAATAAAACGGCAGTTTTGGCCACCACGGAACCGGGGCTGCCAATACGGGGAGTATAGACCAGGGGTGGCCAACCAGTGGCCCGCGACCTCCTGCTCTGGAATGGTGGGTTGGCAAGCCCAGATCGCCGACCCGCTATACCACAGAATCAGTGTTGTGAATGAAGCTGGTGGTAGAGGAACAAAGTGCCTGCGGAGCAGAGCCCCATAAGCCGATGCTTCCTCTACAGCGCTGGTTTTTGCCACAGATGGCAAAGTTCAGCTAACCCTTAGGATAGACACAGGTGCACTACACTGCACCCGCGGTGTGGGTAAACTGCAGCACATCAGTGTGAAAGCAGTCTTAGACCCTTTCCACACAATCAGCCCAACCAAATGGGAGCCCCCATTCACCTCTATAGAGCGACAGATGTCCATTTACGCCTACCTACCTCCAATCCGAAAAACAGAAGGGAATTCGTCCCCTTTAATCTGGGCAGTGGCGGCTGGTGCTCAAAATTTTTGGGGGGGCGCAAACGGAAAAAAAAAATATTGCAGCCTCACTGTGCCCATCACATGCAGCCACTGTGCCATGCCACCAAATGCAGCCACTGTGCCATCAATTGTCACCACTGTGCCATGCCATCAAACACAGAAACTGTGCCATCAATTGTCACCACTGTGCCATGCCATCAAATGCAGCCACTGTGCCATGCAACACAGCAACTGTGCCATCAATTGTCACCACTGTGCCATGCCACCAAATGCAGTCACTGTGCCATCAATTGTCACCACGCCATCAAACGCAGCCGCTGTGCCATCAATTGTCACCACTGTGCCATGCCATCAAACGCCACCACTGTGCCATGCCATCAAATGCAGCTACTGTGCCCATCAATTGTCACCACTGTGCCATGCCATCAAACGCAGCCGCTGTGCCATCAATTGTCACCACTGTGCCATGCCATCATATGCAGTCACTGTGCCATGCCATCAAATGCAGTCACTGTGCCATCAATTGTCACCACTGTGCCCCATGATGCCACTGTGCCCCATGATGCCCCTTTCCCTGTAAAAAAAAACACTTACCTGACGCTTCCATGTCCTCCCTCGATGTCTTCTGCTGCCGTGGAGAAGCTTCAGCCAATCAGGTTCCTGATAACCAGAATCCGGGAACCCGATTGGCTGAAACGGCCGTCAGTCTTATGCAAGGACCGCAGGTTGCCTGCACTCCGAGCATAGACTTCCGAGAGCCGGAGGGCCGTACTGGAAAAGCCTATCAGAGCCGCTGGCTTTGATAGGCAGTTCCCCTCAGCCAACCAGCTGCCGCTATTCAGGTAACCGGCGACCCATGTCCGGTTATAGGAATAGACCAGGCAGCTGGCAACAATAACACACGTTCAATGCATTGCATTGAACGTGTGTTATTTGCGAGAGGGGGTGGCGCTGCAGCGCCCTCTATAGACGGCCGCCAGAACTTCGGCTAAAATGTCAAAATTACATTTTAGCCGAATAAAAGTTCTTAAAGGGCCCGTTTTTTTGTTTTTTTTTGTGACTGCGGGCGGAGGGGGGGGAGGGGGGGGGGCGGCGGCGCCCGTGCGTCCCTATGGGCGGGCCGCCATTGCATCTGGGTGGATCAAAGTGCCTATAGAGTAGCCGTGACCTGTCATCTGCCCGCTCCGCTCATTGTGGCCCTCGACTGGTTACCAAGTTGCTTAAGTTGCCCTTGCTCTTCAAAAGGTTGGGCACCCCTGGTATAGACAGTACTCCTGTATGGAGCTGGTAGGGCTAAGTGCAAGGGGCACACTGACAACGCTACCCAAGGGCCAGTGGAAACACCACTGTAGATGAAGGTTCACTCCAAATCCTAAAGATGTAGGAAGCCCCAAAAAAGGACAGAGAGTTCTAAGTAATGGGGGGAGTGCAGAGGGTCTAGAGAGCAGGGTGATGGAGGACGCAGAAGGTGCAAAGAGCAATTGTTGGGGGTGCAGAGAGCAGGGTGATGGGGAATGCGGATGGTGCAGGGAGATGGGGCATGTGGAAGGAGCAGGGTGTTGGAGAAGGGTGATGGAGGTGCAGGGTGATGGGGGTTGCAGATCCCGTGGGTGCAGAGTGATGGGGATCCCAGGGGTGGAGGGTGATGGTGGATGCAGAGAGTGCAGGGATGCGGGGGGTGCAGGATGATGGGGGGATGCGGAGGGTGCAGGGCGATGGGGGGGGATGCGGAGGGTGCAGGGCGATGGGGGGGATGCGGAGGGTGCAGGGCGATGGGGGGGATGCGGAGGGTGCAGGGCGATGGGGGGGATGCGGAGGGTGCAGGGCGATGGGGGGGATGCGGAGGGTGCAGGGCGATGGGGGGGATGCGGAGGGTGCAGGGCGATGGGGGGGATGCGGAGGGTGCAGGGCGATGGGGGGGATGCGGAGGGTGCAGGGCGATGGGGGGGATGCGGAGGGTGCAGGGCGATGGGGGGGATGCGGAGGGTGCAGGGCGATGGGGGGGATGCGGAGGGTGCAGGGCGATGGGGGATGCGGAGGGTGCAGGGTGATGGAGGTGTGGAAGTTGCATAGAGCAGGGTGCTAGGGAATGTAGAGATCAGGGTAATGGAAGATGCCGAGAGCAGGTTGATGGGAAGGCAAAGTGAGGTGTAATTTAGGATGCAGAGGGTGCAAAGAGCAAGGTGATGGGGATGCAGAGGGTGTAGAGATCAGGGTGTTGGGAGATGCAGAGGGGGCAGGGAGCAGGGTGATGGGTGTAGAGAGCAGGGTAATTTTTCGTTTTTCTTCGAGAGCCTTGGTTGACGCCACTGACACTTGAGGGTGCAATGGATTAATTGACATCTCTATTCTTGAACTTTTATAATAATGCAAAGTGTGCGTCTCAGGAAATAATTTATTACTTACTTGTATTCTCTCCCTGTCACAACAGAAGTGTCAGGCTGTAAGGTTGCTCTAGGGTGTTCTATCTCCTGTCTGAGCTCACTGATAACACTCATAGAACTGACATTATATATATATATCACACAAATTAAGTGAAATAAAATGAAAGTCTTTATTAAAGGACAGTTTTATTTTCCTCCAGCAGCCCAGAGAAATTGTCAATTGTCTCTCAGCACAGGGAGGAGACTGCTCGGCCACCACTAGGGGGCCTCACAGCCGGATACTTCTACTTTACCAGGGAAGGAATACAAGTGAAAAACAACACACACACTTATTCCTGAGTGAGAAGGCTGCACAGATCGAAAAGTACAAGCGAAAAGCTCGCCCTGACTAATTCTATGTAAGCAAGGATGCCAATCGCAGTTTCTGGAGAAGATGGAAAGACTTTAAAAGCCTTTGCAGTGTAATTTCTGGTTGGCACAGCAGAGGTGGGCAGATCGAAGGGTCTTTGCATTGCTTTCAGCATCTTTGGCAGGCAAAAAAAATCCTCCCCATGTGTATTAATCTGTTATGCCGACATAGACGACCCCCCCCCCAGGAATAGGCAAGAACAGACCCCCAAATAAATACCTTGTACCCCTGGATGTCTCCGTTCTGTGACTCCAGAGGCGGCGGGTCCCATGTCACATCCAGCTGTACCGCCGTGGCGGTCTGTATAGCGACGTTCTGCGGCGGAGCGGTGGGCACTAAGGGAAACAAATGGAAGAATGTACAGTACTTATTTCCTGTTTTGAACCCAGAATTCCAGCGCTGCAAGGTTATAACGTTAAACGCTGTGCCCATTGTCAGTGTATGTCGCACATACACCATGAGATTCACAACAAAGGTTCCCGGCGTATTCCGATCAATACGAAGGTGCGTGATTATGAGAGAGAGACACTTTGTACGAAGGATTGCAATGACCAAGGTTGCACAGCTCAGAGCATTGTCCACGCTGTGTATAGGTGTGTGGCCCTTTGTATCACAATGTACCAGCTTGGCTTTCATCGGGGGCCAAATTGTCCCCAGGTGCCGTGATTGTAAAGTCGTAATGTGTTCTGAATTCCTTCAATACAATGTACATGGCTGATAATGTAATATGGAATGTGGCGCCTAGACCTAGAATGTCACAGCATAGACTACAGTAGAAAAAAAATCACTCTCTTCCTGTAGCATGTCTACTGCAAGATTAAAAAAATACATTTTTAAATAAAACATTTTGCATTGGCACTGCCCAGGGGCCTCAGGTGGGGCTGTCCTAGGATGGCCGTGTCCCATAACCTGTACTGCGCTTCCCGTAATGTGCCCTTTTTATCCAGTTTTTTCAGCCATATTGTGCCCTCCTGACCCCCTTTATGCCCCCCCTGTTCTGTGCCCTCCTTATCCCAGTATTGTGCCCCCCATACTGTGCCCTCCTTATCCTGGTGTTGTGCCCTCCAGACACCCTTCATGCCCCCCATGTTCTGTGCCCTCCTTATCTCAGTATTGTGCCCCCCATACTGTGCCCTTCTTATCCCAGTATTGTGCCCTCCTGACACCCTTCATGCCCCCCCCTGTTCTGTGCCCTCCTTATCCCAGTATTGTGCCCCCCATACTGTGCCTTTCTAATCCCATCATTATGCCCTCCTTACTCCCTTTATGCCCCACCTGTTCCGTGCTCTCCTGATCCCAGTATTGTGACTTCATGCTCCCCCCCCCCTGTACTGTGCCCTCCTTATCCCAGTATTGTGCCCCCCACCCCCATACTGTACTGCCTTTCTAATCCCATCATTATGCCCTCCTTACTCCCTTTATGCCCCACCTGTTCCGTGCTCTCCTGATCCAGTATCAGTATTGTGACTTCATGCTCTCCCCCCCCCTGTACTGTGCCCTCCTTATCCCAGTATTGTGCCCCCCACCCATACTGTGCCTTTCTAATCCCATCATTATGCCCTCCTGACCCCCTTTATGCCCCCCCCTGTTCTGTTCTGTCCTCCTGATCCCAGTATTGTTTCTCCTCCTGCCCCCCCCCCCCATCTCCTGACACTTCCCTTCTGTCTTTCCTCCTGAACTGTACCCTCCTGATCCCAGTATTGTGCCCTCCTTACCCCCTTTATGCCCCCCCGTTCCGTGCTCTCCTGATCCCAGTATTGACTTCATGCCCCCCCCCTGTACTGTGCCCTCCTGACCCCCTTTCCCTATGCCCCCCTGTCCTGTGCCCCTCCTTATCCCAGTATTGTGCCCCCCATACTGTGCCTTTCTAATCCCATCATTATGCCCTCCTGACCCCCTTTATGCCCCCCCCTGTGTCCTCCTGATGTATTGTGCCCTTCTGCCTCCCCTCTGTTCTGTGCCCTCTTGATCCCCCCCTTCCGCCTTCACCCAGTATTGTGCCCTCCTGATCCCACTATTGTTTCCTCCTGCCCCCCCCCCCCCATCTCCTGACACTTCCCTTCTGCCTTCCCCCTGTACTGTACCCTCCTGATTCCAGTATTGTGCCCCCCTGACCCCCTCCCCTGTGTTGTGCCCTTTTGCCTCCTTTCTCCCTTCCTGACCCTTCCATTCTGCCTCCCCACCCCCCTTGTAATGTGCTCTCCTGAACCCAGTATTATACCCTCCTGACTCCCCACCCCCCCCCCCCCCATATTGCGCCCTTCTGCCTCCCATCTGTATTGTGCCCTCCTAATCCCAGTATTGTGCCATACTGCACCAAACCCCCCCCCCCCCTGTACTTAGCCCTCCTGATTCCAGTATTATGCCCTTCCTACCCTGTATTCTGCCCCCCTAATACAGAGCACCCCAGCGGGGAGGGGAGAGCGCGCCCAGGCCCCGGCCCTGGATGTCACAGGCCGCCTCGACTCCCAGCCGGAGAACGGCGGACGGGAGAACCATGACCAGAACCAGAACTAGTGTTCCCTTTGGAAGATGTCCCCCTCTATTTCTGGTCGGAGGGACAACCCAAAATTTGGGGGATTTTTCATTTACTTTCAATGATAATAGTAAACGGGACTAATGGAGAGGGTGAATTTCCCCAACAGGACATGGACAGCAATAAAAAACCCGACAGCGGGTCTAATCCCTCTCCGCTCTACCCAAAGCTAATAAAAATAAAAGGTTGTGTAATCTATAAGATCGGTGGTCTTCCTGTGTAGATTGTAAGCTCTAACGAGCAAGACCCTCTGATTCCTCCTGTATTAAATTGTATTGTAGTTGCCCTCATGTTGTGAAGCGCAACGCAAACCTGTTGGTGCTCTATAAATCCTATAATTCAATAATAATATATAAATCCTGTATAATAATATTATATAAATCCTGTAATATAATAATAATATATAAATCATGTATAATAATATTATATAAATCCTGTAATATATAAATCCTGTATAATAATATTATATAAATCCTGTAATATAATAATAATATATAAATCATGTATAATAATATTATATAAATCCTGTAATATATAAATCCTGTATAATAATATTATATAAATCCTGTAATTCAATAATATTATATAAATCCTGTATTATAATAATAATAATGAATAATAATAATGTATATTTCCAACATGAAAAAAAAGAGTAACAAAAGTTCTCCAATAAATATAAATTCATTAAACACAAACTCTCACCTGCTTCTCCCACAAACACTTCTTGGGGGACACTCGCCGGTCCTTCCCCGACCGCGTTGTAAACGCTGATTCTGATCTCGTATCGCTTGTGCTTGTTCAGATCTGACAACAGACAAAACGGTGGCAGGAAGATTATTCAAATGTATTGTACAGATTATCCTGGAAAACACTGTTTGATGCCGTTGAGCTTTGAACTAATACAGTGATCTCCAAAATGAACCCCCAGGGGCCCTTCTCCAGCCCCTGGGGGCAAAATTCATCCCACTGACACCAATGATGGGGCACTATTCCTCCCACTGATACCGATGACGGGACACTATTCCTCCCACTGACACCGATGATGGGACACTATTCCTCCCACTGATACCGATGATGGGACATTATTCCTCCCACTGACACCAGTGATGGGACACTATTCCTCCCACTGACACCAGTGATGGGACACTAGTCCTCCCACTGACCCCAATGATGGGACACTATTCCTCCCACTGACACCAGTGATGGGACACTATTCCTCCCACTGACACCAGTGATGGGACACTATTTCTCCCACTGACACCAGTGATGGGACACTATTCCTCCCACTGACACCAGTGATGGGACACTAGTCCTCCCACTGACACCGATGATGGGACACTATTCCTCCCACTGACACCGATGACGGGACACTATTCCTCCCACTGACACTGATGACGGGACACTATTCCCCCACTGATACCAATGATGGGACACTATTGCCCTACTGACACCAGTGATGGGACACTATTCCTCCACTGACACCAGTGATGGGACACTATTCCTCCCACTGACACCAGTGATGGGACACTATTCCTCCCACTGACACCATGATGGGACACTAGTCGTCCCACTGACACTGATGACGGGACACTATTCCTCCCACTGACACCAGTGATGGGACACTATTCCTCCCACTGACACCAGTGATGGGACACTATTCCTCCACTGACACCAGTGATGGGACACTATTCCTCCCACTGACACCAGTGATGGGACACTATTCCTCCCACTGACACCAGTGATGGGACACTATTCCTCCCACTGACACCAGTGATGGGACACTATTCCTCCCACTGACCCCAGTGATGGGACACTATTCCTCCCACTGACCCCAGTGATGGGACACTATTCCTCCCACTGACCCCAGTGATGGGACACTATTCCTCCCACTGACACCAATGATGGGACACTATTCCTCCCACTGACACCAGTGATGGGACACTATTCCTCCACTGACACCAGTGATGGGGACACTATTCCTCCCACTGACACCAGTGATGGGACACTATTCCTCCCACTGACACCAATGATGGGACACTATTCCTCCCACTGACACCAATGATGGGACACTATTCCTCCCACTGACACCAAGATTGAGGATGAGTCCTCCAACTGACAATGGCGTTGGTGCACTATTCCTCCCATCGACACCAATGATGGGACACTATTGCCCCACTGACACCAATGATGGGACACTATTCATCCCACTGACACCAATGATGGGACGCTATTCCTCCCACTGACACCAATGATGGGACACTATTCCTCCCACTGACACCAATGATGGGACGCTATTCCTCCCACTGACACCAATGATGGGACGCTATTCCTCCCACTGACACCAATGATGGGACGCTATTCCTCCCACTGACACCAATGATGGGACGCTATTCCTCCCACTGACACCAATGATGGGACACTATTCCTCCCACTGACACCAATGATGGGACACTATTCCTCCCACTGACACCAATGATGGGACACTATTCCTCCCACTGACACCAATGATGGGACACTATTCCTCCCACTGACACCAATGATGGGACACTATTCCTCCCACTGACACCAATGATGGGACACTATTCCTCCCACTGACACCAATGATGGGACACTATTCCTCCCACTGACACCAATGATGGGACACTATTCCTCCCACTGACACCAATGATGGGACACTATTCCTCCCACTGACACCAATGATGGGACACTATTCCTCCCACTGACACCAATGATGGGACACTATTCCTCCCACTGACACCAATGATGGGACACTATTCCTCCCACTGACACCAATGATGGGACACTATTCCTCCCACTGACACCAATGATGGGACACTATTCCTCCCACTGACACCAATGATGGGACACTATTGCCCCACTGCTGACACCAATGATGGGACACTATTCCTCCCACTGACACCAGTGATGGGACACTATTCCTCCCACTGACACCAATGATGGGACACTATTCCTCCCACTGACACCAATGATGGGACACTATTCCTCCCACTGACACCAAGATTGAGGATGAGTCCTCCAACTGACAATGGCGTTGGTGCACTATTCCTCCCATCGACACCAATGATGGGACACTATTGCCCCACTGACACCAATGATGGGACACTATTCCCCCACTGATACCAATGATGGGACACTATTGCCCCCACTGACACCAATGATGGGACACTATTGCCCCACTGACACCAATGATGGGACACTATTCCCCCACTGATACCAATGATGGGACACTATTCCCCCACTGATACCAATGATGGGACACTATTCCTCCAACCAATGATGGGGCTCTTTGTTTACGAATCTTGGAGATCACGGAACTAGTACAGTCGGGAATGGCAGCGTATCGGCGTTTCTGTTAGAATGGTGAATTATGGGAAAATAATGGCGCGGCAGAACGGCGAGGGTCTAGTGACCTCCCCCGCCTTTGTGCTTGGAGATGAAAGCGGAACGATCCGCTAGCGGTGACAACCTGTCTACAGATCCAAACAGATCTCCGCTCTCTTCTGATCATCGGATCCCCAGAAGATACAAAGTAGCAGCAGCTGTTACATTTGTATCCTCTACAGATCTCACACACAAGGAGAAGTGCTGGGATTTCTATGGACTGCGGATGGATCAAAGCGTAAAAAAAAAAAAGCGAAAAACTATTTTTTTTTCTTCTTTGTTTCTAATTCTCAGGGTGTCGGGAAGCGAATTGTCACGCTTCAGTTTATTTTTCAAGCTGCTTCTTGTGTCTTTTTTTCTTTGCATCGGGGATCTCGTCCTACACACAGCCATTCAGAGCTAAAGAGGAGATTTAACGCAACAGTTATATTTATCTTCTATAAACACGACAAGTGCTGAGATTTTATTTTTTACTCCTACAGTATATTACAACTAGTAGCATGCGGGTAGGGAGAGAGCAGAGAGGTGAGCTCATCAGTCTTCTGCTTCTCCTTTCACTGTCCAATCACAAGGCTGGAGGAGGGACAAGACCTGTAAGCTTTACCTAAAACCGTATTAAACCCAAAAACAAAAATGTAATATGCTAATTGAGAAGTTTGCCTCTGGGCCCTTGAATAATAATAAAAAAAAAAAAAAAAAAGAGAAATAAAAAATCCGGGCCCCTGGGGACCTCTGGGCCCTTTAATAAAATGAAAAAAGAGAAATAAAAAAATCCGGGCCCCTGGGGACCTCTGGGCCCTTTAATAAAAAGAGAAATAAAAAATCCAGGCCCCTGGGGACCTCTGGGCCCTTTAATAAAAGAAAAAAGAGAAATAAAAAATCCGGGCCCCTGGGGACTTCTGGGCCCTTTAATAAAATGAAAAAAGAGAAATAAAAAATCTGGGCCCCTGGGGACCTCTGGGCCCTTTAATAAAAAGAGAAATAAAAAATCCGGGCCCCTGGGGACCTCTGGGCCCTTTAATAAAAAGAAAAAAGAGAAATAAAAAATCCGGGCCCCTGGGGACCTCTGGGCCTTTTAATAAAATGAAAAAAGAGAAATAAAAAATCTGGGCCCTTTAATAAAATGAAAAAAGAGAAATAAAAAATCCGGGCCCCTGGGGACATCTGGGCCCTTTAATAAAATGAAAAAAGAGAAATAAAAAAATCCGGGCCCCTGGGGACATCTGGGCCCTTTAATAAAATGAAAAAAGAGAAATAAAAAAATCCAGGCCCCTGGAGACCTCTGGGCCCTTTAATAAAGAGGAAAAAGGAGAAAAAAAAATCCGGGCCCCTGGGGACCACTGGGCCCTTTAACCACTTAAGCCCCGGACCATTACGCAGGTTAAGGACCATAACCAGTTTTTGCGATTCGGCACGGCATCGCTTTAACTGACAATTGCGCGGTCGTGCGACGTGCCTCCAAAACAAAATTGGCATCCTATTTTTTACCCCCCATACATAGAGCTTTCTTTTGGTGGTATTTGATCACCTCTGCGGTTTTTATTTTTTGCACTATAAAAAAAAAATCGAGCGACAATTTTGAAAAAAATTCAATATTTTTTACTTTTTGCTATAATAAATATTCCCCAAAAAAAGATATATATTTTTTCCCTCAGTTTAGGCCGATACGTATTCTTCTACGTATTTTTGGCAATAAGCGCTTATTGATTGGTTTGCGCACAAGTTATAGCGTTTACAAAATAGGGGATAGTTTTATGGCATTTTTATTAATAATTTTTTTTTTTTTTTACTACTAATGGCGGCGATCAGCGTTTTTTTTTTCATGACTGTGACATTATGGCGGACACATCGGACACTTTTGACACATTTTTGGGACCGTTGACATTTTCACAGCGAAAAGTGCTATAAAAATGCACTGCTTACTGTGAAAATGACAATGGCAGTTTAGGAGTTAACCACTAGGGGGCGCTGAAGGGGTTAAGTGTGACCTCATATGTGTTTCTAACTGTAGGGGGGCGGGGCTGAATGCGTGACGTCATTGATCGTCTTTCCCTATATCGGGGAACAGACGATCAGTGACGTTGCCACTGTAAAGAATGGGGAAGGTGTGTTTACACTCACCTCTCCCCGTTCTTCAGCTCCTGTGACCGATCGCGGGACACCAGCGGCGATCGGGTCTGCAGGGGCGCGGTCACGGAGCTTCGGACCCGGTCACGTGTGCGTGCCGCGACCCACTGTTAAAGGTGACCTACCTTACGTGCCTGTGCCCAGCCGTGCCATTCTGCCGATTGTATATAGTTGGTAGGGGGTCCTTAAGTGGTTAAACCCAAAACCACAAAAATGTAATTTGCTGCAGCTCACCAAACCTTAGATGTGACGGCTGCATTCATTTTCTATTAACCTTTTTTTTCCTTCATTTTTCACCTGGTGATTCTGCCATTAGCATTCCTACTTGGGCTATGGTTTACATCTATGCGTTTTTTAATTTCTTTTTGTAGATCTGTGGAAATGCACTACAATCTATTCAAGACCTCAATATGCATGCAGAACAAAGAAAATGAAGGGTCTATGATTTTTATCATAGGAGTATTACAAATGATAAAGACAGAATATCAACCAGAAATCCCAGGATTGGACGGGTGATCTGTCTATCGAAGTGCCGGACAAGGGGGAGGGGCTATATATGACGAGAGACAAGGCTGCAATTAGGGGGACACATGGCTGCGTTTGGGGGGACACATGGCTGCGTTTGGGGGGGACACATGGCTGCGTTTGGGGGGGACACATGGCTGCGTTTGGGGGGGACACATGGCTGCGTTTCGAGGGGACACATGGCTGCGTTTGGGGGGGACACATGGCTGCGTTTGGAGACGCATGGCTGCATTTGGGGACACAAGGCTGCATTTGGGGACACAAGGCTGCATTTGGGGACACATGGCTGCATTTGGGGACACATGGCTGCATTTGTGGACAAGGCTGCATTTGGGGACACATGGCTGCATTTGGGGACACAAGGCTGCATTTGGGGACACAAGGCTGCATTTGGGGACAAGGCTGCATTGTGGACAAGGCTGCTTTGTGGACAAGGCTGTATTTGGGGACACATGGCTGCATTTGGGGACACATGGCTGCATTTGGGGACACATGGCTGCATTTGTGGACAAGGTTGCATTTGGGGACACATGGCTGCATTTGGGGACACAAGGCTGCATTTGGGGACACAAGGCTGCATTTGGGGACACAAGGCTGCATTTGGGGACAAGGCTGCATTGTGGACAAGGCTGCATTGTGGACAAGGCTGCTTTGTGGACAAGGCTGTATTTGGGGACACATGGCTGCATTTGTGGATAAGGCTGCATTTGTGGATATGGCTGCATTTGGGGACACATGGCTGCATTTGGGGACACATGGCTGCATTTGGGGACACATGGCTGCATTTGGGGACACATGGCTGCTTTTGGGGACAAGGCTGCATTTGGGGACACATGGCTGCATTTGGGGACACATGGCTGCATTTGGGGACACATGGCTGCATTTGGGGATAAGGCTGCATTTGGGGACACATGGCTGCATTTGGGGACACATGGCTGCATTTGGGGACACAAGGCTGCATTTGGGGACACATGGCTGCATTTGGGGACACATGGCTGCATTTGGGGACACATGGCTGCATTTGGGGACACATGGCTGCATTTGGGGACACAAGGCTGCATTTGGGGACACAAGGCTGCATTTGGGGACACATGGCTGCATTTGTGGATAAGGCTGCATTTGGGGACACATGGACGCATTTAAAAAAAAATATCGGTAATCGCTATCGGCGATTAAAAAAAAGTTTCGGTACTTGTTCTCAGTCCTAAAAAAGTGGTATTGCGACAACCCTAGATGAAGCTATTTTTTTTGCTTTGGGGATTAATACTACTTTTCTCCTGCCCCCCCCCCCGCCAGACAGCGCTGTGCTGTGTAAATTTCAGGACTGGATGGACAGAATGACAACGAAGGAACTGAGGTTTCTTTTACTCTTCCAAGTATTCTAGTAGCATGCAGTTAGTTGTGACCGCACTTACTGTCCAGCTCGTACTGGGTGAGGGCCGGCTCGCTCAGGTTCCGGATCGCGTAGGTCGCTATGTGGATTGGTAGAGCAAGGATCGGGGTGGAGAAGGGGGGGGGGGTGAGGAACAGGAGTGAGGCAATGTTAGTATACATAAGACATGCAAGACGTAAAGACAACTCTCTTTTCACACAAATACATAGATTAGAAGCGGACCTTATGGGGATGCGTTTTAACCCCCGTGCCAAAGACCAGAGCGATTCGGCACTGCGTCGCTTTAACTGACAATTGCGCAGTAATGTGACGCTGTACCGAAACAAAATGGACGTCCTTTTTTTCCCCACAAATAGAGCTTTCTTTTGGTGGTATTTGATCACCTCTGAGTTTTTTTTTTTTTTTTGCGCTATAAACAAAAATAGAGCGAGCAGCGATTTTTATTGTGACTGCGACATTATGGCGGACACAGCGGACACTTTTGACGCCCACCATTAAAAATTGAGTTCGACACCCTTGTCCTAGAGGCTGCCCCCCAGTAGGGATGAGCTTCGAGCAAATTTGAAAAGCCGCAGAACACCCTGCAAAAGTCTAAGGGAGAAATCTAAAGTGCTAATTGTAATGGCTTATATGCAAATTATTGTCATAAAAAGTGTTTGACGGAGCCGGTCAGCGTCTCCACGAGTTACAGCATCTTATGACTGTCCTAGATGGCCACACTCTAGCTCCACATTGCCACAATTGAATCGACCTGTCAGCCAACCCTTTCTTTTAAATTCTCAATCCTCACCCATCAAAGAATCAAGGACAAAACCACTCTATTTACTCCCCTATTCTTTGGGTGCGGTACCCTTCCGGGTGCCTCCTCCGTCTGGTCTCAATATAGCCACCCCCAGATGGCACCTTGCTCGAGATGCGGCAGTGATTGAGGATATACACCTGGGAGATTCGTAGCCGAGATACCTCCCCCCTTCATCACCATACGAGAGCTCTGTCTTTTGGAATTCTCCATACCTCTTCATTCTGCAGCAGCCAGTAAAAATCCTCTGAAGAAGACCTTTTGGTCGAAACGCGTTAGCAACTACAAAGACCTGTCACTATTACAGGCTATGTATTTTATTGTTACAATATGATCTGTGTATGGATATTATTTTATATTGTGCATTATGTTGCAACTCATTCCTTATGTCATAACTTTTTCCAATAAAACGTTATACTTTACACGTTGCATTTCCATATATTTTTTCTACTTTTGCTGTTTTAAAGCCCCACTGGGACAATTTCTTTTTTCATAACTTGCATATTGGCCTTTAAAATTAGCACTTTAGATTTCAAACGTTCGAGTCCATAGACTTTAATGGGGTTCACACAAACTGTTCGCAGGTTCTGGTGCTAATCGAACGGGGGGGGGCGGTTGTTCGGCTTATCCCTGCTCCCCAGAAACGGTGGGGTCTTAGAGGGGGGAAAAAGAGTGACCCCCTCGTGCCGCACATCTGAAAGTTTTTAGGGAGGTGAGTTGAGTGGCAACCTCAGCCTGGAGTCTGATCCGGCCACGCCTCCAACAGGTTTCGCTCCGCCCCCCCCCTGGAGCTTAGTCATAGGGACCGCCCAGAGGCGTTTGTTGAAGTTTTGAAAGCATGGAGAACCAAACCAGACTTTTAAAGGATATTATCAAAAAAATTGTTACCCGATGCGTAAAAATCCTTAAAAAGTCCGTACAAGCTGGTGTGGTGCCCCCCATCCTTTCAAAACTTCAACAAGAGATTGTTCGTGTGGGGATTTTGTTAGACATTTGGGATTTGGTCTTTCCGCAATGTCTAAAATTTGATCTCAAGATTGCTGAGACGATACACATTGGAGACACACAAAAATTGAAAAACAACTTTTTTTTTCCGCATTTTTTTTTTACACATGTAATTTATTAGCTGATCCCGGGCTAAAAACTTGAACCTGAAGATTATTTTTTAATTGGACAATAACTTGCACAGAGGCAATGCCATGTTTTTATGCTTCAGAGAAACAACCTTTTAATCCGGTAACGGCAGACAGAACATATTATTAACACCTCTTTTCTTATTTTCATTTATATTTTTTAAACAACAAAATGGCAGGTCAGCCATCGGGCTTTATGCGGTGAAACGATTAGCGCTGGGATGCCAACACATCCGCAGTTTCCTTTTCACACGCTGTAATCGCTGAGCATGCTGCTAATTAACAAAGTCTCTTTTCACACATCGGAGAACTTCGTCAGAGGTGAGAAGAGTCGGTGCGAAGCTGCCTGACTCACTGTTTTCTGCTACATCCCTGTCCTCGGGAGGGCTGGCATTGTTTCCAAACTGCGGGAGGCAGTGGCCTTGTAAGGTGAAGCAAGGTTAAAGTGTAACTCTGAACTTCTGAAGAAGCCTCAGCTGTGTGTGATCTTTAATGTTCCATTACAGCAGTTCATTAATTGGCAAATTGGACACGTGTTAGTTTGACGGTATAAATAATGTTGTAAAATGCTCAGCCGTGCCAGGATCAAGAGTTATCTGATAAGGATGAGTTATCGCAGGGATAAGAGTTGTCTCATGGCGAAGGGTTGTCTCATGGGGAAGGGGAGATCTTCATATGGATGTGGTCTTTTGGGGAACGCTTTGTCTCATGGGTTGTCTTATGCTGAAGAATTGTCTGATGGCGATGGGGAGATCTTCATGTGGTGGTTGTCTCATGGGGATGGGTTGTCTCATGGGGATGCGTTGTCTCATGGGGATGCGTTGTCTCATGGGGATGCATTGTCTCATGGCCAAGGGTTGCCTCATGGCCAAGGGTTGTCTCAATGTGGATGTTGTCTTTTGGGGAACGCTTTGTCTCATGGTGAACGCTTTGTCTCATGGTGAATAGTTATCTCATGAGATATCTTATGCTGAAGAGTTGTCTCATGGGGATAGGTTGTCTGATGGCCAAGGGTTGTCTCAATGTGGATGTTGTCTTTCGGGGAACGCTTTGTCTCATGGGGAACGCTTTGTCTCATGGGGAACGCTTTGTCTCATGGGGAACGCTTTGTCTCATGGGGAACGCTTTGTCTCATGGGGAACGCGTTGTCTCATGGGGAACGCGTTGTCTCATGGGGAACGCGTTGTCTCATGGCCAAGGTTTGCCTCATGGCCAAGGGTTGTCTCAATGTGGATGTTGTCTTTTGGGGAACGCTTTGTCTCATGGTGAACGCTTTGTCTCATGGTGAATAGTTATCTCATGAGATATCTTATGCTGAAGAGTTGTCTCATGGGGATAGGTTGTCTGATGGCCAAGGGTTGTCTCAATGTGGATGTTGTCTTTCGGGGAACGCTTTGTCTCATGGGTTGTCTTATGGCGAAGGGGAGATTTTCATGTGGCTTTGTCTCATGGGGAACGCTTTGTCTCATGGGGAACGCTTTGTCTCATGGGGAACGCTTTGTCTCATGGGGATGCGTTGTCTCATGGCCAAGGTTTGCCTCATGGCCAAGGGTTGTCTCAATGTGGATGTTGTCTTTTGGGGAACGCTTTGTCTCATGGTGAACGCTTTGTCTCATGGTGAATAGTTATCTCATGAGATATCTTATGCTGAAGAGTTGTCTCATGGGGATAGGTTGTCTGATGGCCAAGGGTTGTCTTCATGTGGATGTTGTCTTTTGGGGAACGCTTTGTCTCATGGGTTGTCTTATGGCGAAAGGGGAGATCTTCATGTGGCTGTTGTCTTATGGGGAACGCTTTGTCTCATGCTGAATAGTTATCTCATTGGTTGTCTCATGGCCAAGGGTTGTCTCATGGCCAAGGGTTGTCTCATGGCCAAGGGTTGTCTCATGGCCAAGGGTTGTCTCATGGCCAAGGGTTGTCTCATGGCCAAGGGTTGTCTCATGGCCAAGGTTTGTCTCATGGCCAAGGGTTGTCTCAATGTGGATGTTGTCTTTTGGGGAACGCTTTGTCTCATGGTGAACACTTTGCATCATGCTGAAGAGTTGTCTCATGATGATGTCTTATGGGGATGTTAACTCATGGTGAAGGGATGTGAATGGTGGTTGTGAATAGTGAATGCTGTCCCATGATAAAGGGTTAGCTTCACGTGGATGTTGTCTTATGGGGGGAAGGGTTGTCCTTTGGGAATGTCATCCCGTGGTGAAGGGTGTTGTCTCATAGCGACAGGCTGTCTCATTAGGATGGGTTTGTCTTCTTGGGATGTTCTCTTGCGGTGAAGAGTTGTCCAATGAGGAATGCTATATACCCCACCAACTTTCTCTGGTTCCTAGACAATGAGGGGAATTCAAAGCACCTCCCAGGGGTTGCAGGTTTTGTGCCTAGGTCGGCCCACTTGTCACTGTATAACAAAGTGGGCCGGTAGCCCAGTGAGATGGTCAAGAGAGGATAGAGATCCGAGTCAAGGCTTTCAAGTAAGGGTCATACAGCACCAAAGTTCAGCATTTTCGAAGTTAATTGATTGAGTGGTCCCTTGTTG
>JAJQKJ010001454.1:0-111114 GCA_029574335.1 Rana kukunoris
GTAGAGAGAGGTGGGTTAGAGAGAGGAGAAGAGAGAGGCTGGCTAGAGAGAGATGAGACGAGTTGGAGGTGGTAGGAGAAAGATGAGGCGCAGAGAGGGGGTGGTAGAGGAAGAGAGAGCGAGGAGAGAGCGGTGGTAGAGAAAGAGCTGAGAGAGCGTGGGTTAGAGAAGACCGGAGCGCAACGCGTGGGAGACAGAGGGGTGGTAGAGAGAGACAGAGGGGGGTATGGGTAGAGTGCCAGCGAGAGAGGGGCGCTGAGAATGTGAGGGTGGCGGTGGTTAGAGAGAGAGAGGCCGGTGGTAGGAGAAAGAGAGAGAGAGAGGGGTGCGTTAGAGAGAGAGAGCGGTGGTAGAGGAACTCGAGAGAGGTTGGTAGAGAGACGAGGCCGATCGCGAGGGTGGTTTAGAGAGAAGAGAGAAGAGGTGGTAGAGACGAGAGAGACGATAAGGGGGTGGTGGTGGGATTAAACGGCTGGGAGGAGAGTGGGGAGGGGCGTGGCGAGAGGAAGGGAGCGAGCAGGCTGGCTGTCCTTCCTGTACCCCTTTCCCAGCCACTGTGTGTGGGTAGGTGTGTTTTTTGTGTGATGCATACCTCCTGCCCATCCTTGTCTCTGTCCTCGGTCAGCCTATGTTTCTTCTTGATGACAGGCACAGCTGGAGCAGACGTTGGGGGAAGGTGTGCAGGCTCTGGGAGGATGTCACTGCTGCTCAGGTCAGGTCAGGTCAGGTCTTCTCTCTCGCGCTGTTCCTTCCAGGCAGCCTCTTGCTGCTCCCCGGGCCCCCACTCTGTTGTTGTTTTCAGCTGCTGCTGCTGCTCTTCCTCTCAGATGTTGTGAACCTGTGCCTCTCTGGTATGTCAAGAGGCAGCCTCGGAGCTCAGCTGTGTTGGACCCCAGAAGGCAGAGCAGTAGCACGGAGGTCGGAGGAGGAAGTGAAATCCTCCCGCGCTTTCAGCTCTGAACACGGGGGGGGGGGCACTGCAGCCGTGATGTCACTGGTTGCTACACGCCAAGCGGCTCTAGCAACCAGTGGACAGAAGATGGAGGCGGTTCTGCGGCCGGAGCTCAGACTCCTCCACTGAAATCCACACTACATTACTGTATTAAACCGCAATGAAGGCACCCGGCAATTAGGGCCCCCCCACAGCGGCAGAACGGCAGGGCCCAGTCGCGACGGCGACTGCAGCGACACTTAAAGTTCCGCCACTGACTCCCAGCAATGCGGAATTAAATCAGCTTGTGGAGCTAGTACATTGTACAGGATGTGAAAGACTGGCAACTTTTTTCAAAGGCTTTTTCTTGATTCTAGATTAATTCCCTTATGTTTCTACATATAAAGATAGCAGCAATATTTTGCCAGCCTCCTCTGCAGGCACTTTGCTGCAAGAACCATGTCACCCCTTTACCTCCATGACTGTTTCTTGTGTATCTGCCACTCAACAGAGCTAGACAAAAACATCTAATATTTATTTACGATACACTCATGAACAACGGTCATGATGGCAACTAACATGGAACAGTGCTATTGCCATTCCGAACAAGGTTAGTTAAATGTCTGCTGACTTTATTTCCACTACCACGCCCCCACTCTTTCTCTCTTTCCCTCCTCTTTACCGTCTCTTTACCAACCCAATCACCCCCCCCCCCCCCCCCCATATTCCCTTCTTGTGCTGATTGCTGCACTCTATACTTACTCCTGACCCCTGCACTATATAGTATATTACATAGTCCTGAACAAAGTGTTCATTGTATCACACAAATGCTGGCTTCAGTGAAGTCCTTCCTTAACCACTTCCATACCAGGCACTTACGCACCTTCCCGCCCAAGCCAATTTTCAGCTTTCAGCACTGTCGCAATTTGAATGACAATTGCGCGGTCATGCTACACTGCACCCAAACAAAATTGGCGTCCTTTTTTCCCCACAAATAGAGCTTTCTTTTGGTGGTATTTGATCACCTCTGCGTTTTTTTTTTTTGTGCAACAACTAAAAATAGAGCGAAGATTTTGAAAAAAAAATAAAGTTTTTATTTTTTTCTGTTAATTTTTTTGTAAATGAGTATGTTTTTCTCTTTCAATTATGGGCACTGATATGGTGGCACTGATGGGCACCGATGAGGTGGCACTGATGGGCACCGATGAGGTAGTTCTGATGGGCACCGATTAGGTAGCACTGATGGGCACTGATAGGCGGCGCTGGTATTGGGCACTGATGGGCACTCATGCACTGATGGGCACTCATGGGCGGCACTGATGGGCACTCATAGGCAGCACTGGGCACTCATAGGCAGCACAGGTGGGCACTCATAGGCGGCACAGGTGGGCACTCATAGGCGGCACAGGTGGGCACTCATAGGCGGCACAGGTGGGCACTCATAGGCGGCACAGGTGGGCACTGATAGGCGGCACAGGTGGGCACTGATAGGTGGCACAGGTGGGCACTGGTAGGTGGGCACTGGGCATGGATTGGCACTGTGGGGTGGCACTGACAGACACTGGGGTGGCACTGATGATCATGAGGGGTGGCACTGATGGATCAATGTTGCCAATCAGTGCCCATGTGTGGGCACTGATGGCATCATTTTTTTTTACTGCCCCCTTTTTTTTTTTGGTCATTTTTTTTTTTTGTCATTTTTTTTTTTTTTTTTTTGTCATTTTTTTTGGTCTTTTTTTTGTATTTTTTTTATTTCCCTGGTGGTCTAGTGTGGCGATCCGAGGGGGGGCTGCGCTGATAAACAATCAGCGCGAACCCCCCCTGTCAGGAGAGCCGCTGATCGGCTCTCCTCTACATGCGTCTGTCAGACGCGAGTGAGGAAGAGCCGTCGGCGGCTCTTCCTGTTTACATCGTGATCAGCCGTGATTGGACACGGCTGATCACGTGGTAACGAGGCTCCGCCGGAGACTCGTTACCGAGATCGGAGGTGCAGGGTGTCAGACTGACACCCCGCATCACCGCGCCGCGCTGCGCGCATGTTCGTGCAGGCCGTTTGAGAACGGCCTGTCACGATTTCATAACCACTTCCCGGCCGTAAATCGGCTATTGGCCGGGCGGGAAGTGGTTAAAGAGAAACTGCAGTCTGCTCACATAATTTGTAATACAAACATCTTTGCCATTCTGAAGCTTCCCTCCAACCACTTTGCATACTATTTTATATATACTGTGATTCTGTACTTGCCAAATATGCTGCAGAAATCTCCCTCCACTGAGTCTGGCTGCAACCATTTTAACTGTGAGCAGCTGTAGCTGCTGCTTGTTCACTTCCTGCATTTACACTGAGGCACACCTCCAGCCCTGTAGCTCTGATTGGCCCTCATATCACTCATCCCCATCCCTTCTTGATAAACTCTCTCTCCTAGTAAGAGAGAGCACTGTGCATGATGTCATATGCCTAGGCTTTTAAATCATATAGTCCATATATGACCATATAGTCAGCCAAGCCAAATGTCAGAGAGCCAGAGCTAAACATCGTAGAACAGCAAGCAGGATCTGGAGCCAGAATGAACGTCAGCCAAGAAAGTCTTCAATAGGAACACAGAAGATAGTCTCTGTGATGTTGACCAAGTTGAAGGCAGAGATCATCTGAGCTAGACGGCTTAAGTAGGCAGGACTGACGAGCAGGATATCATCAACAGGTGAGTCACTGTGGAGAGTTGAGAGCTGGCAATTAGCCGATAGCTGAGCGGCCAGCTCAGAGAAGGACAGGCTGAGCCCAGCCCTGACAACAAGAAACAGAGGGCTATACAGTAGTAGTATCTTGGATTATGAGCATAATTAGTTCCAGAAGCATGCAAGTTTCCCCATCGGAATCAATAAAAACTTGGATAATTGGTTCCACAATCACTGCTGGTGTATTCAGTACTGCATTTGGCCAGAGGTGCTACTTTGTACTACTTTGATGCGACTCTAAGTACTACTTTGAGGTAGGGAGAGAAACGCTAATCTTCTGCTCATACAATGTATGAACAGAAGATCAGTGATTTCCCTCAGTCAGTCCACCCCCCCCATACAGTTAGAACACACCCAGGAACATACTTAACCCCTTCCCCGCCCCCTAGTGTTAACCCCTTCACTGCCAGTGGCATTTTTATAGTAATCCAATGCATTTTTATAGCATTGATCGCTATAAAAATGCCAATGGTCCCAAAAATGTGTCAGAAGTGTCCGCCCTAATGTCGCAGCACTGAAAAAAAAAATCGATGATAGCCACCATTACTAGTAAAAAAAATATTAATAAAAATGCCATAAAAATACCCCCTATTTTGTAAACGCTATAACTTTTGCACAAACCAATCAAACGCTTATTGTGATTATTTTTTTTTTTTTACGTAAAATATGTAGAAGAATACGTATTGGCCTAAACTGGGGGGGGGGGGGGGAGTTTTTTTTTTATATATTTTTGGGGGATATTTATTACAGCAAAAAGTAAAAAATATTCATTTTTTTTTAAATTGTCGCTCTATTTTTGTTTATAGCGCAAAAAATAAAAAACGCAGAGGTGATCAAATACCACCAAAAGAAATCTCTATTTGTGGGGGAAAAAAAGGATGCCAATTTTGTTTGGGAGCCACGTCGCACGAAGGCGCAATTGTCAGTTAAAGCAACACATTGCCGAATCGCAAAAAGTGGTCTTTGGGCAGCAATATGGTCCGGGGGTTAAGTGGTTAAGTACCAAAGTTTGGCACTGTTCCAGGAGTCATGTGCAATTTTAAAGTGTGCCATGTTAGGTTTTTATTTAATTAATGAAAAAAAAAACGCATTTGAAAAATCCCTACGCAAATATTGTGACACAAAAAGTTGCCATGATCGCTATTTTATTCCCTAGGGTCTCTGCTAAAAAAAAAAACATATATAATGTTTGGGGGTTATGAGTAGTTTTTTAGAAAAAAAAAAATATGCTTTTTACATGTAGGAGCGAAATGCAAGAATTAGCCCGGGTGGCCTGGGATGGGAAATGGTTAATAAAGAGCACTGGTAACACACTTTCTGTATAGTTAAGTATATTACATGTATAAAAGCTCATACATTATGATGTATTGGTTCCAATGTGCTGTTATTTTTCTTTTCAGTCATTTTAATAAATCTGTTTACACTTGCTATAACATTCTGTTAATGAAAAGTTAAATGGAAAGATATGTCCTAATTTGAAAATATATATATATATATATATATATATATATATATATATATATATATACACACATTTATAAACTCATATGTGTGGTTGACAAAATAGAGTTGGCTAATTTCAATATCAAACATGCCAAAATGGGTTTGGACAAAAAAAATTCTTATAAGCTGCAGACAGGGAAGGTAAAGACATTGTAAAAAGCATAGTTGGGAAGCATATACCAGACATCTTGTGAGCTTCTTTTTTTCTATGTCAAGTGGGCATCTTTAAATAAAAGTATTAGAACAAAAAGAACTACATCTTTCAATATTTATAAGCTTCAATGTGTTCCCACAGGCAACACACAAAACGGACAAATCAGTACGAGAAATAAAAATAACATTTTGACCTGGGTAACTGCACAAGTGATTAATGAAAACAAACAAGGGAATGCATAATTCAATAAAATGTCATACTCTAGCTATTAGCTACCCCCAATCATCTTTGACCCATAGAATTTTTTTTTAGATTTGCTTTAATACCAGAAAAAAAAGAGTTTTGTGTCAGGAAGTTAATCAAAGAGCTTAAAGCAGTGGTTCTCAACTCCTGTCCTCAGGACCCACTAACAGGCCAGATTTTAAGTATTAACTTGGGGAGATGCAGACTAGAATACTGCAATCACTGAGAAGCAAATGATATCACCTGTGATGCATTTCAGTTATCTTGCCAACCTGGCCTGTAAGTGGGTCCTGAGGACAGGAGTTGAGAACCACTCTAAATATTTTTGTTGTACCCTGTGGAGTAAATTAAGTAGAAAATTGGTATTGACTATATTTCTGCATACTAACGTGATATTGACAGTTGTATCTGAATTACCAATTATGTTGCTCAGAAAATATAAATGATGTCATGTGTTTTTTTCTTTTTTTTCCCTCTACCCATCAAGGTGGACATGAGCTTTCCCAGGTCATGACTTCTCAAGGTCTGGTGTCTTCATCTAATGGACCACATGAGATCACGCTGACCATTAATAACTCCAGTTTAAGCCAGGTTTTAGCCCATGCTGCTGGTAACACTCCAACCACATCCTCAGTGTCCCCTCAGGAGATCACCCTTACCATATCTGGTTAGTTAAATTCTTCTGTAGACTGCGTAGATCTGAGTCTAAATGTAATATGTTCATTTATATTTTGGATCCATAGTTGACAAATGTAAAAATTATAAATGAAAATTTATAGTAAGAGATCTACTTTGAGTCATTCAGTAGCTAAGTGTTTGGCCATTCTTCCTTTCAACACTATCTTGCCATCAATGTCTACATAAAAAAAAAAAAATGTTTAGCTGGTATTAGTGTGAGTGTCCTGTTGGTACTGTGCTTTATGCCGTGATCCAAGTGATATTCACTGTAACGGTCACCACCGTTTACGATATCCATTCCATCGCCCCAGACACGATAGCTCATCCGACAATCCAGCCGACAGGACCCATTTCATTCCCCAGAACAAGGACGAGACACGCAGCTCTGTTCTTGTTCCAAAATGTATGAACCCTTTTAATGGCATCTTAGCTTGCTTATATACAGTACAACATGTTACAGTAATCAAAGGAACAAAGAACTCTTCACCCACACATCACACAATGGAGCTTCAATCACATTCTTTTGGACAATGACATCCAGTTGAGCTAATTATCCCCCAGGCGTCCTGTCTCTGACAACAGCTATTCACCTGCAGAATACGCATTCCTATGTCAGACGTTCGGGCCCCGAATTACAGGAGTTAATTACTACAGCTTGACAAATTCCCCTCACCTGTTACACAAAACACATTCCTTTACTAAACATAATTGACATGCTAATTCAATACACCCGAAGAGAGACCTCTGACCTTTAGAGTCACAACACATCTATACACAATGAAAGGTCTTTCAGAAGCCCGACTCACTTAGCATCTCAACAGCCTGGGTTAAGCATTGAAAGAGTCATTCTTATTGATCGCTTGTGGGTCAACATGAAATCACCTGTAATCTGTCCCATCTTCTGCAATACATGATTTATGATTTATCAGCCACCCTATGCCCAAAAGGGGCCCAGGGTGACCCTAGACCCAAGAGTCCTTAGTGACGCTGGCACAGGAGTATCCCCCATCCCTCAAAAGTCTCTGGGCGTCACGGGTCATTCTGTTGCATCTCTCCCCTTTCGGGGGGAGACTGACACAGGAGGGAACCCCAAATGGGTTGACTCCGAAGTTAGTCAGTAGTTCCAGTCATCCAATGCTGGTATCCATACTGTACCCCAAATACATTTCTCCAAACTGAGCATTACTCACCCCGCCATCCTCTGCCTCTCTCAGAGAACATGTCTGCCGCTGGGGAGAGGCCTGGACTGGCCCTTCTCCCTGGAGTCCTTTCAGCCGCTGGAGAGAAGACAGGGTGGCTGGGCTCAGTCCATCATGCTGTTGGGGATCTTGGCCATCTGCCCCCATCCCTGGGGTATACCAGTGGAGACTGAAGTCTCATCCACTGGTGCTAGGTGAAAATCCCCCGGTGCTTGCAAAGCCAAGATCCTACTGTCTCAGTGCCGCACCATTTTCTGGGGTTGTGTCAGTGAAGACTGAAGTCCCATCTAATACCCAAGGAACTCCCCCTTCCGTTAGTTGATAGCAGAGGCTTGTGGCACTCTGCTCTGTTGCCAGCTCTTCCGCTGGGTGGCTGTGATTTGAGACCACAGTCCCATTCACTACCACAGGGACCTCCTCTTCTGTTAGTTGGGAGCAGAGGCCTGTGACACTCTGCTCTGTTGCCAGCTCTTCCGCTGGGTTGCTGCGAGTGGAGACTACAGTCCCATCCCCCGATGTCAGCTCAAGCTGCAGCGGTGTGCAGCGGTCAGCAGCATCCTGCCCCACTGCCAGTGATTCAGCTGGGAGTAAAAGCTTTACAACCTCAGCTTGTTGCTGGAGAGAGGGGCCAACTGCCCCGACAAATTCTGCGATAATGTCCCTTTTCTTACGGTTGCTGGCCGGTCTGCCCCGGCTCTCCAGTAAGTCCATGAGGGAAGAGAGCTTCAGCCGTTCATACAGCGTCTCCATTGTCCTGTGTTCTTGTAGCTGTTCCTCTGCCAATGGAATCATTCCACTGCTGTGCCGCCACTTGTAACGGTCACCACCGTTTACGATATCCATTCCATCGCCCCAGCCACGACTGCTTATCCAACAATCCAGCCGACAGGAACCATTTCATTCCCCAGAACCCATTTCATTCCCCAGAACAAGGACGAGACATGCAGCTCTGTTCTTGTTTCAAAATGTATAAACCCTTTTAATGGTATCTTAGCTTGCTTATATACAGTACAACATGTTACAGTAATCAGGAACAAAGAACTCTCCACCTACACATCACACAATGGAGCTTCAATCACATTCTTTTGGACAATGACATCCAGTTGAGCTAATTATCCCCCAGGCGTCCCGTCTCTGACAACAGCTATTCACCTGCAGAATACACATTCCTATGTCAGACATTCAGGCCCCGAATTACAGGAGTTAATTACTACAGCTTGACAAGTTCCCCTCACCTGTTACACAAAACACATTCCTTTACTAAACATAATTGACATCCTAATTCAATACACCTGAAGAGAGACGTCTGACCGTTAGTCACAACACATCTATACACAATGAAAGGTCTTTCAGAAGCATCTCAACAGCCTGGGTTAAGCATTGAAAGAGTCATTCTTATTGACCGGTTGTGGGTCAACATGAAATCACATGTAATCTGTCCCATCTTCTGCAATACATGAATTATGATTTATCAGCCACCCTATGCCCAAAAGGGGCACAGGGTGACCCTAGACCCAAGAGTCCTTAGTGACGCTGGCACAGGAGTATCCCCCATCCCTCAATAGTCTCTGGGCGTCACGGGTCATTCCATTACATTCACTATAGACTGGTCTTATTGGATATCTTTGTGTTTTGTTCATTGTGCCAGTCGACAGCAAAATCCACCATTGCTAGGTGGATTCAACAAGTTATTATTCAAGCTTATGGTTTAAGAAATGAGATTCCTCCTTTTTCCTATTAAGGCGCACTCGACCAGGGCAATAAGTGCTTTATGGGCAGTGCATTACCAGGATTCAATGGCTCAGATCTGTAAAGCTACAACTTGGTCTTCAGTCCATATATTTACCAAATTCTATCAGATAGATGCAGGCAGCAGTCTAGGGCTTCTTGCCTGTTTATGGTCTGATTGATCTGTGTCTCCCACCCTTCATATTTTGCATTGCTCTGGGACATCCCACTATGTAATGATTAATGATCAATGATTAAGGCTCTGTGTCCCGTGGTGTACGATAAAGAATCAGGATTTTTTTACCTGTAAAATTATTTTCTTTGAGTACACCACACGACACAGAGGCCCCCCCCCCCTCTTCTATGGGATCCTTACTTCTTTCCTACAAAAACTAAAGTATTTTCTGTATGGGTGGGCTTATATGGAGGGGAACTTGTTCTCATTGGTTGTGCCAGTGTCCAACCACATTTGGTGACCCATACAACCCACTATGTAATGATTTAGGCTCTGTGTCCCGTGGTGTACTAAAAAAAAAAAAGGATTTTTACAGGTAAGCTGTTATTAAAAATCCTGCTATTAAATGTTGTCATTTGAAAAAATGACAAAAAAATGCCTGTTTAAGACCTATGGGCGGAAGTGACTGCTGCCATAACTGAGATATCCATCTTTAAAGTGGTGATGTATATATACAGTGGGTGGTTCGGAAGTGGTTAAAGACCCTCACAGCCCCTGTGAAGGATAAGCCCACATTGAAGGACCAAGTAGACTCAAGGTTAGGTGCCCTTATTAAAGTATTTGTTACCTTCTTTTTTTTTTTAGCTAACAAAAAAAAAAGAAAAAAAAACCTGTTCCCTTAAAGCAGGAATAACAGCACAGTGCTTGTACTATGTAATTTGGCCCTTTGGGTCATATAAAATACCTGGCTGAACCTGCCAGGTTCTTCCGTCCCCCCTGTAAACTGACCACGGTTTATTATGGCTGCTGAGCCCTGACACTGTGGTCAGTTTACGTGCCTCCATCATCCACAGCTCTCCTCTATCCTCCTCTCCCCCCTCCCTGCCTGTCAACCGTGCCACTCTGCTCCCTGCCCCTTTCCTTTCCTGTGCTAAACAAATATGATATAATCATAAGAAAGGCTAGAGAAAAGAAGCGCCACCTAAGTGCAGTATTAAAATCTTTTAATGGCACAATATACAGATCACACTTACAAGAAGGATACAAGAAAAGGCTCATCTGTAAATTCCTCTTGTCCTTGTCCCTGTCCCGGATCCCTGTCCTTGTCCTTGTCTCGGATCCATAGGCTGCACGGATATAGAGATTGCAGGCTTGTCCAGGTCACGTGATTACTTCCGGCCCAGGAGAGGAAAGAGGCGAGCAGTCATGTGAGCACTTGGAGGTGTTTTGAAAGAAGGTAGAAATTGGCATATTTTTATAAAACACATGTACTGGGACAAATGACCAAGAATTCTAGCTTCATCTTAATTAATGCCTCATTCCATAATCAGATAGACCTTACCTACTTTGTGAATGGCTTGGCAGTCACACTTTCAGATGATTCTCCTCCTCCATATGTGCAGAAACCACTGACCTCAAGGCTGGTCACCTGAGCTCCCATGCAAAAAGCAACTTGATTGAGTAAACTTTGAAGGTTAAGACTTTCAAAGCTTAACCATTCCTCTACCAATAGATTTTCTACTCCTGAGGTTAGGAAAGACTTGTTTAGTCCCTTTTTAGTCTTCCATTTTCAAATCGAAGTCCTTCCTGCCCCCATTGGGCCAATATCAAGCAGACAATGCTGAGAACACTGATCGGGAGCCGATTGGCAGACCTATTTTGGTCATGCCCCTTCAACAGAAGCTGGCTGAACGACCAGCTTCTGTTGGACTGACTCAGTACACGCGAGCCAAATGTTGGCTGTTTTTTTTTTTTTTTTTTTTAACTGGCCGATGCTGCCTGACATCCGTCCCATGTGTACTAGGCTCTAGGCTAACTGAGAGTGGAAGTTGTTAAGTAGGGGAATGTCCCTGCAGTCTTTTGCAAGTATCCAACCACTTAAAGTTAGTTTCATATAACCCATGTTAAAGACTAAAGTTCCTGTGTCTGTACGCCAAGAAATGGATTTCTTCAAGTCATAAATTCTATTTTGTGCAATGTTTGTCATTGATGTGTAGCCACATGCTAATTTGCAGTGTTAACTTTGATCACCTCTGTTCATTTCAACAGAGGTCTACAGATCGCATTTTCCTTTGACTAAAATTAAGAGTATAATATTAAGAAGAGAATATCTAAACCATAGATTTTCACATCTGTTTACTGACAATCTTTTAGCAATATCACTTTGATATACTGTACATTATTACAGTGAACTTAAGCTAAATCATCATTGACCTTGTGGGTTTATGGAAATATTGCAGTAAGGTCCATGAATCTCCCAGGATACTGTTGAATATATTAAAGGGGAATACATTTGGACATATGGTAACTCTCTAAAATGTCATTAAAATGTTTTGTGAATTCTAAAATGCTTTCTAGATGGACAGTGATAATTGTTTATAGGTCTTAAATAGTTGTAATTTCTTTCCTGCCACGAGCAGCACATTTTTTCTCCCTTTATATCTAATTACCCATAGAAATACGACAAACTCAGAGCATTGATTTTAATCTATTTTACCTAATTAGGTCAAGATCTCATGCAGCTAGGTGCTGCAGGAGGCAGTGAACTGAATGGGAACCTGAGATTAAATACATCTGCAGTTACTAACCAGACTCATGAGACCTCATTATCACTGAGCAACGATCACATTTTATCACAGGCCACTACGCTAACCACTACTTCAGGTATGGTAATACTGTATGTGATTCATTTTCTTTGTTGTCTATACAGGATAAAGTTTTTCTCAGTTACCTAAATAACAAGCTGTCCTAAATGTAGGCTGCTTGAGAACACTTTTAAGGCACTGTGTACAATGTTGGCTTCTGAATTATGTACTGTGGCCTGGCCCAGCCCAGCCCACCTAGAGTGGTGCTATCTTTACTGCAATGAATGACATGCCTAAAATAATTTTTTATTTAATGTTTTGCATTAGCTTAACTGGTCCCATTGAGTTATATGTTGGTCCCGAAGGCCTTAGTTATTTGCCCATTGCCCGAGTACAGTATTGAACAATACATTAAGCAAATGCACTTTTACAACTTTTAACAAAAAAAAAGATAATTTTGAAATGATGGCAACAGCAACACATCTCAAAAAAGTTGGGACAGGGCAGCAAAAATCTGCTAAAGTGGCACTAACAAGGAAGAACTGGATGAACATTTAATAACAAATTAGATTAATTGGCACCAGATCAATATCATTATTGGGTATAAAAAGAGCATCTTAGAAAGTCAGAGTGTCTCATAAGTAAAGATGGGCAGAGATTTACCAATCTGTGAAAGTCTGAATCTCTAAAATGTGTCAAACAATTTCAAAATAATGTTCCTCAACACAAAACTGCAAAGATTTTTATATATTATCTATATTGTATAATATCAAAAGATTCAGAGAATGTAGAGAAATCTCTGTGCACTAGATACAACACAATATTGGATGCCGTGATCTTCTGGTCCTCAGGCGGCACTACGTTAAAAACGGGCATGCTTCTGTGGGGGATATCACTGCATGGGCTCAAGAATACTTCCAAAAATCACTATCATGCAAAGAAGAATCTATATCTAAACATGATCCAGAAACGCCACGGTCTGCTCTAGGCCAAGCCTCATTTAAAATGGTCGATTGCAAAGTGGGAAAAAACATTCTATAGTCAGACTAATTGAATTTTGAAATAAAAAATTATGGCAACCATGGGCCCCCATGTTCTCTGGACTAAAGAGGAGAGGCACCTTTAGGCTTGTTTTCAGCCCTCAGTTCAAAAGCATGCATCTCTGGTGGTATGGGGGTGCATTATTGTGTAAATATTGGGCAGCTTGCTCATCTGGAAAGGGCACCATCAATGCTGAAAGATATATCCAGGTTTTAGAACCGCATATGCTCCTATCCAGATGACACTTTTTTAGGGAGTGCCTTGCATATATCAGCATAACAATGCTCAACAGCATACTGCATCCATGAAAACAGCATGGCTTTACAGTCAAAGAGTCTGGGTGCTTTCCTGGCCCTGCCTGCAGTTCAGACCTTTACCAATTGAAAATATTTGGCGGATCTTGAAACCAAAAATACGACAGACGACCCAGGACTCTTGAGCCATTAGAATGCTATATCGGGCAACAATGCAAGACCATTCTTCTCCCTAAACTCCAGCAACTGGTCTTCTTAGTTTCCTGATGTTTACAGTGTTGCTAAAGAAGGGGTGCTACACCATAGTAAACAACGCCCTGTTCCAGTTTTTTTTTATTTTTGTGGATGTGTTGCTACTGTCGGTTTCAAAATTTGCCACATTTTTTTCTTAAAATTTTACTTTTTCAGGTTACATTTTTTTTGTTTTTTTATTTTCTATTGTGGGAAAAAAAATTGTTTTGCAAATAATTTTATTCTGTTTTTATGTAGATTTTATACCCCATCCCACATTTTTTTGGAATTGGGGTTGTACATTTAGGATGCCTGTCAGCCCACTTGCTTGATAAATGGCATAGGTGACAAAGGCTATTTTTGAGCATTGTGAAACTTGATTTGTTATAAGTTTATATTTGCATAATGCATTTTATTTGGTAAAATACTTGGTGACTAACTCCTAGAATACAACTCTTGATCAAATATATATATATGTTTTTTGTTAGAACTGACTACATCAACTGGCAGTCTTCCTAGCACCACCTCAATCACTCAAACCCCTGTATCTACTCAGAATTTGGTTATGTCATCTGGAGTGGGAGGAGATGGAAGTGTAACTCTAACCTTAGCTGACACTGAGAGTATGTTGTCGGGAGGACTTGATACTGTGACCCTGAACATAAATCCCCAGGTATGAACTCAATTTACCATATGGCATTTTGTTTCCATAGCTAGTGTGACAGCTTAGTTTACAAGTAGTCTGGGCACAGTAATAATTAGACAGCTTGGTGTGTAGTTATGCAGCCATGTAGGATGCGGGCTGTTTGACTCAGTATGTTTTATATTTAAATGAGCAATAAAAAGTTGGTAGGAAAAATAGATGAACAGGCGAACAGAAGATGACATTTTGCTGAGCAGATTTAAAGCTGGGAATACAATGAAAAATTGGGTAAGATAAATTGGCAGGACAAAATAAACACGTTATTATAAAATTTGACATATTGCGAAAAAATTTAGAAGCATAATTATAGGATGATGTGAAAAAAATAATCCCAATGTTTGAGGAGGGTTGTACTGTCTCATGTATCATAATGATCTACATAGAGCAGTGGTTGTCAACTTTTCTAGTGTCGTGACCCTTTGATAAAATGTCCCTTGTTTTACATTTTTGGATGTACCACTCTCTCTTTTTTCTCCTTTTTTTTCCCTTTTATTTCTCTCTATCCTAATTCCCCCCCCCCCCCTTTCTCTAGCTGTCTTTCTTGTTCTTTCCCCTATACTTTCTCTCCCTTTTTGTTTGTTCCTCCCCTTCTTTTCCTCTCCCTTCCATGTATTCTTAATTTTTATTTTTACTCTTACTCCTTGGTGGGGACGTTGCTATATTTCTGACCATCATAACTGGTCAGACCTCTTACAATGGGTAGAGTTTGCTCACAATAGTGCATTGCAGTCTGCTTCCCAATTGTCCCCGTTTATGGCAATCTATGGTTTCCAACCTTCCATATTGCCTGATTAGTTTGTTCCGCAGTGTGTTTCTGTGTTAGAGGAACATCACCGTGCTCTTCGTTTCACTCGGGCACAAGTCCAGGAGGCTATGCAACATGCTAACGATAGGTACAGATTCCATGCTGACCACAGACACCTGCCTGCACCTTCCTACCAGGTTGGGGACAGGGTCTGGCTGTCATTTCGCAACCTCCGACTTCGTGTTCCTTCTCTAAAATACGCACATCGGTTTATTGGGCCTTTCTGTATCCTTCGCAGGATTAACCCAGTGGCTTACACGTTGGACCTTCTAGTATGCGTATCTCAAATGTGTTTCATATCTTCTTATTGAAATCTTTGGTCTGCAACCGCTTTACCACCTCGGTGCCACGTCCTCACCCTATACAGTTTGAGAACCATAAGGAGTATGAAGTAAAGTCCATTGACTCCCGTAGGTTCCGTGGGCGCATACAGTACCTAGTGCATTGGAAAGGGTACGGTCCGGAGGAACGCTCTTGGGTCTCATCCTCGAATGTACACGCATCTGTCCTCCTCCAAGATTTCCATAGATGTTTTTCCCTCAAGCCCGGTGGTCTTTCAAGGGAGAGAGGTCATTGAAGAGGGGGTACTGTCAGGGCTCGGCTCAGCCCTTCCTTCTCTTAGCTGGCCGCTCAGCTGTCTGTAATTGCCAGCTCCCATCTCTCCACAGTGACTCACCTGTTGATCTGGCTCGTCAGTCCTCTAGACAGGACTTCACTGCACTTAACAGCCCAATCAAGCTAGAGCAGTGTTTCTCAATTCCAGTCCTCACACCCCCCCCCCCCCCCCCAACAGGTCATGTTTTCGGGATTTCCCTCGGATGAAAAGGCTGTGGGAATTACTAAGGCAGTGAAACTGATCAAATCACCTGTGCAAAATAATGGAAATCCTGAAAACCTGACCTGTTGGGGGGGCGTGAGGACTGGAATTGAGAAACACTGAGCTAGAGGAACTTTCCTTAGCGGTAGCACAGATGGCCAATAATTTCCAGGAGCTGATGGACTGCCCATGGAAACATATGAGGATTCTCTATTGCCTGCCCTAATAAAAACCCTAATTGATTCTCTTCCTGAAAGTGGTTTGCCCGCCTCTATGAATTAGGCTATAATAGTAGTTATCCCAAAAGCTGGCAAGGATCTTTAACAACCCGACTCCTATAGGCCTATTTTCCTGCTAAACACGGATGTTAAATTGCTGGCTTGGGTGTTGGTAACTAAACTGTTGGGAGTTATAGCAGACCTGGTCCATTTGTACCAGTCTGGCTTCATTCCTGCCCGATCTACTGCACTAAATATCCACAGGCCCGGATTCACAAAGCACTTACGCCGACGTATATCGAGACACCTCGCGTAAGTGTAAATATGCGCCGTCGTATCTGTGTGCCGTTCCCACAGAACTAAGGTACGCCTAAAAATTACTTCATCCATTCGTAACTTGCCGACGTATAGTGGGCGCATAGTTACGCTGGACGCATTTGGCACTACCATTGATTTTCGATGCAAATGAGGGAGATACGCCAATTCACGAACGTACTTGCGCCTGGCGCATGTTTTAAGCGAGTTGCGTAAGGTTTACGTCCGACGTAAAGTTATTCCCAATATTGGAGGCGCAACTTTTTCGTAGGAGGCGACAGGGGTGCCCATTGTCATCCCTGCTGTTTGCCTTTGCACTGGAACTCCTGGAGGCTATGGTGCGGGTCTCCCTGAACATTGTGGGTTTTTAGAGGGGATAGAGAGAGGACAAAATCTCTCTATATGCAGATGACACTGTTGTATTTGGGAGATATCGGGATTCTTTAAGGGCTGTTATGCACCTGATTTAAACAGTTCGGACACCTATCTGGCTTCGCCATAAACTGGCACAAGTCAGCTCTTCTCCTGCTGGATCCTATTCCAGCTCCTTTGACGGAGGATGTTTCTCAGATACAGGTAGTCACTTTATTCAGGTATCTTGGCATAATGGTGACCGGGAATCCGTGGGAATACAATACCTTGAAGCTGAAACCCATACTTCAAAAATTTCAACGCAAACACACCAGCTGGTGTAAACTACCACTTAGTTACCGGACGTGTGCATCTCATAAAGATGATTTGGGCCACGCAATTACTGTACATTTTGCATAACAACCTGAACTGGACACCACCGTACTGGTTCCAGCGCAGAGACTCGCAGTTCAGGGCTCTCATATGGCGAGGCGGAGTGGCTATTAAACTTGCCACTCTGCAGTTTCCCAAACATCAGTGTGGTTTAGCTTTTCCACTTCTCTTTCAATATTATTTTATTTTATTTTTAAGCAGAAAAGTTTACAAAAACCTGGGAGGCATTCCTCTGGTTTGGAACCGTCAAATCATACAGTAAAAAAATCAACAAATATTTCTGGTAGTTCACCATGTCATTCTCGGTGTAGGGAAGGGAAAAGGCCACAAAAAGAAAAAATACAGTTTGAATATCCTTCTCTAATCCTAAATCTTCTTTCCCACCCTCCATAATCCGAAATCTACTCCACTAATACCTCCTTTGAATCTTAATTCCATCTCTACATACCTTGATACCATTTGCCCCCCTCCCTCCGGGTATCCTGTATCCTGTATCCCGTTAGAGTTGGGGCAATTGATCCTACCCTAGTTCTGTCTCTCTCTGCTTTGCCACCCCTTCCCCGCCCCCGCCCTAACCAAAACAAACAAGCCAGCCGACAAAGAAAAAACAGGGGCACAGGGATAAGGGGAGTGTGAGGTAATGGGGCCATTAGCTTAAAGGGACTGGGGGAGGGTGGGGAAGGTGATAGACTAGTATTTTGTTGAGTGGCATTACAGGGCAAGGTTGGCGTTCTGGTTGGTTCAAGGAGAGTGAGGAGGAGGAAGCCGAGGAGGCATAGAGACTTGTTTTTTTCCTTCTTTTCCTCCTCCGCTCTCCTCTCTCTCTCCCTTTTCTTTTGGGGTAAGACACCCCTGATCTGAACCCCTCAGGGGGTTCTATTCATTTTCTATTTATTTAATTGTTTTCTTTTTTTTTCTGTTCTTTCCTTTCTAGGAGGAATGTGATAAGTCTCAGGGGTGGACAGGGATTAAAACTAAAACAAATTTATTAAAGAATACATTTAGGTATATGGAAGTGGTTGGAAGGAGCTGGAGGAGGGGACGGGGGAACCCCTTACCGGGGCATGCACGGGTAATCCTCCCCTGTTAGGCCAGCACTCACAGGGAATAGGGGTTGAGAGTGTCTAAAGCATAGGCTTTGGGATATCCCTAGGGGGAGGGGAGGTTTATTTTCTCCTTCCCTCCTGCTCCAGCGATATCAGTGTAGATTAGGGGGGGTTCTTTGTTTGGGAGGGGGGGCTCTCCTCTTTTTTTCTTTTTTTTGTATTTTTTTTTTTCTTCTCGTGTCTCCCTCTTTCGCGCCACCCGCCGCGCCCTGACTTCGCTTGTGGTGGACTGTCGAGGCCTTCCAGGCCCCCGAAGGCTTGTTTTTGACAAATGGATGCCCTTTCAATAATATCAATCAATGCTAAGGGATTAAATATACTGGAAAAGAGGAGGATCTTATTACAGGAACTGAAGAAAAGGGGAAGTAATATTGCATTTGTACAAGAGACACATATCAGGGAGGGGGGGGTTCCCCCTTCTTAGAAATAGAGTATTTTCGACGGTATACCATGCGACGAACCCTGAGGCAAAGAAGGGGGGAGTTTCAAGTTTAATTTCAAATAACACCCCGTGGTCATTGACAGAATCCTTGGTGGATCCGGGGGGGCAGTATTTAGTACTGAAAGGGACAATAGGGGGCATGGTAATAACATTGGCCACCTTTTACGCCCCCAATACACAACAGGACCGGTTCTGGAGGACGTTTCTGGATAAACTGGCAGGCTTCCAAGAAGGACAGTTGATAATGGGAGGGGATTTGAACATGCCCCTTGATCCAACGGTGGATACATCATCCGGTGGTTCATCAGTTATGCGGGGAACTCGGAAACGAATACAGCAGATGTTGCAACAGGCGAGATTAATAGACATATGGAGACTGATGCACCCAGGGGAATGAGACTATTCTTTTTACTCTGTCCCGCATAAGTTATATTCCCGCATAGATTATTATTATTTTTTTATGTCACAATGTAGAGTATAAGATTTCCTAGCATCTGTGCCCAGTGTTGCCACACAGAGTTAATCCAGATCTGAGAAATTCTCTTTTAATGTTCAGTGAAAATGAACAGCCTTCCAGATAAAAACCTGCCTAAATAAAAAGTCAGTTTTCTCTCTTCTTGCTTTGAGTGAAAGGTTATTTACATATCTAGCTTGGAAATGTTATCATATGTTATGTTTATCATAACACGAGGAATAAAAAGTGAGAAATCCACCCCTCCCCCACATAACACATCCTGGTAATATACAATGAACTTTGGATCAACTCATGTTATGATAAACATGTCCAAGCTAGATTTGTAAATAACCTGTCACTGAAAGCAAAAACAGAGAAACAGACTTTATAATTTGGCAAGTTTTTATCTGGAATTCTGTTAATTTGCACTGAACATTAAAAGAGGATTACTCAGCGCTGGATTAACTCTGTGTGGCAAGACTGGGCACAGATGATAGGAAATCTTATACTCTACATTGTGACATCAAAAAACAGAACAGATCATGCCCCAATCCTTTTGAAATATACATTAGGAGACTCGCGGCCTCCGGGACCTGGGTCCTGGAAATTGAATAAGAGCCTACTACAGGACGACGATGTATTGGAAGACGTGCGGAAGGAATTAAAGTGGTATTTTGAGATAAACGATTCCCCTGATTGTAACTTAGGGGTGGTGTGGGAGGCCCATAAGGCGGTGATAAGGGGGGTTTCCATGAAACATGGGGCAAGGATAAAGAGGGAAAGGGAACTAAAGGTTACAACCCTTATGACAGAAATTGCAAGCTTAGAAATAAGACACAAGCAGAACCCCAGTCCAGAGTTAGAATGGGACCTCTTGACGGCACGTAGACAAATTACAGAATTACTCCTATATAGAGCGAAAAGGGCAATACAGATTGGCAGAAGGCAGGAATACGAATTTGGGAATAAATGTGGGAAGCAACTGGCCAGTTCGTTAAAGGAACAGCTAATAAAGACCTACATTCCAATGATTCAGGGTACAGGAGGGGAGAAATTCGCTCTGCCTAGAGAGATAGCAGAGAGATTCAGGGACTTTTATAGTACCTTATATAACTTACAAACAAGTGCCCAGGATCAGGTGGCAATGAGAAACTATATAGCAACCTCAGGTATCCCGAGTTTAACGCCAGAAATGAGTCAAGAGATGGAAAAACCTATTTCAATAGGAGAAATACAGGAAGTAGTGAAAAAGGGGAAAGGAGGGAAATCGCCGGGCCCGGATGGGTACACTATTCAATACTATAGACTTCTTCTCCCGGAGTTGGGTCCATTTATGGTAAAAATGTTCAACAGCTTAGGAGATACAGGCACCTTCCATACGGAATCATTAAAAGCGGTGATAGAGGTTATTCCCAAGGAGGGAAAGGATCCCTCTCACTGCGGGAGTTACAGACCAATTTCACTATTGAATGAAGATTTGAAGCTCTTTGCTAAAATTTTGGCAAGACAGGTACACCAGTTCATACCCGGGCTCGTTCACAAAGATCAGGTGGGATTCGTGCAGATGCGGGAAGCTTGAGATAATACGGTTAAGACCCTGAACCTGATCCATCTGGTTAGCACTTCCCGAACCCATATGTCTTTTTAGAAACGGATGCTATATAAGCTTTTGGCCGGATAAACTGGCAATTTATGTTTATGGTACTGAGACACATGGGGTTCGGTAGAAAGATGCTGCAATGGATCGCAAGTAACTATACCCACCCGACGGCTCAGGTCAGAGTGAATGGTATATTGTCGCCACCTTTTTAAATTGTCAAACGGGACAAGACATGGCTGCTCCCTATCGCCTCTTTTATTTGCGTTATCTGTGGAACCCCTATTAAGTAGGATTCGATTGAACTCAGACATTAAGGGAGTGTCGCTGGGAGTTACAGAATTTAAGATCTCAGCATATGCGGACGACATGATGTATAGTCTGACCAGCCCGATGGAATCCCTTCCTAATTTGATACAAGAACTAAAGATGTATGGAGAGCTGTCAAACTTTAAGATTAATTATGACAAATCAGAAGCGATGGGAGTGGCGCTCCCGGAGAGGGAATTAAGGATACTGAAATCTAAGTATAAATTTAAATGGTCTGACACCTCTCTTACATATCTGGGTACTTCCATCCCGGCGGATCTAACACAAGTTTTTAAACTTAATTTTGTACCATTACTGATGAAAGCATGGGTTCTCCTGGATGGATGGCAGAAGTGGTTCCATTTGTGGTTTGGGAGATCTAATATCATTAAAATGAATATACTACCAAAATTTCTGTATCTTTCAGACGCTCCCTATTGCAATACCAAAATCTTTTTTTAAGCAATCGCAATCCCTCTTGAATATTATTATTATTATACAGGATTTATATAGCGCCAACAGTTTGCACAGCGCTTTACATCAGGGAAGACCGTACATTCACAATCCAAATCAAAACAGGAGGAATCAGAGGGCCCTGCTCGTAAGAGCTTACAATCTAGAAGGGAGGGTCAAGTGGAACAAAGGGTAGTAGTTGTGGGGGATGATCAGATGGACGGATAGATTGGGGTAAGGAGTTCCATAGGCTTGGAGAGGCTCTGGAAAAGTCCTGGAGACGAGCATGGGAGCAGGTGATGAGAGAGCTAGAGAGTAGAGAAGAACGAAGAGAACGATTAGGTTGGTATTTAGAGACTAGATCATTGATGTAGCTGGGGGCAGAGTTGCGGATGGCTTTGTAGGTAATTGTTAGTAGTTTGAATTGAATTCGTTGGGTGAGCGGAAGCCAGTGGAGGGATTGGCAGAGAGGAGCAGCAGAGACAGAGTGGTTGGTAAGGTGGATGAGTCTGGCAGCAGCATTCATGATGGACTGGAGGGGGGATAGAGTATGCAGCGGTAAGCCAGTGAGAAGGGAGTTGCAGTAATCGAGGCGAGAGATGACCAGGGAGTGAATTAATAGTTTTGTGGTGTCATTGGTTAGAAAGGGCGTATTTTGGAGATTTTGCGAAGGTTGAGGTGGCAAGATTTGGACAGTGATTGACCGTGAGGTTTAAAGGACAATTCAGGACTACACCTAGGACCTTGGCATGTGGGGATGGGCTGATAGCTGTGCCATTAATTTTGACAGAGAGATCGGGGGAAGAGACACGTGGGGGAGGGAAAATGATAAGTTCCATTTTGGGTAGATTGAGTTTGAGGAAGTGGTGCAACATCCAAAGTGATATATCTGATAGTAAATTAGTGATACGTAAGGAAAATGAAGGAGTGAGTTGAGGGGTAGAGAAATAGATTTGAGTGTCGTCAGCTTAGAGATGATATTGGAAGTCATGGGAGGCTATCAGCTGACCCAGGGAGGAGGTGTAGATTGAAAACAGGAGAGGTCCAAGAACAGAACCTTGGGGGGCCCCAACGGACAATGGAAGAGGAGAGGAGTAAGTAGAGTGGTAAGTAACGCTAAAGGTACGTTTGGATAAGTAAGTAGAGAACCAGCGAAGAGTACAGTCACGGAGACCAAAGGTGTGGAGTTTTTTGAGGAGGAGGGGGTGGTCAACTGTATCGAAGGCAGCAGAGAGGTCCAAGAGTAGGAGCACAGAATAGTGTCCCTTCGTTTTGTCCATTAGTATATCGTTGGTTAGTTTTAGGAGAGCAGTTTCTGTGGAATGTTGAGGACGAAATCCAGACTGAAGGGGATCAAGAAGGTTATTATCAGCAAGGTGGACACTCAGTCAGTTGTAGACTAGACGTTCAAGGAGTTTGAATAAAAAAAGGGTGCAAGGAGATGGGGCGTAGGTTGTCAAGATTGGATGGGTCCAGTGAGGGCTTTTTAAGTATGGGGCTGACAAGTGCATGTTTCAAAGAGTTAGGGAAGATTCCAGAAGAGAGGGAGAGATTGAAGATGTGGGTTAGAGAGTGTAGAATAGAGTTTATATGGGCCAAATAAACATCCAAAAATCAAGGGTCGAACAATATCATTAGCCAAATGGGATGGAGGACTATCGGCCCCAGACATTTATAGATACTATCAGGCGGCACTATTGTTCCGGCTGATCGACTGGAGTAGACATACTGGAGAAAAGATATGGCCAGGGCTAGAGCAAGACCAATGTGGTAGTATGCTGCACCGGGCGGCATGGTGCTACAGGGAGTTGCCGACAGACATTAAAAAGCATCCGCTGATAGGCCCTACTCTTCAAATGGCACATAGGTTTTTTGTGAAGGGGAAATTGTCAACAGAGGACTCACCACTTTTTCCAATTTTGGGGAACCCGAAATTCGAACCAGGGATGTTGAAGGGATCATTTAGTGGATTAATAGAACAGAGGTTGTTTCAAGCATCTCACTTTTTGAAGGAGGGAGCTTGGAACACCATGCAGGAGATGGTAACAGGTGAGTTGCCCTACCAATTGGATTTTTGGAGGGCCCTACAGCTGCGAAATTTTTTAGACACTTTGAAACCCCCAGCCAGATATGAGCATAGATTAACAATGTTTGAGAGGTACTGTAGTGAGAGCGGGATCCTCCGGCACTCCCTCTCAAGAATTAGTGAGCTATTGAATGTCCCATCAGAGGACTTTCAATCACCCTTTTTTAATAAGTGGAAGGTTGAGCTGGGAAGATGCTTTACAGAAGAGCAAAAGAATAAAATACTCCATAATGTATTTGAATCATCTGTGTGTGTGAAGACACAAGAGATGAATTCTAAGATCTTATCTCAGTGGTATTAAATAGGTGTTACCCAGATATGTCGGATAGATGCTGGAGGTGCGGGAAGAAAGGAGGAACCCTAATGCATATCTTTTGGGCCTGTCCTAAAATTTTAAGTTTCTGGATAAAGGTCCGGGAAATTACGCAAAAATTTAGTACGGAACAACCACCAGATAAGTGGTCCTTTTATCTGCTCCAGGATATGGAGATGTCGGTTAGGCGATATAGGAAAACTGTAGTTTGTCATTTCTTAAATGCAGCCCGGGCCTGCATCCCAGGGATGTGGAAACAGCCACCAACAGTAAGGATGTGGTTTAATAGAGTGGAAGACCTGAACAGAATGGAGGATTTGGTATGGACGTCAAGGCAGAAGCGGAAGGTGTATTTGGAAACGTGGGTGGAGTGGAATGTGTTTAGATATTCGGAGGAGGGAAAGGCCCTGATGGATGTGAATTGATGGGTGGAGCGGGCTGCGGGGGGAGGGGAGATGCGTTTTGGAAGCTTTTCCACTTCTCAAATGTACTACTTTGCAGCCCAATTGCAACACTTATGGCAGAACCGCTTTTACAGAGATCTAGTTAAGGTTGTTAGACATACTGTGTGGAAAAGGGCAGAGATTAGATACATTGCCCAAATACTAAATAACTCTGTCATGAAGCCATATGTCCAGCTCAGTCGGGAGTTCCCCATGCTAAAGGGTCATTGCCATCAATATCTACAGTTACAACATGCTATGAGATGCAGGGCCGATCCTGGGTGGGTGCAATGGGTGCCTGGCACCCAGGCGCCTAGAGGGGGGAGGCGCCGAGGAGTCAGAGTGCTTCCCTCCCTCCTCCTCTCCTTGACCAGGCTGTGCCAAAGCATTGTTATTTCCAGCCAAAACACGAGCACACGAGCACTGTTAGCGGGTGGCGCCAGGAGCCACCGCCGCCCGCTTACATTTTTAACTTGTGGTTTAATTTCGAGCGAGCGCTTCACTCCGAGGAGGTCGCGGACTACAATTCCCAGAAGCCACGGCGGTGACGGCGGCCATCACGTTACTGACGTGCAGCCGGCGCCGTGGCTTCTGGGAGTTGTAGTCCGCGACCTCCTCGGAGTGAAGCGCTCGCTCGAAATTAAACCACAAGTTAAAAATGTAAGCGGGCGGCGGCGGCGGCTCCTGGCGCCACCCGCTAACAGTGCTACTGTGCTCGTGTGCTCGTGTTTTGGCTGGAAATAACAATGCTTTGGCACATGTCAAGGAGAGGAGGAGGGAGGGAAGCAAGTAGCACTCTGACACTTCGCTCCCCTGCATGCTGAGGCTCCCGGTGGGTGGTGTGAAGCTTCAAGGAAGGAGAGGAAACAAAAGTACAATTCCGAGTTTTACACTTCTGGCTGCAGTCAGTTCATGTAATTTACCCCAGCACAGGAGCATCGCCATCACACACCCCCCAGGAATGAAGGAGGCCATGCAACTTGCAAGAAAGAGGACCTGTCCTGCTGAGCTAGCAGCTGCCATTGGACCATGGCGCCATGGCTGAGGTGAGAGACCCTGACCCCCACATGATCAATCTATTTCCCCCCTGCTGGGAGCTGTCCATTACCTGTGGGTCCTGCTGGAAGCTAGCCATGGCCTACAGGCCAGCAGGGCACACAGGTCATGACTAGCTCCCAGCAGGACCCACAGGTCCGCAGCCAGTCCCCCTACAGGACCCACTGGTCCGCAGCCAGCCCCCCTACAGGACCCACTGGTCCGCAGCCAGCCCCCCTACAGGACCCACTGGTCCGCAGCCAGTCCCCCTACAGGACCCACTGGTCCGCAGCCAGTCCCCCTACAGGACCCACTGGTCCGCAGCCAGTCCCCCTACAGGACCCACTGGTCCGCAGCCAGTCCCCCTACAGGACCCACTGGTCCGCAGCCAGTCCCCCTACAGGGCACACAGGTCATGACTAGCTCCCAGCAGGACCCACAGGTCCGCAGCCAGTCCCCCTACAGGGCACACAGGTCATGACTAGCTCCCAGCAGGACCCACAGGTCCGCAGCCAGTCCCCCTACAGGACCCACTGGTCCGCAGCCAGCCCCCCTACAGGACCCACTGGTCCGCAGCCAGTCCCCCTACAGGACCCACTGGTCCGCAGCCAGTCCCCCTACAGGACCCACTGGTCCGCAGCCAGTCCCCCTACTGGTCCGCAGCCAGTCCCCCTACAGGACCCACTGGTCCGCAGCCAGTCCCCCTACAGGACCCACTGGTCCGCAGCCAGTCCCCCTACAGGACCCACTGGTCCGCAGCCAGTCCCAGCCTACAGGACCCACTGGTCCGCAGCCAGTCCCCCTACAGGACCCACTGGTCCGCAGCCAGTCCCCCTACAGGACCCACTGGTCCGCAGCCAGTCCCCCTACAGGACCCACTGGTCCGCAGCCAGTCCCCCTACAGGACCCACTGGTCCGCAGCCAGTCCCCCTACAGGACCCACTGGTCCGCAGCCAGTCCCCCTACAGGACCCACTGGTCCGCAGCCAGTCCCCCTACAGGACCCACAGATCCGCAGCAGGACCCACAGGCTGTAATTCCTGCTGGGAACTGTCTGCGGACCTGTGGTTCCTGCTGGCCCCCTGACCTGTGGTTCCTGCTGGCCCCCTGACCTGTGGTTCCTGCTGACCACACCAGGTGACGCCAACCCTAGCGATGCCACTGCTTGTGTTTGTCTCGCACATTGCACAAGCTTTGGTCTAAAATTCCTGGCGGCACTGTAACAAATCCCACCTCCTGTGAGATAGACGGAACATTGATCCAATGCAGTAAAAATTAATCGTTGTGACGTGTATCATAGAAGCCACAAGCTGGTCTAGGAGGCGGGACTTTGTTACAGTGGCTGCTCGGGAGATTCAAATCCAAGCTTTGTGACAGCAGGAGATCGTCGCTGCTCTGTGTGATCCAGGAGCACTGACAGGCTGCAACTGGTGTGCACCTATGAGCTGGATTTGGTAGGAACTGGTAGTTTGCATTTGATGGGCGCTGATGGGGCTGCAATTGGTGGGCACTGGTAGGCTACATTTGATGCATTGATTTCTAGTATAATTTCCGCAGTCTCTGACCATCTCTTGTATCATGCCTGCAGTCTCTTACCATCTCTTGTATCATGCCTGCAGTCTCTTACCATCTCTTGTATCATGCCTGCAGCAGTCTCTGACCATCTCTTGTATCATTCCTGCAGTCTCTGGCCATCTCTTGTATCATTCCTGCAGTCTCTGACCATCTCTTGTACCATGTCTGCAGTCTCTGACCACTTCCTGTATCATGTCTGCAGTCTCTGACCATCCCTTGTACCATGTCTGCAGTCTCTGACCATCTCTTGTACCATGTCTGCAGTCTCTGACCATCTCTTGTACCATGTCTGCAGTCTCTGACCATCTCTTGTACCATGTCTGCAGTCTCTGACCACCTCCTGTACCATGTCTGCAGTCTCTGACCACCTCCTGTATCATGTCTGCAGTCTCTGACCACCTCCTGTATCATGCCTGCAGTCTCTGACCATCTCTTGTATCATGTCTGCAGTCTCTGACCATCTCTTGTATCATGTCTGCAGTCTTTGACCATCTCTTGTATCATGTCTGCAGTCTCTGACCATCTCTTGAATCATGTCTGCAGTCTCTGAGCATCCCTTGTACCATGTCTGCAGTCTCTGTACATCTCTTGTACCATGTCTGCAGTCTCTGTACATCTCGTGTACCATGTCTGCAGTCTCTGTACATCTCGTGTACCATGTCTGCAGTCTCTGACCATCTCTTGTATCATGTCTGCAGTCTCTGACTATCTCTTGTATCATGACTGCAGTCTCTGACCATCTCTTGTATCATGACTGCAGTCTCTGACCATCTCTTGTATCATGACTGCAGTCTCTGACCATCTCTTGTATCATGACTGCAGTCTCTGACCATCTCTTGTATCATGACTGCAGTCTCTGACCATCTCTTGTATCATGTCTGCAGTCTCTGACCATCTCTTGTATCATGTCTGCAATGTCTGACCATCTCTTGTATCATGTCTGCAGTCTCTGACCATCTCCTGTACTATGTATGTAGTATGTCTCCTAACAGAAGCCCTCTCTATGTCCATCAGAGAGACCCCCCCAGGTCCCATTAGTGTATTCTCTTCCTGTAATTTGTTTATTGTTAAGAGATCATTGGAGGATCCCAGGATAATGAAGACTTCTTAGGGAAGCATCTCTGTGTCTGAGTCGTTGCCATAGAAATATTTGTAACGGGAAGGAGTTAGTAAGATGACCACGCCCATGCGGGGGCACCAGAAATATTTATACACCCAGGCACCTGTGACCCTAGGATCGGCCCTGATGAGATGCCAGTGTAGACACTCTAATCTGTGTTTAGAGGACTCTGCATTCTTGGAATCTATATACACTGATCCAGAGAAAAAGGGTATCATCTCTCGAATCTATACCCATCTCTTATCACATATACAAGCCCCAGACCTTGTACCTTGCAGGAAGGGATGGGAGAGAGATGTCGGTCCCATTGATGGTAAACAAATGTTTCCAAATTGGGGTGGGGCCACTGGTCCAGACAGAAGAGCAGTGGATCCAAGTGGTTAACAACGTCCTTACTCGAGGGAAAAAAAAACTTTTATCACAGAAAATTGTCCAAAAAATGTATAAACATCTGGCTAGGCTGATTAAATTCCCCAGAGGTGGCACCCCCCACAGCTGGTTCTAGATACTGTATATTACTACTGGGCTAGATAATTATCTGCACTACTTTCAGCGTAGAGTGACCGTTTGAGACTACATATGACCTGTCAGCACTAATATACTTTAGGCGATATCTGAGAAGAACATGTGGTATTTGATTCTCTCTAATGCAAGGTGATTGATTTTGTACTTCCAGTTGTTTTTTTCTTCTTTATCAGAGTATATATATATAATATATATATATATATATATGTATATTGTAACGTTGGGGGTTTTGAACTCTCGTGGTATAGCTGTTTTTTGAGTGATTCACGCCAGTCCGGAACTACATTTAAGGGCTTGTTGGCCCACTTTTATTAAAAAAATAAAAAACCCAAACACAGGTTTCCCACACAGGGGGTTTTCACTGTCCATACAAAATGATACTTTCAGCCTCCTGGCTTACACGTGCAAAAGAAAATACCAAGCCACCTGACTCTCTTTAGCAGTAGCATCACTGCTCAGGCTCCAGCATGTAGCCCTCCTGACTCCTGTCAGCAATCTTAGACTCAGGTCTCTGGGTATTACAGTGCAGCCTGCACTCTCCAGCTTCTCCAGCTAATTCAGTGCACACCTGCACTCCCAGGGTTCTCCCTTCCAAGCCTGGAATCCTCGGGAGGGTGGAGCCCAGAACCATGGTCAGGTGTCTATACATAGGCCAGCACACACCTGACCAGTCGATGTCCTGGTATATCTGAAAATCTGGACCCAGGACTGGGGATTTCATCCCACCAAGATCTCTACGAAATCCCTGGGCTCCAGGTCCCAAAGTGGACTTTATTAGAAATTGAGGGAACTGAAACGCCAGTTTCCTCTGTAAGCTCCCTGGAGCCCCTCAACCTGTCCAGTTGAGAACCCTGGGTCACCACACCCCTGGGGTACCACACTACTATAATATATATATATATATATATATATATATATATATATATATATATATATATATATATATATATAATAATTGATTAAAAAGGAACCTTTGCTGTCTTTGCACATGCTGAGGAAATCTCCTGCACATGCACAGCTTTAGGGACAATATAAAAGTAGGCACTACACCTTTAAGTTAGTGATGTTAACACTCAAACACTATAAATAATGGTAACAATCAACAACATACAGTGCCTTGAAAAAGTATTCACACCCTTTAACATTTTCCACATTTTGTCACATTACAACTAAAAACGTAAATGTATTCTATTGGGATTTTATGTGATGGACCAAAACAAAGTGGCACATAATTGTGAAGTGTAAGGAAAATTATATATATATTTTTTTTTTCAAATTTATTTACAAATAAATATCTGAAAAGTGTGGTAACATGGTAACTGGAGGAGCTACAGAGATCCACGGCTCAGGTGGAAGAATCTGACAATAGGACAACAATTAGTTGGGCGCTTCACAAATCTTGCCTTTATGGAAAGAAAGCCATAGGGAGTCCCATTTGCAGTTTACAAGAAGCCATGTGGGGGACCAAGCAAGCATGTGGAAGAAGGTGCTCTGTTCAGATGAGACCAACATTCTACTTTTTGGCCAAAAAGCAAAACTCTGTGTGGCGGGAAAACTAACACCAACACACCATCCCCATCGTGAAACATGGTGGTGGCAGCAGCATGTTGTGGGTATGCTTCTTCAGCAGTTGTGCAATCCACAAATCTGGCCTTTATGGAAGAGTGGCAAGAAGAAAGCCATTGTTGAAAGAAAGCCATAAGAAGTCCCATTTGCAGTTTGTGAGAAGCCACGTGGGGGACATGGCAAACATGTGGAAGAAGGTGCTCTGGTCAGATGAGAGCAAAATCAAACTTTGTGGCCTAAAAGCAAAACTCTGTGTGGCAGAAAACTAACTGCACATCACCCTGAACACACCATCCCCACTGTGAGACATGGTAGTGGATGCTTTTCTTCAGCAGGGACAGGGAAGCTGGTCTGAGTGGATGGAAAGATGGATGGAGCCATATACAGGGCAGTCTTAGAAGAAAACCTGTTAGAATCTGAAAAAGATTTGCGACTGGGGCGGATGGTCACCTTCTAGCAGAACCACGACCCTAAGCATACAGCATTAAAAATGCTTTGTTTAATGTGAAAATGACAATTGCAGTTTGGGAGTTAACCACAAGGGGGGCTGAAGGGGTTAAGTGTGACCTCATCTGTGTTTCTAATTGTAGGGGGGGTGTGGCTGTAGGTGTGACGTCATTGATTGTGTTTCCCTATATAAGGGAACACACGATCAATGACGACGCCACAGTGAAGAACGGGGAAGCTGTGTTTACACACAGCTCTCCCCGTTCTTCAGCTCTGGGGACCGATCGCGGGACTCCAGCGGCCATCGGGTCCCGCGGTCATGGAGCTTCGGAACGCGTCGTGTGCATGCGCGCAACCCCACGGCTGGGCTTAAAGGGCCACGTACAGGTACGTGGATGTGCCCAGCTGTGCCATTCTGCCGACGTATATTGGTGTGAAGGGGTCCTTAAGTGGTTAAACATCCTTTTAGATTGTGTGCTGATTCACACAGCATTGAAAATGTTTTTAGTAGTACCATAGCAACTATATACTTATTGAGGAGAATTCAATACATTTATAGCAACACTTTTATGGTGGTATGGCTTGCACCAGATTAAAAATATCCCTGCCTACCCTTTTGGTAGCTTTACCAACACATGCAGTGCTTAGATTACAAAACTGAAGGTAATTTAGACCAACTCTAAGTTGGCGTATTGAGACAGAGACTCTACACTGTGCAGCAGGTGGAATATTTGCTGCTGTTAACATCTCACCACCTGTCACTGGTTGTTAGGAGTCTTTCAGCTGTGAAAGTCAGACTTCATAAGGTATGTAAATGGCCTACACTTATAGCACGGGTATTATTCATCTTTAGTCGGAGCTGCACAGTTTGTTTTTATCTACAGATGCCCCTTATCTGCGGATGCAGTTCTGTGGTAAAAGTGGCATATCCCTTTAACAATCAGTGAAAGGTGGACAGAGCCTGATGGGTAAGCTAAGACACTAGTTCCTCATCAGGTCCGCTCTCTCCTTGTGAATGACAGCAGGCAGTAAGAGGATTCTATAGCTAATAGCTGGCTGTCTATTTGCTACCGGTTCACCTACTGCCTGCTGTCAGCCTTAAGGGAAGCGGACCTGATGGGAACTAGGGTGTCTGTGAATCAGGCTTTGCCTAACCAGCTTTAAAAATTCTTTGCTGCTGCACTGTCTGTGCGACAGCTGCTGCAGCAGCAGGAGGGAGCTCAGCTGCCCTAGGGATAGAGTGTCTGTATTTTTTACCCAGATAGCAAACAATTGAGCTGTAAGTTTGAAAATTACTTGCTAAGCTATAGCCAGACTTGTCAGGCTTCACAAGTTTGTTGCACAATTGCAGCAAGTCCGCATTGCATGACTCCATATCAACTTTCTTTGCAAACTTTCTGCAAGTCTGCTGCAAGTTCTGGTTCAGTTATGTTGTGCAATAGTCCTCACACCACAGGAGTCACTGTGACTTGCAGAGCTCTTTCTGTGGACTCACCACTGTAATTTTGCTTTTGCTAGAGACTTGCTATGCAAATTTTCTACAAATTGGAAAAGTGTACACTAGAACTTGTGCTTCAAGTGCTCTGCGAGTGTACAACTTGCCAGTGAAAATGTGCAGCAAGTTAACAAGACTTACAATTTAACACAATTAACACAAATCTTGTGGCAAGTTATCCTTGCTGTCTCTGGGTAGCTGTTTGCAACAGGTACATGAGTTTGTCACCCACACCAACTTTCGTCATGTAAAGACACATCAGCATTCCTAATGCCTCGTACACACGGCCGGACTTTCAGAGGAAAAAAAGTCCGGCTTTTTTTCTCGGAATGTCCGGCTGTGTGTAGCCTCCATCTGACTTTTTTTTGTTGGAAGTCCAACAGACCTTAGAGAACATGTTCTCTTTTTGTCCATCGGACTCCTGACGGGGTCACGATGGACTTTTGCACGGTCAAAGGTCCGACTGTGTGTACGAGGCATAAGTGTTTTAGGCACGCTATGAATTCCCCTGATTGTCTATTGATCTGACTGCAATCTGGAAGCTATTCGTTACAGCACTTTTCTTGTATTTATTATTTTTTTGCAGTGCTTTCTTTAATGAATATTTAGTGTCTTTTGTAGGCGTGCTTTATTTAAAGGGGTTGTAAAGGTTTGTTTTTTATTTTCTAAATAGGTTCCTTTAAGCTAGTGCATTGTTGGTTTACTTACCTTTTTTCCTTCGATTTCCCGTCTAAATGTTTTTTTTCCTTTGTCTGAATTTCTCACTTCCTTTTCCTCAGTAAGCTTGCCCCCATCATCCGAGCTGTTCTGGCTGGGGGTTAGTCAGCGTGCTTGCCCCCTCACCACAGGGATGTATTCCCAAGGGAGGGGCCAAGCATGCTGACTAGCCCCCAGCCAGAATGGCTCAGATGATGTGGGCAAGCTTCCTGAGGAGGAACAGGAAGTAAGAAATTCAGACAAAGGAAAACACATTTTTAGAAGGGAAATCGAAGGAAAAATGTAAGTGAACCAACAATGCACTAGCTTAAAGGAACCTGATTAGAGAATAAAAAACAAACCATTAACTAACTGCTATAATGTAATGGCCTTATATTGCGATAGTAATGTATATGTGCATTATAAAAGTAACTAAAAGTTTATGGTGTGCAGGACAGTCCCGACTTATCCCTTTATTACCCTGAAATTTCTGTTGCATGCAAGCACAGCATAAAACTGGAATGCATGCTTCATAAAAACATAATATAGCTCAGCTGTATCTTGCTTGTTGCCATGCATTACATAAAAATCTGTTTTGCAGCTGGATATTATTGAAGTAAAAATAAACTAATGAGACATTATAGTAAAACACTGACTAAACATGAATTAATTGCCCAATATGTCCCTGAAAATAACTATTGAGAAGAGCTGTTAATTGGCACAGTTTACAAGGTTTCATATCAATGAAGTCTCTTTAAGTGGAAGCCTAGTCTCTGAGCTGCCGAAGGCATTAGCACTAATTCAAAGAGGCTCTTGGGTATGAACACTTAATCAAGTTGACATTTTGTCTCGTATCTAAGAAATACAATTTGAGGTCTGAGAAAATAAAATTGTATGGCTCACTGTGACAAACAGCACCTGCTGCTTATAGATTACGTAAACAACTAACTTAATCAAACATGATTTCCTAACGATAACATGTATGATTTAGCTCTGAACACATTGCATTTCGCAAGGTCTTTATCAAATTGCTTGAAAAAATAAAAGATGATATAGTATATGTTAAATGTATTCCTAAACTTAAAGTATAACTTCAGGCAAACTTTTTTTTTCCAGTTTTGTATGTGGCCCTGTTAGGAAGATTCATCCTCTCTATTTGTTCTCTTTACCATTATCATTGAAAGCAAAAGAAGAAGAAAATCCCCAATTTTGGGTTGTCCCTGGAAAGGTAATGGAGGGGAAATCTTCCAATGGGGATACTAGTTCTGGTGACCAGGGGGAGGAGTGTGGTTAGGGATTCCATTCATTTGTAGTGATTTCCTGTTTTGTTTTGGCTATGGGACAAGAAGTGAAGGTAAATCCCCAATAGATGGCAAAAAAATAAAACGGACAGGGGCGGTTTTACCCTCCCCTACCCATTTCAAAATGAAATGACAAAGTTTTGCCCATAGAACCGAGGGCTGAGAAAAACAATATAGTGCACAATAACAAACACCCATGTCTTTTACCCTCTTAAAGTTTATTCATCAAACAAAGAGCTTGGTTGCAAATTAGTTGGGTGTCTCCCCCCCCCCCCCCGAGTCAATTTTGTAGAGTCCCCTTTTTGCAGCTATCACAGCTCCAAGTCGCTTTGGATAAGTGTCTATGAGCTTGCCAATCTTACTACATGGATTTTTGCCCATTCCTCCTTGCAAAACTGCTCCAGCTCCTCCAAGTTGGATGGTTTGCGCTTGTAAACAGGAACCTTTAAAGAGGAAGTAAATCATCTGCACAAAAAAAAAAAAAAACACCCTGCAAGACAAAGGCATAATGAGCTTGTAGGCATAGCCTACTAACTCATTATGAATTACTTACCTGAGATCGAAGCACCCGCAGCGGTCCTTGTTCCCCTCGTCCGCCACCACCATCTCTCCTGGAGTGACTTCTGAGTATCGCGGCTCTTGTGCTGTGACTGGCCGGAGCGGCGATCATGTCACTCCCGCGCATTTGCGGGAGCTGCCAGTCACGGCACGATCACCTTTAGAAATGGCACGCCTGCGTAGACACCATTTTGGTTTTTGCTGAAAGTAATGGCTTTCTTCTGGCCACTCTGCCATAAAACTCAACTCTGTGGAGCGTACGGCTTATTGTCGTCCTATGTACAGATACTCCAGTCTCTGCTGTGGAACTCTGCAGCTCCTCCAGGGTTATCTTAGGTCTCTGTGCTGCCTCTCTGATTAATGCCCTCCTTGCCCAGTCCGTGTGTTTTGGTGTGCGGCTGTCTCTTTGCTGTTGTGCCATGTTCTTTCCATTTGGTTATGATAGATTTGATGGTGCTCCTAGGGATCATCAAAGATTTGGATATTTTTTTATAACCTAACCCTGACTTGCACTTCTCAACAACATTGTCCCTTACTTGTTTGGATAGTTCCTTGGTCTTCATGACAGTGTTTGGTTAGTGGTGCCTCTTGCTTAGATGTTGCAGCCTCTGGGGCCTTTCAAAAATGTGTGTATATGTAATGACAAATCATGTGACACTTAGATTGCACACAGGTGGACATCATTTCACTAATTATGAGACTTCTATAGGTAATTGGTTGCATCAGAGCTTTTTTTGGGCTTCATAACAAAGGGGGTAAATACATGCGCACATGCCAATTATTATAATTTTTTTTTTTTTTTTTTAGTTTTACTTTTGGTGCGGCGGTTTCTCCATCAGAACACAATAGGGTGTGGAGTGTTCTAGCATCGCTTTTTTTTAGTACAGCGATCTGCCAGTTTTTTTTTTTTTTGTTTTTTTTTTCGTTCAGTTCACTGGATTGAATGAAAGAAAACGAATAGTGTGTACGACACTTTAGATACAGATTTTCTTGTTTCAGAGCTGAATGTTTAAATTATAATGGATTTCTCAACAGAGCCAACAATTCTCTGGCATTCTATCTGATAACAGCTTATCGGGACAAAGTGGAACTGGCAATCAACAGGTCATATTGGTTAGTCATGGAGGACAGCCTTCCAGCAACACTAGGGATCTCAATTACCAGGTACTTTGCTGTCTATTAAAAAATAACAGAAACAAAAAAATATGTGTACTATCCCTTATCCTTAGATTGTGTTATGTATTATACAAGCAAAAAAAAAATCCTAAAGAAGAAAACAAATGCAACCACCACATGTAAAATTTTAGTGAGTTGCATTAATAGTGCTTTAAAGTGGTTCTAAAAGCATTCTTTGCATTAAGATAAAAAACCTTCTGTTTTCAGCAGCCCCCTAATATGTACCTGCGCTCCATCTCAATACAGCGATGTGGCACAAGAACCACAAAGTCTGGGGACTCTCCCTCATTGGATGAGACAGCAATGGGTGCCATTCAATCAAAGTCAGTGAGCCAATGTGGAGAAAGGGGTCGGGGTGGGGACCGGACACAGCTCTGTTTCTAAATGGACACACAGAGTAGCGGCTCAGCTCGGGTGCCCTATAGCAAGGAGGAAGGGGCCAGGACCTCCGGCGAGGGACTCGAGGAGGAGGATCTGGGATACTCTGTGCAAACCCACTGCAAAGAGCAGGTAAGTATAATGTGTATGTTAAAAAAAAAACACAAGACGTTACTATCACTTTAAAGGGGCTGTAAACCCTCATGTTTTTTCACCTTAATGCATCCTATACTTGATCATGAAGTGCACACAAAAGAAAATTAAGGTTGGAACGCTTACCAGACAAGGTAGACCCATGTACTGTATAGCACATGGATCAAACAGGCTTTATTGAGGAAAAACCTCAAAGGAAAACATCCATACGAGGCAGTGGTTGGAGGATAAACTTCAATAAGGAACAGGTAATCCTTCCTCAAATGATAAACTCTGTGGTGAAACAGCAGGTGTATCTCAAATGTGAAGTTATTCCATGACATAAAGCATGTAAGATAAGTAAAATCTGCATAGTGTAACACTGTATAGTCTTTTTATTTAAAAAAAAGGGGGGTTCACACTTACAAGAAATCAAATAAAACAAGCTTGTCTCTTAAAAAGTATAGAGAAATTGCCACCAACATTACCCAATGCGTTTCGTCCCACCGAACATCTGGGGAGTGTGTGTCTAACATCCTGTCATTCATTCTGCAACTTCTGCTAAGTCCCTACGGTGTCTCTATCTTTGTGTTCTGAAACCAAGCCTGTGAGATTGCAGACAAGGTCACATTCTGAGTTCTCCCATCTTTAGCTTTCAGAGGTGGGAATTGTACAGCACACAGTTATGTGAATAGGCTGTATGGGTAACCAGAAGAATGGAGAAAACTGAGAATATAGCTCCAAAAATTCAGGTTACCTGTATTCTGTGATGGCAGAAATATTAGAATTCGCATTGCTGACTTGTTTAAAAAATAAAATATAAGGAACTTAAGGATTCAGGGCTGTCATCCTGATCCCTTTAATGCGATTAGAGTTCTGCCTTGTTTTACTTCTCTGGCTTTATGCATGTTAATTCAGTGAATAGTGAAACCTGAATGATAGAAAATGATAATGATAAATAGGAGCTCCACCCTAAAGTGGAACTCCCGCTGATCGGAACCCTCCCCCCTCCTGTGTCACATTTGATACCTTTCAGGGGGGAAGGGGGGTGCAGATACCTGTCTAAAGATTTTCACCCACTTCCAGCCACACAGTCTCAGGTAGATTGCGGGCAGGAAGTCACCCCCCCCCCCCTGTTGTGTTTTGGGAACACTCGGCTCCCAGAACACAGCGGGAGCCAGTCAGCAGGCATAGCGCGACTCGCGCATGTGCCGTAGGGAACCGGGCAGTGAAGCCGGAGCGCTTCACTTCCTGGTTCCCTCACCGAGGATGGCGGGGGGGCAGCAGAGTGACGAGCGATCACTCGTCCTCTGCTGCGGACGGTGCTGGACTCCAGGACAGGTAAGTGTGCTGATATTAAAAGTCAGCAGCTGCAGTATTTGTAGCTGCTGGCTTTTAATATTTTTTTTTCAGGGCTCAGAATTTCAAGTCCTGAGCTACTAGCCAGTTACTCACTACCAGTTGCCCCACCCAACCCCTACCCTGCCCTGTACCTTATTCTGCCCCTAAACACTCCCTCAAAAATTATCCTATTTTTTATCCTTTTTTTTTATTTCACAGTCTTGCCGATTGCTGGTATTGGCTATTAATTTTTATTATTTTTTTCTTATTCAGTGTAATAAATACAAATTATACTGAGGGTGGACAGGACAGCCATCAAAACTTTTGGGGCCCCTTACACAGCTTTAGGTCTATAGGTTTTTCCCAATTAAAAAAAAAAAAATCCACAGACAGACTATCTGAGCATTCCAGTCCTGCGTAACTTTTATCTGTACTTTGGTCTTGAGGATTTCGCTGGAAGAAACACTTCATTATTTTAGTTATAGAGCCTTGAAAAGGTATTCATACCCTTTGAAATTTTTCATATTTTTTCATGTTACAATTAAAAACTTAAATGTATTTTATTGGGATTTTATGTGATAGACCAAGGCCGCGTACACACCATTAAATAAATCCGATCAAATCGGTCTGACAGACCGATTTGATCGGATTTGTCTGCTGGGCTATTTTGGTTTGATCGTGTACACACGATCAAACCAAAATCCCCACCGGCAAGACAGCGCGGTGACGTGGCGGTGCCGTTGACGCCGCCACATCACCGCACCAGGAAGTAAAAAAACTTCCACGCATGCGTCGAATTCATTCGACGCATGTGCGGGCAGATATGTCCGCTGGTTAGTGTACTAACCAGCAGACATGTCGGACGGGCGGGTTCCCAGCAGACAGATTTTAAAGCATGCTTTAAAATTTGTCTGCTGGAAAAACCTGTCTGTCCGCCCGTACACACGATCGAATTTGTCTGCTAAAACGGTCCGTCGGACCGTTTCCAGCAGATAAATTCGATCGTGTGTACGCAGCCCAACACAAAGTGGCACATAATTGCAAAGTGAAAGGAAAATGATAAATGGTTTTCAATTTTTTTTGTTTTACAAATATATACATGTTTCACAGTGTTCAGGGAGATGAGCAGTGTAAGTTTTCCACCACACACAGCATTTTGCTTTTAGGTCATGAAGTTCAATTTTGGTCTCATCTGACCAGAGCACCTTCTTCCACATGTTTGTTGTGTCCCCCACATGGCTTCTCACAAACTGCGAATGGGACTTATGACTTTCTTTCAACAATGGCTTTCTTCTTGACACTCTTCCATAAAGGCCAAATTTGTGGAGTGCATGGCTAATAGTTGTTCTGTGGACAGATTGTGCCAATCTCCCCAGTCTTGAGGTCCCTCCACTGGCTGGCCGTACAGGACCGGGTGACATTCAAGACGCTCTGTCTCACCCACAAATGTACACAAGGAAATGCTCCTCAATACTTAAGAAAGAAAATAAAACCCTACGTCACCAATCGCGTGCTCCGGTCAACCAACCAAAACCTTTTACAAATCCCTAAATCCTGCTACAAATCTAAGGGAGAACTTAGATTTGCAGTCCAAGGACCCTGGCTTTGGAATGCTCTACCCACGACCGTCCACTTGGAAGAAAACCATCGGGCTTTTAGGAAAAAACTAAAGACCCACCTCTTCTGAAGGATCAGGACGACACTGGATGCAAAGCGCCTTGAGGTGATTAAGGCTGCATTCACACCTGGGCATTTTGTCGCCCTATGCCCGACGCTGTAGCAGCCTGAATACGCTGGAGGGGCAAATTTACATTGTCAGCTATGGAGATGGTTCACATCTCTACGCCGAACGCTGTACGCCTGAAGCTTGAAACAAGTCCCGGACCCTTTTTTTCAGGCGTATCAGGCGTTCGGCAATAGCCGACAATGTAAAGATCACCCCTCCAGCAAAAAACAAGGCACGTTTTGTCGCCGCAAATCGCGGGGACAAAACACCTATTTCATGTCGCCGAAATACGCTGCATTCCGCCTACGCCTAGGTGTGAATGCAGCCTAAGTTCACATTTGTTGCGCTATACAAATTACTCACTCACTCACTTTGTGTTGGTCTATCATATAAAATCCCAATAAAATAAATTTTCGTTTTTGGTTATACCTTTTACAAAATGTGGAAAATTTAATTGGGTATGAATACTTTTTCAAGGCACTGAATGTAACAGGAGCATGTTATGTCAGGGGTCGGCAGCTTGCTGATTGCAATCTACACACTGATTGGGTAGGTGACGGGTAGATAGTGACCCTCCTTTGGTGACCAATGGAACTTGGACATGAGGCAGGGGCAGCATTTACTGGTACTGATCCTCTGCTGAACAGATGCAGGAAGAAAGGGGGTCAGTTTTAGTAAATGCCACCCCTCCTGTCTCTGTTCTTTCTCTTTCAGCTCCCCAATGCCCCGTGTGCTTCCCGTGTCCCTATCTTCCTTAGCGCTGCTGGCTTCACTCCTCTTCCCCCCACCGGGCACTGCTGCGGATGTTTCAGGATGGAGAGCTTGGGAGGAGCCAGTAAATATGTAATTTACCAGCCTCTTCCTATTCTAAAGGAACACTGTGAGTGATCGGTAGCTCACCATGTTAATTCAAAGTGAAGCATAGTAAACGATTTACTATGCTTCAGTTTGTGAATAAACATTCAGAGAAAATGCAATGTAAAAGCCTTCAAATGGCGGCAATCTATTTGATTACAACGGTCTCCAGGTGATGGAGAGGGCATGAGGACCGCTGCTGGCTAAAAGGGATACCATCTTCCTCAGAGCCTAGCAGTGCTGAGGAAGAAGGCATCCCTTCAAAATGCGTCAGCCAGCAGTTATCCTCATGTCCTCTCCTTTATTAACTGGAAAATGTTGTAATCAGACCGATTGCGGTCATACGAACAGTCTACAGGTGATGAAGGAGAGGACATGAGGACCACTGCTTGGTGATGCGTTTCGAAGGGATACCTTTTTCCTCAGCACTGCTAGGCTCTGAGGAAGAATGTATCCCTTTGAAACAGATCAGCCAGCAGTGGTCCTCATGTCCAATGACCCGGAGACTGTTGTAATCAGACCGATTGCCGCCGTTCGAAGGCTTTTACATTGTGTTGTTCTTTCGCATGCTTGTGAGTAGTTTTTCAATTTTTTATTTTAATACATTTATCAAAGGATAATGCACAAGGCTGGTGCACCCTCTTTTCTTTATTCCTTTTTTAACAGGCAAATTGGCATGATTGTGATTGACTATGGTTTGTCTTAATGATGTTTGCTCAAAACAACTGAATCACTAAATAATATGGGAGATAAATATACTATATACATTGGCCAGAATGTTTTTTATGTGTTTACTATATGTTTTTAAAATATTTGACATTTACTTGTAATGCTGGAAATAGGTGTGCCAGTGATACAGTTTTACAGTCAATGATTGTTTTTCCTATAGGTTACAGATGAAGCACACATAGATAAAGGTAGCGACGCAGACAAGCAGGACAGAATATACCAGTGCTTTGAATGTAATCATTACTTTTCCTGTGCCTCCATGTTGGCAGATCATAACAAAGACACTCATGGGAAGGAAAAGATTCATGTGTGCCACCTGTGCAATAAAGCCTTTAAGAGAGCATCACATCTAAAGGTAAACTTGTATCACTGGAAGTCATTTTATTGGACTCCTGATAAGAGGATATGTGGTGTTAATATTGTAGTCTTTATTTGACATCTTTTGTTACATCAGAAACTTAAAGCTGAACACCGGGAATCGCGCAAAATGTACCCTTGCACTGGGGCCCCCTATCACTGCAAGGGTTAAACTGAAGCTAACCAGAATGAGGAATAGGGTGAGCAATAGAGCCTTGTCAATTTCCCCCTTAGACTTGACAAGCATCTTACACTAGGAGTATGGGGGCAACCACTGCAAGGTCAAATTTTGACTTATTCCTGGACTTCAGCCTACCACAAAGAAATCCGGGTCTGTTCATATAAAAAGGGTATTTCATTTGTGGGTGAATGTCACAACAGAAATATCACTTTGCCAAAGACGTCTTATGTCTTCCAGGGAACCTAATATGATTTTTACAGTCCTCAGGTCTGTCCTTTTACAGCAATCAGTAGGGAAGATTATTTTCAGCATGTTGCTTTGTCTTGATTTAGTTCCTAAAGAAAACTTTTTGGTTAACCTACAAGTCACATTTTCTTGAATGATATGTCAGTTCTTCCCCCACTTAATCTGTTTATATTTTTCCCTAACCATTATTCAAGACAGATCATTTCACTTTGGCACAGCTTTTTGTAGCACTGCTCATTTGGAACATTTTAAATTGTTGTGAAAATATAATATTTTGTTCTAGTATAAACATGTTTCTTGTAGTTTAAGGCAAGTGTTATGCCGCGTACACACGATCATTTTTTGCGATGAAAAAAAACGACGTTTTTTAAAACGTCATTTAACCACTTGTGACCGGCCCCACGTCCAAAGACGTCACGTTTTTGAAGATGGATATCTCGGTAACGGCAGCAGCTGCTGCCACAACCGAGATATCCATCTCTTCGTGGGGCGGTCCTGTTAACGATAACGGCGGTCATCGCGGCGGATTCGCCGCGAGATCGCCGTTACCGGCGGCGGGAGAGGGTGCCCCCCCCTCCCGCCGCTAGGTAGCCGTCGGTAGCGGCGGAGGCGATTCCGCTCGTTGTCTGTCCGGGGATGTGACTGAGGGAAAAAATGTCCCTCAGCCGTCCCCCTCTCTCTGCTGGGCGGAAGTGACGTCAAAACGTCATTTCCGCCCAGCGTCTTAAAGAGACATTTAATATGTTTACATTTTGACTTATTTTTTTTTTTTATTTTTTTTTGCATTTAAGCCTGAATATGAGATCTGAGGTCTTTTTGACCCCAGATCTCATATATAAGGGGACCTGTCATGCTTTTTTCTATTACAAGGGATGTTTACATTCCTTGTAATAGGAATAAAAGTGATAATTTTTTTTTTTTTTTTTTTTCAGTGTTAAAAATTATAAAATAAATAAAAATAAAAACCAAAACCAAAAAAAAAATTTTTTAAAGTGCCCCGTCCCGACGAGCTCGCGCGCAGAAGCAAACGCATACGCGAGTAGCGCCCGCATATGAAAACGGTGTTCAAACCACACAAGTGAGGTATCGCCGCGATCGTTAGAGCGAGAGCAATAATTCTAGCCCTAGACCTCCTCGTCATCTCAAAAAATGCAACCTGTAGAATTTTTTAAACGTCGCCTATCGAGATTTTTAAGGGTAAAAGTTTGACGCCATGCCACGAGCGGGCGCAATTTTTATGCGTGACATGTTGGGTATCATTTTACTCGTAACATTATCTTTCACAATATATAAAAAAATTGGGCCAAATTTATTGTTGTCTTATTTTTTAATTCAAGAAAGTGAATTTTTTCCAAAAAAAGTGCGCTTGTAAGACCGCTGCGCAAATACGGTGTGAGAAAAAGTATTGCAATGACCGCCATTTTATTCTCTAGGGTGTTAGAAAAAAATATATATATAATGTTTGGGGGTTTTAAATAATTTTCTAGCAAAAAAAACTGTTTTAGTCTCGTAAGCACCGAATCTGAAAAACAGGCTCGGTAATGAAGTGGTTAAATTGATCGCGTGTGGGCAAAACGTTGTTTTTTGTCTTCACGGCACGCGGCATTAGGAGTTAGGAGTTAGGTTCTATGAAGATGCTAGGTTCAGATAAACAATTCATGTTAGGGGTTTTGTGGAAGCTTAAATGGGTTGTAAAACTAAACATTTGTTTTTCCTAAATAGCGTCCTTTACCTTAGTGCCAGTCCTCCTTCGCTTGCTTCATCCTTCCATTTTGCTTTTAAATGTCCTTATTTCTTCTGAGAAATCCTCACTTCCTGTTCTTCTGTCTGTAACTCCTCACAGTAATGTGAGGCTTTCTCCCTGGTGTGGAGTGTCGTGCTCGCCCCCTCCCTTGAGGGGGAAGGGGGCAAGCAGGAGACACAAGACGCTCTCTATGTTGCAGATAGAGAAAGGAGCTGTGTGTTAGTGGGCATCCTGACTCTTCTGCTTGCCCCTCCCCCTCAAGGAAGGGGGCGAGCACGACACTCCACACCAGGAAGAAAGCCTTGCATTACTGTGTGGAGTTAGACAGAAGAACAGGAAGTGAGGATTTCTCAGAAGAAATAAGGACATTTAAAAGCAAAATCGATGGATGAGGTAAGTAAAGGAGCACAGCACTAAGGTAAAGGAAGCTATTTAGGGAATTTTTCAGACGTGAAACACATTAACCTTCCGATTTATCGTACGTTCGGCAGAAAATTTACAAACGGCCTTCATTTTTTCGGCTCAATTGTCCCAACGATTATCGATTTTGTGCCCATTAACTGTTCAAAAAATTAACAAACTGTCTGAACGACCGAATTTCGACCGATTTTTCGTATAGTGTTTAGCCAGCAAAACAGTCTTGCTGAAAAAACAGAATCTGAATACAGCTTGCGGTCAATGTTGATGCAGGGATCTGTCACTTTTTTGGTCAATCCACTGGCTAAACAAAAAAAAACATGTATACCCAGCTTTAGAGTCTAAAGCAGAGGTGGCAAACACAAGGCCCGCGGGCCGAATGCGGCCCTCCAGGCCATTTCATGCGGCCCTCGCACCTCTCCAGTCATCCTCCAGACCCTTACTTTCTGCTTTCAAGCAATGCATCCAACTTCTTCCCAGCAGCAGCATAAGGAAAGGGGGGTGCACTGTGATGTAAGGGAGAGTAGGGGACTCAACTTCTGATGGTGGGGGGGGCTCTTGACATCTAATGTAAGGTGAGGGGATGCGCTGGACATCTAATCTTACAGATGCATCCGGCCCTTTTGAGGGCAACCATAATGCTGATGCGGCCCACAATGAAATTGAGTTTGACACCCCTGGTCTAAAGAGTCACAGGATTCACTTCCCCATTCACAGGTCATTTGTATGTCTGTTCTGCCTAAAAACCCAAAGCCATTAACCATTGCAGCTCTGGAAAGTTACAGCAAAAAAAAAAAAAAATTTTTTTTAGATAAACATTAGCTTTAAAGTGATTTGTAAAGCTTTGTTTTTGTTTTTTGTTTTATTTAAAAAAAAAAACATGTTCAACTTACATGCTCTGTGCACAAAGTAGACCTGAACCTCATCTTCTGGGGTCCTCTGCTAGCAATCTTGGCTCCTCTTCTTCTCCAAGAGCACCCACAGCAAGCTTTGGGGGCACTTATGTGGGCTGTTTGCATCCGCTGGGCCACCTGCTCCCTCCTCACAGACCTTGACTGATAACACCCCTGTGTCCTTGGGCCTTAAGCTTGGTCTTGACTGTCCTTGCAGAAGCCACCTTTTGAACCAATTCTAAAAACTCTTAGTCCTTTGACTCAGAAGGTGGCTTCTTTGGTTCCTATCACTTCAACAAGAATCACTTGAATCAGAACAGGGAAAAGATTGCTACATACTCTGTAGTTCAGGAGGTCAGAATTTACTTGAAGTTTCGGTGCAGGTCAGGAATCCTGGTTTGTGCAGCCAGAAGAGCCCATGAAGGGCAGGCAGCATCCAGGTCAACTATTTTTCTCAATGGATCCGCCAGTTAAATCCTTCAAGCCTATGGTTTTAAAGGGCAAGGTGCCACTCTTTCTGGTGGGAGCGTACTTTACCAGGTTTGTGGGGGTATCTTGGGCTATCTGCCATCAGGCGTCAGTGGCTCATAAAACTCCTAAAACAGTGCATGATTTATGAACACTATACCATACTATATAATTTAGGTGATTCCAATGTTACATGGGTTATATGTCAGTGAATTAATGCAGACAATTTTCTCATGATGTAAAAATGATGTATGTGTTGCTTTTTTGGGGAAAACAAAACACCAAGAGGCCTATATCCTCATTCACACTAACGGACCGTTCATGTCCGCCTGTCAGTTTTTCAGGCGGACCTGAACGGGCGCTCCATGCTCCCCTATGAAGCGTCGCATATCAGCGGAGACATGTCCGCTGACATCCGACCCGATCCGACCAGCTAAAAACAAAAGTATGGGTGGCCACGTCCACATCCTTTCATGCGGATCGGATCGGGCAAGATCTGATGAAAACGGACATGCTGTCAGTTTTCATCAGATCGCTCCATAGAGGACAGCGGGGCTCGACAAGCTCCTCCCCGCTCAGTGAGCAGAAAGGAGCTTGTCATCCATCGGCTCAGCGGAGATCTACGGACAGATCTCCGGCTGAGCTGGCGGACACAGGCAGACTCCGTTGCAACGGAGTCCGCCTGTGTGAATGAGGTCTAAAACAGTGCCTGCTTTTATTTACAGTTTATGGTAATTTATTTCCAAATACGCCCTTATCTCTACTCCCATTTATTGTGAATTAAACAAATAATGTTTAAACTTTTCTGTTTTGTATTTTTTTTTTAACAGGATCACATGCAAACACATCAGCCTGGGCCTTCTCGAAATTCTCAATTGCCAAAATTATTTAGGTGTGATACATGTGACAAAGGCTTTGCTAAACCAAGTCAACTTGAAAGACACAGCCGCATTCACACAGGTATTTTGAGGAAAATTAATGTGAGATTGTTGAGATATCAACCTCTTGAGTCCTGTTTTGAACCAGCACCGCAATCACATTTATTTATCCCATCACTGTAATAATCTGTACCTGGTGTCAGTGGTTGTAACAGTTCCCAGCAGCATTGCCTCGTCATTACCAGGAGCTAGTCCTAAGCCTAATATCTTTAATAATTGGTGTCTTAGTGCTCAAATAAAAGTTCATGCAAACAGACTTTTACCTCAAAGGATAGTGGCTTTTATAAAATATAGGCATACTTTGAGTACATGTGAGCTTTGTTGATTGGAGAACTGTACAGGGGAAATTTCAGACTACTGTTGATCCAGAACACTGCACTCTGTGAGAGCAGTGCTCCAGATCTGCATTGTGTTACTAGCACAATGGTGTTTAGAATGGTATGCAATTTTAGAATGGTAACATTTTTGCCCATTCTTCTTTGCAAAATAGCTCAAGCTCTGTCAGATTGGATGGAGAGCATCTGTGAACAGCAAATTTCAAGTCTTGCCACAGATTCTCACTTGGATTTAGGTCTGGACTTTGACTGGGCCATTCTAAAACATGAATATGCTTTGATCTAAACCAGGGGTAGACAACCTTAACTACTTGCCGACCGCCCACCGTCGTTCTACGTCGGCACTTTAAAGATGGATATCTCGGTAACGGCAGCAACTGCTGCCACAACCGAGATATCCATCTCTTCGGTGGGCAGTCGGTCAAACGATAGCGGTGTTCTATCGCCGTTATCGGTGGCGAGAGAGGGCCCCCCCCTCCCGCGCCCTCCGCCGCTTACCGGAGCCGTCGGTAGCGGCTGAGGCGATCGTGTCCTCTCCCATGCTCAGTGGGGATGCGAGTGAGGGAAAAATGTCCCTCACCCGTCCCCATAGCTCTGCTGGGCGGAAGTGAAAACGTCAGTCCTGCCCAGCGTCTTAAAGAGACATTTTTTTTTTTTTTTGTCATTTAAAAAAAATACATTTTACATTTTTTTTTTTTTTTTTTGCATTTAAGCCTAAATATGAGATCTGAGGTCTTTTTGACCCCAGATCTCATATTTAAGAGGACCTGTCATGCTTTTTTCTATTACAAGGGATGTTTACATTCCTTGTAATAGGAATAAAAGTGATCATTTTTTTATTTTTTTTATTTCAGTTTTAAAAATTGGTAAAATAAATAAAAATAAATACGAAAACAAAAAAAAAATGTTTTTAAATCGCCCCGTCCCGACGAGCTCACGCACAGAAGCGAACGCATACGCGAGTAACGCCCGCATATGAAAACGGTGTTCAAACCACACAAGTGAGGTATCGCCGCGATCATTAGAGCGAGAGCAAACATTCTAGCCCTAGACCTCCTCTGTATCTCAAAAAATGCAACCTGTAGAATTTTTTAAACGTCGCCTATCGAGATTTTTAAGCGTAAAAGTTTGACGCCATGCCACGAGCGGGCGCAATTTTTAAGCGTGACATGTTGGGTATCATTTTACTTGGCGTAACAATATCTTTCACAATATGTAAAAAATATTTAAAAAAGTGAATTTTTTCCAAGAAAAAGTGCGCTTGTAAGACCGCTGCGCAAATACGGTGTGACAAAAAGTATTTCAATGACTGCCATTTTATTCTCTAGGGTGTTAGAAAAAATATATATATAATGTTTGGGAGTTTTAAGTAATTTTATAGCAAAAAAAAATGTTTTAGTCTCGTAAACACCGAATCTGAAAAACAGGCTCGGGGCTTAAGTAGTTAAAGACCTGGAGATCTACCTGAACAACATGGGAGAAGTCAAAGATCACCGGAGAAAATGTCGCCTCCTCACATCTGATTTCAACCTTTAATTTGCAATCATGTGCATTGCATGCTAATCGTAGGTTTTAAATCTTTTTTTCTTTCTTTTTTTTCCTTGCCTGCTTCTCCTTTATTTTTTATTTTTTTAGGGGGGCCAAAAAGGAGAAAAAACAATATATTTGTTATTATATTGCAGAGATACAGACCTTTATGGATAAACTCTGATGCATTGGTCTTTGGTGATATCCATTGTGTCTCTGGCTTCTTATGGGAGGGCAATTTTTTTGTATCTTATCTTTTGTATTTTGTTACTTTTTTTTCTTTTGTCTATCCCTTATTTTGTCTTTTTTGTATGGGTTTGAGTCTATCTGGGGAGCCATCTCTCTGATCAGAGATAGTTTATTGAGGTTTGTGTTCCAGCCACCATGAAGACTCTTAAATTTAGATACCTGAATGTCAGAAGTCTAAATACGCCACAAAAGTGAATAATATATGATATGCATAAGCAAAAGGTAGATATTAGTTTCCTACGGGAAACTTATTTCAAATCTTCATCACTTCCGCAAAAGCCCACAAGGTACTATTCCTCCTGGTTTATGAGTAATAATCCCAGGAGTAAGTAAGTGGCGATTGGTATACACTCCTCGATTCCAATCTCTGATGTTTAGGAGCTTATTGACCCTGAGGGTAGGTACATCTTTGTAAAATTGTAAATCTTTCACCAGCTATCCTCTTTGGCAAATATCTATGTGCCAAATCAAGGACAAGTGATAATGTTAACTTATTATAATAAGCAAGCTTAGAGAATTTCAAGAGGGCTCAATGATTCTAGGAGGTGACATGAACAAAACCTTGGATCATTTTAATGGATATTTCAACAGGTAAATCACAAATTTCCTACTTACATTTGGATAGCCTGAAGCTTTTGTTTTATTCACTCCAATTAGTGGATGCTATTCAGCTTCTCATAATACATACAGCAAAATAGACTACTTTCTCTCAATGTATGTTAGACTGGGAACCAGGGTCTGTGATAGGTGTACAAATCACTCCCCATTATATTTCTCAGTGAAACGTCAAAATATATGTAAATGCAAACCTACCTGGAGGCTAAACGATTATTTATTAAAGGATTTAATAACAAAGTAAGAAATAGTAGAGACAGTTTCAGCTTTTTTGGTAGACCATAAGGATGATAAAACCGCATCTACATCAAAGTGGGAGGCATTAAAGTGTGTACTAAGGGGAGTATTGATCTCCCACGGTTCTAGATTGAAAAGAGAAAGGACCATTATAATAACTGCTTTATTCAAGGAAATTCAAGAATTAGAATTAAAACATAAATTAAACATATATACTTCTACTTTTCAACTTCTTCAACAAAAGCAGTTCGAACTACACTCCCTGCTTGATTGCGCTTTTTTTTTTAATATAGGGAATGCGCACAACAAGTTCTTTATGAATATGGTAACAAATGCAGTAAAGCTCTAGCATGCTCCATTTCTAAAAAAAAAAAAAACTATCTGGTCGCTATATCTCGGGCCACGTACACACGGAGGGACATATCCGATGGAAGCGGTCCTCGGACTGTTTTCATCGGATATGTCCGCCGGGCTATTTTGGTCCGTTGGCGTGTACACACCATCGGATCAAAATCCCCGCCGGCAGACAGCGCGGTGACGTGGCGGTGACGTTGACGCCGCCACGTCACCGCACCAGGAAGTAAACAACTTCCACGCATGCGTCGCATCCATACGACGCTTGTGCGGACAGATATGTCCGCTGGTGAGTGTACTAACCAGCGGACATATCCGACAGACATGTCTTCGGCGGACAAATTTTAAAGCATGTTTTAAAATTTGTCCGCCGGTCAGACATGTCCGCTAGCCCATACACACGATCGGATTTGTCCGCTGAACTGGTGTACAAAACCTCGGCCTCAAAGATTCACTGTCCACAGCAAGGTTTTGTACACGCTTCGGAACAAATATCTTCTACTTTCCATGACTATTATTCCTTACTCTATAACTTAAGGGACACAAATATAGCTAACTCAAACAGTTTTAATTACTCTCAACTTTCTGATTATATTAACCACTTAAGACCCGGACCAAAATGCAGGTAAATGACCAGGCCCCTTTTTGCGATTCGGCACTGCGTCGCTTTAACAGACAATTGCACGGTCGTGCGACGTGGCTCCCAAACAAAATTCGTGTCCTTTTCTTCCCACAAATAGAGCTTTCTTTTGGTGGTATTTGATCGCCTCTGCGATTTTTATTTTTTGCGCTATATAAAAAAATAGAGCGACATTTTTGAAAAAAAATCTATATTTTTTAATTTTGTTATAAGAAAAATCAAATAAACGACATTTAGGTCAAAATGTATTTAGCCATATGTCTTTAGTAAAAAAAAATCGCAATAAAAAAAAAATTAGCTACCTAGCGGGAACAGCGACACTAATATAGCAATCAGAAAAATGATCGCTTAGTGATGCTGGCAATATGGAGTGAAAGGGTTAACTAGGGCGGTGATCAAGGGGTTAAAACTTTATTAGGGGGGGCACGGGGGCTACCCTGAACCTAACACTAACTGACTGTCACACTGACACTAAATACAGTAATCATACATGTATGATTACTGCATTCAGTGACACTGTGACAGGGGGAGGGGGGGGCGATCGCAAGGGGTTAATGTGCCTATGTGTAGTGTGTGTCAGTGTTGTGTTGTGCAGACTTACTGTGCGATGTGATCTCTCCTCAGCGGTGAATGAAAAAAACGCTGAGAGGAGAGATCACATCACTTCCTCCTTCCTGTGTTTACACAGGAGGAGAAAGTGCACTGCAGGGGGAGCGCACGCATTGGCTGGGAGCGAAAAGGAGGGGGCGGACAAACGAACCGCCACCCCCTCAGCACGGATCGCTCGTACAGCTGCGGGGACCGCCGCGTGTACCGGGGGGGTCCCGATCGGACCCCCGACTCACCTTAAGGCACCAACGTAGATATACGTTGATGTGCCTGTCGGTGCCATTCTGCCGACGTAAATGCGGCGGTCCATAAGGGGTTAAGCATACAGCTTTACCATGTTTAACAGAGGAAGAGTCGAAAAGCATGTTGACCCCTTTTTCACTAGAAGAAATTATAGGGGTTGTAAAGGTACAATTTTTTTCCCTAAATAGCTTCCTTTACCTTAGTGCAGTCCTCCTCCACTTACCTCATCCTTCGATTTTGCTTTTAAATGTCCTTATTTCTTCTGAGAAATCCTCACTTCCTGTTCTTCTGTCTGTAACTCCACACAGTAATGCAAGGCTTTCTTCCTGGTGTGAAGTGTCGTGCTTGCCCCCTCCCTTGGACTACAGGAGAGTCAGGACGCTCTCTACGTTGCAGATAGAGAAATGAGCTGTGTGTTAGTGGGCATCCTCACTCTCCTGTAGTCCAAGGGAGAGGGCAAGCACAACATTCCACACAGGGAGAAAGCCTTGCATTACTGTGTGGAGTTACAGACAGAAGAACAGGAAGTGAGAATTTCTCAAGGTAAAAACAAGGTAAAAGCCCAGGACAAGATGGATTCTCTGGGGCCTTCTATAAGCAGTATTGTGAAGCTCTTAGTTCTGTTCTTTGTGGCCTTTATAATGAAATTAAGTCAGACTGCCCATTTATTAAGCAAACATAGGAGTCGCAACATTAAACTTTCCTGAAAAGTGTTGGCGCTTTGGGGCGGGGGTTAAAGGCACATGGATCCACATATAGTGGACATGTTCCTGGATTATAGCATTTTGGGAGACTGTCTTTCAAATTTGTTCTTATGTCACTGGCAGGCAATATCAGTAATATTATAGAGTGAGGAAATGGCCTTATTGTCTATATATCTGGGCTCTAAGGGAGAGACCAAAAAGGGTCTGCTTCGCTTTCTCCTCTCTGCAGCGAGCATAATTATACCTAGACACTGGAAAACCGATGTTGCTCCTACAATTAAAGGGGTTGTAAAGGTAAAAATAAATTGCCCTAAATACCTTAGGGGGGAGGAGGCGAGCATGAGAGTCAGGACGCTCTCTACGTTGCAGATAAAGGAGCTGTGTGTTAGTGGGCATCCTGACTCTCCTGCTTGCCCCCTCCCACCTCAAGGGAGGGGACGAGCACGACACTCCACACCAGGGAGAAAGCCTTGCATTACTGTGTGGAGTTACAGACAGATGAACAGAAAGTGTTTTTTCTCAGAAGAAATAAGGACATTTAAAAGCAAAATCGAAGGATGAGGTAAGTGAAGGAGGACTGCACTAAGGTAAACGAAGCTATTTAGGGGAATTTTTTTTACCTTTACAACCCCTTTAAAGAGTGGATAATTGAGCTGAATCAAGTAAGGACAATGGAGGAACCAATGGCAAATTTACATGAATGCTATACGAAGTATATGTCTGTAAGGTCTCCCTGGACTGATTTTTTAGGGGGGGGGGGGGGGGTTTGGGATATTTTTTATAAATATTTATTTCTTACAATCAGTTTTTCATTTCATGCTCTGGTTTGGAGAGACGGTTCCCCAGATGGACTGTTGGAGAAATGGATAGACTTAGTTGTTAGCCAGCAGCCAAAGGTCTACACATGCTGCAGCAGGAATTAAACCCCCTGTTGCTTTTGGTGGATGTTGCTGCCTGCCAAGCCCATTCAAGTAAATGGGGCCACTCTGCAAGTGCCCCGCAACTTCATGCTTCTGCGGGGTCCAAGGAGTTAAAGCAGGTGGTGAGAAAGCAACACAACACTGTCTGCTTTAACCCTTTGTTTGCTGTACTGCACAAGGTTGCAGGGCACTTTCAGAGTGGCATCATTCACTTGAATGGGCCATGCTTGGCAGGTGTTACAGCCACCAACTATAACAGCGTGTATAACTCCCGCTGCGGATGCGACATGTGTACATCCCTGGCCACTGTAGCTAAAGGGAGTGCAAATGGAGCGGGGGTGATAAACATATCTTTACCACCTCCCAAGCTGCAAATGTAAGTCAACACTATTCTGAAGGCTGCAGTTTACCGCCACCACGGTTGCAGCACAGTGCATCTGCAACTTTCCTGGGTTAGCTGCACTTTGCTGTAGATTTCTATTATAGCCTGCTTTTTTTGGTGCATATTTGCAGGATATAATAGAAGTTATGTCTAAGCGCAGCAGATCTGCAGGAAAGCTGCACCCGCAGTGTGGGTACCCCACACCCACAGCGCATCAGTGTGAAAAGCAGCCCAATACTATTATTGTTTCACACTGACCTGAAGATCTCCTCTTTTCTGCTTTTGGCACCTCTCTGGAGACCACTAGCCAGGATAAGAGGTAGAATGTAGTTCTGGGACAGAAGCCAGCACTAAAGAAAAGGCATTAGCTTATGCATTTCTTGCTCCCTACTACAACTTTACAAGTAATCCCTCTACATTGCACTCTGATGCTCTGGGATGGCGGGTCAGCAAGCCCAAACCATGATCTACCAGTGACCTGGCCACAATCTACTGGTTGCTGACCCCAATCTATACCATTCCATTGTAGCTCTGGCTGTATGTTATGATCTTTGTCCTGCTTGAAGGTAAACCTCCATCCATGTCTTAAGTCTTTTGCAGACAGTTTTTTTTCTAAGATTTCCCTGTATTTGGCTCCACCCATCTTCCCATCAACTCTGACCAGCTTTCTTGTCCCTGCTGAAGAGAAGCATCCTTACCACGGTGTGTTCAGGCTGATGTTCAGTGTTCATTTTCCGTCACGCATAGCATTTTGCTTTTAGGCCAAAAAGTTATATTTTGGTCTCATCTGACCAGAGCAGCCACTACCTACTTACTTCCTTCCACGTTTGCTGTGTCCCCCACATGACTTTTCGAAAACTGCAAATGGAACTTCTTATGGCTTTCTTTCAACAATGACTTTCTTACCACTCTTTCATACAGTCCAGATTAGTGGAGTGCACTACTAATAGTTGTCCTGTGGACAGATTCTCCGACCTAAGCCGTGGATCTCTGCAGCTTCTCCAGAGTTACCATGGGCCTCTTGGCTGCTTCTCTGATTAATCCTCTTCTTACCCAGCCTGTCAGTTTAGGTGGATGGCCATGTCTTAGTAGGTTTGCAGTTGTGCCATACTCTTTCCTTTTTTGGATGATGGATTGAACAGTTCTCCACGAGATGTTCAAAGCTTGAGATATTTTTTTTATAACCTAACCCTGCTTTAAATTTCCCCACAACTTTATCCCTGACCTGTCTGGTGTGTTTCTTAGCCTTTATAATGCTGTTTGTTCCCTAAGGTTCTCCAACAAACCTCTGAGGGCTTCACAGAACAGCTTTATTTATACTGAGATTAAATTACACACATGTGGACTCAATTTACTAATTAGGTGACTTATAAAGGCAATTGTTTCTGATCGATTTTTAGGTAGAGGTTCAGGGTGGTAGGGGGGGGGGGGGGCGAATACAAAATGCATACCACACTTTTCACTTTATTTGTTAAAAATGTTGAAAACATTTATCATTTTCCTTCCACTTCACAATTATGTGCCACAACGTCTATCATATAAAATCCCATTAAAATACATTTACATTTTTGGACGTAACATGACGAACTGGAAAATTTCAAGGGGTGTGAATACTTTTTCAAGGCACTGTAGTATTGTAAATAAAGTTAATAGTAATTTTGTATGAGCAGGACATGTATATAGTGTGTTCCCATTTTTTATTTGTTTTTTTGGTTAATTAGCATTTACCATTTTTTGGTTTGTGAAGAATTTCAAAAGTACAATAACCTTATTTATTCCCTGGACTATGGTTCATAGGCTGTGTTTTGGTTGTTTTTGTGGTAGGCAAATTTAAGGATTATTATAGGGTTCATTTTCATAGGAAATTGGATGAATTTGCTTCTGCATTGGAGAAGAACGTTCACAAATGGTTTTGTTGTGCAGTAGCATTTTGCTGTTCCATAAGAACCTCTATAAACCTCTGCCTATAATTTCATTGTCGTAATAAATGTGCTAGCTTCATATCCTAACAATTCCTGTATGCTTTCATCTTCTTAATAAATGTCATTAAGTTGGAAAAAATGTTTACTGCACGCTCAGAAAGGTAGTTTTTTCATGATACATTTTGTGAGATGCAACATATTCTCCCATAATTGCTCCAATTTCCATAGTCTTTATACCAATCTTACTTTGTACATGCAAAGACTTAAACATATGCAGGCAATAGCTTTCAATAGCCCTGATATTGAGAAGGCAAAGGAGAAAAGTGCCATGTTATCAGATAAAATTAGATAACGTCAGTATAGTTCAGAAAACCAATTAACATACAATGCTGTAAAACTAACTTTGCAACTTCTTCTCTTGTGAAGTAAAGACCCAAGTTTATAATTTCCTTTTGTTTTGCATCAGTATTACCACAAACACGGTCTTTTACATAGTCTTCAATTATGTGTCCCTCTATTCCTGAATAAATCTACCACAATCTCTACTATCATAGAGAGGCCCACATATACATTTAGAGCCTCCCATAAAGAGAAGAATTATTGAACCAACTTCTTTGTAAACTCAACCTCTAGCCACTTGGGGAAGGATAAAAAAAGAGAAATAAAGCAAAGAACAATATAATTATGTCTCCTCTCTCTCCCATCATCACCGCCTGCGCCCCCACGCCCAAATTACCTATTTTACTTCTGAAAACTCCCTCATCTTCAAGGATGCACAGAAATATTTCCATGGTGATCATACTGTGAGAAAGTCTCGCAATTGTCTTTTATCAATGCAGTCAATTCTTCCATACTCCACAAATATTGCATTTCCTCTACCCACTTTATCATTCCCATGGGGTTAGGAGATCTCTAAGATCTCTGTATAACAGCCCTTGCAGCCATCAGACAAAAGCATAAGAGTCCCTACTTGACGTCACTCGCAGAGCTCGGAAGGATAGACAGCAATACTACCTTTTGGCATACAAACAACTTCTCTATTCTTTATAAATTCATTTACATCAAACATGTCCACCATAAATGGAGTCATGTTCCAAGATGTATTTGACACCTCCAGCAGATTTTTGACTTTTGAAGACATTTTCTGTGCAGCCTAACCAGATATTGATACCATTGTGATATTAGTTTAAAGGTTTTTTTTTTCCTTGTACTTTACGAACTAAGAACATTTTATGTGTCCACAGAAATACTTTTGTGGTGTCTTCCTGTGAGATTGTACGCCCAATTCCCTTTCCCACTCTATATATGGTACTCTTGGGGTTGAGGCAGGCAGCAGTAAATCATAAATAGTTGAAATTGGGTGGGAAGGAGCCTAAGCATAACTTTTTAAAACTTGTAAGAGGTCTGTGTATTGGTCCCTTTCTTAGTAAGTTCTTATAAATATTCCTAAGTTGGAAATACTCCTACCAATTTCCTTGCTCCAGCATTTTCTTTGTTGACTTTAAATTGCTCTCTGTCTAAGCGTGCAGTCCACTTGAATAGACCCTGTCTAAACTGTCCTGGTGGAAAATCTGGGTTGCCCAGAATTGGGGTCATTGGTCGAAATAGTTATAGTTTTAATTAAATGATCCCAAATTTTAAGAGGTGATAATAATAAAAAAAGGATAAATCATCGTTTTTTAGGGGTTATCCATGGCAAAGACAGAGAGGGAATCGGGGGCATATGGACATCTATTTGGGCTCATTGATTATCCTTGAAGCGATATAGACTCTGAGTCTGGCCATAAGTACTGCTTCATGGTAAAGTGCTACATTTGGTAGTCCCAGTCCTCCTTGGTTTTTCTTCCTTCTAAGCATGTAATTATTTAATGTTGGCTTGGGGCTAGCCCAGACATATTTTAAAAGTGTGGAATGTACAATTCGGAAGAACTTTTAAGGGAGGCTTGTTAGTATAGTCTGAAATATATACAAGAATCTCAAAAAGGGGTAATTTGGGGGATATTTGTACTGTTCTGGAATTTTCCGCCACAACAAATGAGATGGGCCATCAGTATATCAGTATATCAAGATTGATCATACATTTTGGCCTAAAGAATTTAAAAAAAAGTGGCGATTAAATGCCACCCGAAGAAAGCTCCATTTGTGTGAAAATGTCCAGTATTGAAGTTGGACAACAAATTTACACACTTTTAGTGCTCATGTTTGCACAGTCCTGTGATTACACTATAATTGGACAAGGCAGATAACAGGCACACAGGGGACTGTACTATGTGATCGCTGTGACTAAAGACCGCAATTTCAACTGTAAATAATCCCTGTGATCACATTTGTCAGTTGGCCAATAAGATTGGCTCTGTACCTTGTGATCATGACAGCAAACAGAAGTCTAAACAGCTGTTACAATGAGCAGTCAGCTTTCCTCTTCCTGTCTTAGACACAGAACGGTTGTAAGAGGGGAGAGCTGTCTGCTCCTTGTAACCAGTGTTCTAATGTTCAAATCACAGTGCCTTTGCCTAATCATAGTGCCCCTATCTGATTACAGCCAGTACCAGCGTTTCCACTTTGCTGATCACAGCCAAAGACATTGTTTCCAGTTGCTGATCACAGCTAGTGCCTGTATTTTCAGTTTGCTGATCACAGCAGTGTTTAACTCTTTACCTTGGGGAGTATGCTTTGCAAAATGTGGGGATTGTGAGCATGTTTCTACTGTCCTGGCACCTTGGGACCTCTGAAAATAGGATAGGTATTCCATGTAGTAGAAATGTCTTGCTAAAATTCAAAACTCTACTCCCTACCCTGTCCTACTGTGGTGACACTTTGGAGCATCCCAAAGTGTAATATGCGTCAGGAAAGCTGATGCATAATCAATGTTTCTCAACTCCAGTCCTCAAGTACCCCCAACAGGTCATGTTTTCAGGATTTCCCTCAAATATAATGGCTGTGGTTACTAAGGCCGTAAAACTGATCAAATCACCTGTGCAAAAGAAGTTATGGAAAGCTTGAAAACATGACCTGTTGGGGGTACTTGAGGACTGGAGTTGAGAAACATTGACATAATCTATACCTCTTGAAAGCGTGAAGGTGCTCATTGGATTTTGGGTCTGTGATATCCTCATACTCAAGAGGAGTAGCAAAATGTATTTTTGGGTGCAATTGTAAGTATGCCCATGTTATATGTGAAGTAACTTTAAATGCACATTAGCCAAAACAAAAATGTAATTTCATTCACTTTGTTTTTGCTTTGTTTTTCAAAGAACTGTGACAAATAAGTAGATCTTCAACATTTTCACTGTGCTTTTTATAAATACCTTGGGCTGTCTACTTCAAAAAAAGGATAATTCTGAGGGTCTTTGTGTAGTCCTGACATTGTAGGGCCTCAAGATGAAATAGGCAGTTTCAAATTTATATAGCATAGTTTGCAGCTTTTGTTTTTTTGTTTTACTATGCAGAACACACTTTGCTCTAAATCTAGGAAAAAGAAAAGAAAAAATGTATTATGTTTTATTTTCCCAAAAATCTTATTTTTAACAAATTCCTGACCAGCTACTGTAGATAAATGGCCGGGCGGGAGATTCCTACATTCTGGGGGTGGTATTAAAACCTCTGCCCTGTGATCGCTGTGTTCATCAGACACAGCGATCACACACTAGGAGTACAGGGCCAACAAAATCGTCCCTGTACCATGCGATTACAGTGACCCATCACAGTAATCACACATGTAAACATAGGTTGCACGCCTGCAGCCTTTGAGTCCTTGCTTACTACAGTCAAAAAACAGACTGCTTACTACATTGTAGTTCTCTGTCATGCCAGTACAGAAGCCATTTTTTGATTAATGGCCCCAGCAGTACAATGTCATAATAGTGACAGTGTGTAAATTAACCACTTGACCACTGGGCACTTAAACCCCCTTCATAACCAGACCAATTTTCAGCTTTCAGTGCTCTCACAATTTGAATGACAATTACTCAGTCATACAACATTGTACCCATTTGAAATTGTTGTCCTTTTTTTCACACAAATAGAGCTTTCTTTTGGTGGTATTTGATCACTTCTGGGTTTTTTATTTTTTGCGCTATAAAAGAAAAACGACTGAAAATTCTGTAAAAAAAAAAAACTGGTTTCTGTCATATTAGCAGGTTATTTCTCACACACAGCATATGCATACCACAAATTACACCCCAAAATACACTGGGGTATTGCTGGGTACTGGGGTATTGCAGAGCTGGGATGGATGGAGGGATGGCTGGATCTGTGACTGCATTTGTTACAGATCCAGCCACAGCGCTGCTGCTGACACCCCGCTCCCCCCCCTCTCCTCGCACACTGTACCGAACGGTACAGGGAGGAGAGGGAGGAACTGGCGTCATCAAATGATGCCGGTTTGTTTACAAGTGATCGCGCCGTCATTCGACGGTGCGATCACGTGGTAAACGGCCGCTATCAGCGGCAATTTACCGTGATCCGTGATGCGCCGGGAGCACGGACACTTCCGCGAGCGCGTCCCAGGGGACGCGCAATCGCGGAAGTGAAGGACGACGTCCCAGGGACGTCGTGTCACAGTAGCTCGACCGCGCTGTAGCAGTATTTTTGCTATAGCAAATATTCAACCCCAATGTCTCCAGGCCAGTGTATGCCAGCAATAGTGTTCCTGATCACTGTCTCACCAGAGCCAATGCAACCATCAACAGTGTTTCTGATTGCCACTACATCAGTACAATGTTACCAGAGCCAGTGGAAACAGCAACAGTGTTCCTGATCACTGCCATACCAGTGCAGTGTTGCCTCTGCCTCCCACCTGTACTAACCTCTGCTTGTTTGGTCACATTTCTTCCTGCTGTCTGGACCAATCCTTATACGTTTTGCTGACCATTCTCTGCCTGCTGTCTAAACTGATCCATCTGCACCCAGTCCCTGCCATCCCCTGCGAACAACTTCACTCCTAGAACCACAGGAATTCTTTCCTCTTGTACTTCCTGGCCAGTGAACATGATATTCCTGAGAGTAGTCATTTACCAGTACATTAGGCTTGCCAGGCTTATAGGAATGGGACTACTATAGGTGACGCTACACTAAGTTCATTGTTTCTTATACAACTGGCTGATTTTTGTAATGCATAAGGTACAATGTCTGGTACTTAATCGGTCCAAACATTGAAAAAGTTTCACATTTGCTATCTCTATACTTGGAAGAGGTAGCAGAATGTGTTTTTGGAGTGAAATTCTAAGTATACCAATGACGTGTGTAAAAATGTTCTTATTAAATTGACAACTTTGTGTAAATAAAAAATACCTTTTTGATGTTTGTTTTGCAAAATGGGATAAATTTGTGGGTGTTTCACTTGTCCTGGCCCTTTAGGGACTCAAGAAATATGATAGGTAGTCGGGAAATAAAATTTCCAATTTATGCTCCTTGAAAGCCCAAAGGTGTTCCTTGGATTTTGGGCCCCTCTATGCATCTATCGAAAAAAGTAATATCCCCAAACACTGAGGGGTAGCATATTGTGTTTTTAGGTGTAATTGCAAGTATGTCTATGCAGTGTGTGAGAAATAACCTAAAATGACAAATTTGTGCGAAAAAGGGAAGTTTGAGGTTTATTTTATTTTAAAAACAAACCTACATACTCACCTAGGTGGATGCAGCATCTGTCCCTTGCCGCCTCTAAGACCAAGAACCAAGCAATTAAAGACCGCTGATCACATGGTTCTCGGTTTTCATTGATCAGAGAGCCATTGACTGTCAGTCACCGTCTCTGCTATGCCCTTTTGGCACTCACTGGAGCACTGGGCTATGCATGGGGTGGGAGTGGCTGGCTCAAGCTCTCCGCAGCATGCTGAGATCTGGGTGAATCCTGACATTAAATTCAGGAACTCTCCAGAGTCTGGACCAGCTTTGTAATGTTGGTGGACGTCACCTGCTGTTGTCTGAATACGGGTCACAGGAGTCAAATTCTTATGCCTGTGAGGATGTAGCCTAAAACTGTCTCCTGCAATATTCAAGCACATTTTTTTACAGCTACGCAATGACTATCTCTGTTCACAGGTGAACGACCATTTCAGTGCACACTGTGCGAGAAAGCTTTTAACCAGAAGAGTGCACTACAAGTGCATATGAAAAAACACACTGGAGAAAAACCGTACAAATGTGATTACTGTTCAATGACCTTCTCCCAGAAATGCAATATGAAGCTGCACATGAAGCGAACCCATTCTTACCCTGGTAGGTTTAATTGATGTCCTGCTGTATGTTGTCTATGCAGAGTAAACTATTCAGTGTTCACTTATGGTAAAAATCAAAGCACATAGGAATATAGATATTATTATTATTATTATTATTATTATGAATGTGAGCTTTTGTGAACTAGAATCAAACCCAGATAGTTTATTTTGCAATAAATCAGATTAAAAACTAGTAATTGTGGGTCTACAGAGCTATTATTGATACTTTGATTAACAAGACTCACTATTGTGAGTTGTAATTGTGAAAAACAGTACTGCTGGATCTTTATATAGTAATTTAAAGTGTGTTAAATGCATGTATTCCTTAATAAAAGCTCTGGGAAAGCCGCCTGAACTGCAAGACGTTAATCCCTGAAAGCATTCTGCATTTTACTATGAAGTCTGACACCTATATACAGTAGCCGTAATATTTATGTTTTGCAACCCCATGCTTTATTCACTGTCTGTTTTAGTGTGAAAGCCATTTGCAGAACAATGTTTTGCCTTATCAAACACCACTAATTTGATTGCTATGGCCAACAATTTCACTTTTGCTGCAGTTCAAAAAAAAAAAAAGAACAAGCCGGTTGTTTGTTTTTTTTCCCACATAGAGGGCCTCACTGAGTTTCAATTTTGCTCTTGCTTCATTATGGTAACAACCTTCCTAAAAAAGGTTGTCCATGTGTTAGTGTCCATTAGTAATAGTTTCATAATCTGTACAGTATGCCATGAATGGGTCTGTCTCTTTATAAAAATAAAAATAAAATGCTATGCAAATGTATCAGCAATCCCATAAAAGTCATAAATAATGCCCTTGAAGTTGTTTTATTATTTGCAATACTTGCGTTCTGATATTCACAAGCAAATATAGCATGCATTTGTTCCAATGTTATCAAATTGGACATAATTAGAATGTTTTAACTATTGTTACATAGATTTCTCTGTCGACTATAAGCCGTACTAGATTCAAAATACCCTAAGAACATTTGGTAAGAAGATAAAAAATACCATCGGTTTTGCCCTGTTTTCACACAACCACAGCTACAATCCCTAAACCGAATGAGTGAATGCTGGAAGCAATGTATTTGTAGATTCGCTGGACAAATAGCTGTACAATTAAATAAAATAAAAAAAATAGAATGCTAGATAATTGATGTATTCTACTACATGAGGTCAGTGCTTTGCAAGGAACATTAATAGGAGTAAGCAGAGCTTTTTTTCTCAGAAAAAAGGTGCAGGAACTCAACCACGACCCCGTTCAGATTTCACAAACAGAAGGAGGGTCTTAAAGGGGCATTACATACCAGGATTGCATTACATACAGAATGCAGAGTTCAGGTGGTTACACACAGAGTGCAGAGCTGTCACTTGTAAACACAGAAACCAGACTTCTGTGTTTACAAGTGATTGTGGTGAGCGGGCACCAAAGGGGCTGAGCCAGAGGTGGTGGAACCGAGTTCCCCCAAGTTCCCCCTGAAAAAAAGCCCTGGGAGTAAGTCACTTGACGTTCTGTTATATTTTGTATGTGTATATTTGGTGGTGTTATTGACTCAGTTATTACTTTATAGATCTTATTGAAGAAGTGTCATTGCACCCAGAAGAAGATGAAGGTGAAGAAGACATCACCCAAACTCTTGACTTGGAAGAAGTTGTTCAGGAATCATCTGGAGAATGGCAGTGTGGAATAACAAATGTTTTCCGATGACCAAAATCACTTCATTATTCTGTGTAAATTCCATACACACATGTATTGAATATTCTTATTGAAAAAGTGTCATTGCACCCAGAAGAAGATGAAGGTGGGGAAGACACCACCCAAACTCTTGACTTGGAAGAGGTTGTTCAGGAATCATCTGGAGAATGGCAGTGTGGAATAACCAATGTTTTCCGATGACCAAAATCACATTATTATTCTGTGTAAATTGCATACACACATGTATTGAACAGTCTTAGCGTTGCATTCAAACTCTACATGGTGGAGTGCCATTCTACTTTACCATGCATCAAATGTAAATATTATTCAGGTGCTATATGTTTGAAATGCTGACCAGCGTGTATTCTATTCTGAATTTCTACTTTTACTCAGGTACCTCTGACAATATAATTTGCGCTTACAGAACTCTTTGTTGTTGTTTCAATGACTCTTGATCTCCAGAACGTCATCTGGATGCAAAACATATGAGTCAGGAATGCAATGATTTCATGTATGAATGTTGAAGTAAAGATGATTGCACTTGCTGACCTTAAGTTCCTTAGCTTTTGTGATGTCCTGCTGAACAAGGTTCATGCATTTGGCTGAAATTATATACAGCTGCATGTACATATACATTGATGTTTACATGCACACAATTCTAAATATGCTCTTATACTATATTCAGATTTTATATGCAACTCTACTTGGAGAAAATATCATGTTACAAAAAAATAAACACTTGTTTTATTTTTCCCCTTAGTTTTATATGGATGGGAACTCAGTTTGGTAATATTTGAAAAGTGGCTGGTCCATTTTCTATGTAAAATAAGGTATAAGTACTTGATAGGGATTCTAAATTGTTTATAAAAGCTTATAACTGTATTATACATTTAAGGTGTTCTGCTTAACATTTCCATTCATTTGGTCACTACAGAGTACAAATCTCTTATACAGTTTTTTTTTTTTTTTTTTTTTACAAAATGTAAAGACATGTCACCATGGCAGCAATATTTTACAGCAAATAAGTGTTGTTTTTTTTTTGTTTGTTTTTCAACAACCAAAACATTTTTTCTCTGTACTGTTTTAGGTTGTTTTTGTTTTTTTTAACATTTATTTAAATGTGCAGTTTAGGGCACATTGATATATATTTTAGGTTCCCCTGGGTCTTTTTTCAGTCTAATTTTCGCATATTTGAAGGACAGTATGTAATAAGTAGTAATAGTTGTAAAATTAAACTATTCGGGTCTATTTTAACGTTTTTTCAGATTTTCTGTTCTGGTAAAAAATCCAAATAATAGATATATATTATAATAAACAATTTATGAGCGAGTTCATATTGAAAAAAAAACAACTTTTGAGACATTTGAAATCCACATTTAAATGCTCATTTGGCAAAAGTAATCTAGTAAAATCTATGTTGTTGGCTTTTTGCAGTTCATTTCAAACTGTGTCTGTGTATACATCTTGTCTCCCACAGAATCCAACCAAGTATCAAGAAAATGTTAAAACATTCCAGCTATGGCCTCGTACACACGAGGCAATCCATTTGTTTAAATCGGTCGGACCGACCGATTTGAACAAATCTGTCTGCTTGGATTTTGGTTTGCTCTCGTGTACACACGAGCAAACCAAAATCTCCGCCAGCAGACAGCACGCTGATGTGTCGGTGACGTGGCGGTGACGTTGACGCCGCCACGTCACCGCACCAGGAAGTAAAACACTTCCGCTCATGCGTCGAAACCATTTGGCGCGTGTGCGAGAAGACATGTTTGCTGGTTAGCGTACTAACCAGCAGACATGTCGGGCGGACAGGTTCCCAGCCGACAGATTGGTAAGCATGCTTTCCAATCTGTCGGGTGGCCAAATCCGTCGGCTCGCCCGTACACACGATCGAATCTGTCTGCTGAAACGGTCTAGCAGACCGTTTCCAGCAGACAGATTTGATCGTGTGTACGAGGCCTATGACTTTTTATTACTCCTTCCTTGCTTATTTACTGCAATACCATCTGACCAGCAGATACTTTTTACTTAGTTGCTTTTCCGTAGTCAGTGAAAAGCTAATATGTTTTCAAAATACAAAAAATAGGTATGTCCTTATTACATTCTGACATTAAAGTGTACTCCGCTGATCTATGCTCATTACTCACTTCTGATTATTTGTTGTACATGGTGTCTCTGCATGGAGGCAGCCATCTTGATAGAAGCAGGATTTTGCCTCCTCATGTCAGAGCACAGTAAGGACATCACCAAATCTCACTTGAAATCCCCTAAGACTAGCAGTCTAAGATACAGTGCCCTAGATCACACACTGCTGATATACAGCTATGAGGTCGTAGGCATGCTCACACTGCATTGCACTGTTATTTTTCAGACAAACAAAAAAAACTAAAACAAAAAAAAACACTTCAGGCTTCTTCTTTGGCATAATTACCATTTCTATGTTTCTGATAACATTGCTAGTCGTCACGTTTTTTGAATTTAGATCCACTCTTAGACTATTCCCTGATATGTGAAATTCACAGAAAAATATAGTTCTGTTTGGTCAACCATATTTTCATAATATCTGAAGATCATGTCACCATAATACGACCAACTATAGCATTTCCGTGTTGCACACCATGCGTACAGTCTGCTAGTTGCTCAGTACCTGACATTTCCAGTATATATACACACGTGAACAAGAAGTGACTGCTGTTGACGTCTTTTCAGTTTGCTCGTTGGTTTCCCAGTGCATTTCTCAGTATTTGCAATACTTCTAAAACAAAGCAAAGCTAACACTGATTAAAAGCTCCTCAAAAGCTTTAGGCTGGGTTCACACCTATGCAAATTGGATGCGGGTTTCCACGCATCCAATTAGCATGACAGGAGATTGTGACTGGCTCTCTATGGAACTGATTCACATATCTCCGTTGTGGCTTGTACAGGAACACTGTGCATCTTTGGCTCTGTTTCAGGGCCAAATTCAGGCAAAAATTCAGCCCTGATTCATCCCCAAAACAGAGAACAGGGACGCACCGGACCCCTGCTGCAAGCCGCATCTGTGTGAACCTAGCCTAGAGCAAGCTTTGTCATTGACTTCTGTGGAGGATTTGGAGACGATTTGAAGCACCAGGAAAGCAACATAGGATATTGTTTTGAAGTAAATGCAACGTGTGAACAGAACTGTTAGGGAACCATTTTATTTGGTGTCCAATGTCACATTTTGAAGCAAGTGTAACCAAGCCATTGCCAAAGATTTTGAGTGTAGTCTGTCATCTTAATGCAAAGTTCAGCTACTCATTGGACCCAGCCATATATCTGACTCGATTAAAGTGAAATCTGATTAATGCTGCTGCACCTGGTATAACATCATTGCTTTTCATTGAACATGTCAAATATTAAACAGGAAAGCAATTCATCACAAGTGGTTTCTATTATTTCTATCAATAATTTGTTTTCATTTTATTTCTGTTATGATGAAAATATTTATTTTGTAAATGTTTGTATATAACAAAAAAAATGGCATCACAATATTTTTTGTAAAACTGAAAACTTTCTTGAAAAATCCAATGTAAGCAGCCTTTTGTAAATTGTGTAAAATGGTTTGTTTTAATATTATGTGCTATATGCTTATACTATTTGATTTGTACTTTCATAAGCTGTGAACATTTGCACTTTTATCTGTTTTTTTATTTCTGATTTTGAACATGGCTGTTCATTAAGAGGTTTTCTATTCAAGCAATACACTGCACAAGCCCATCATCCCTTCTCTGATTGGTGGATACTGGCTTTAAACGCCTGCTGATGAGCTAATTTAACAGTACAGCTGTGAGAACTCTTCTTGGCTTTCTTGACGTAATATAGACAAAATGTAACAAAAATATTTTTTTAAGCAGTATGCTACCATTACCTTATGCCACAGAAAGTCAAGAAGTTTCTCTGTTGGTGGTTTCACTTTCACCCTGCCCATTAGTAGTAGGTGGTACTTACTAAGAAGTTGTCTCTCTGCCTAAAAATAGAAAACATCCTAGGCCTCATTCACACTGTGCAATTACCACATACACTGCAAAAATCTGTGGATTCCTGAGGCTGGAATGACAGGTGTATATGATGAGCTGTGGCCATTCACCATATACAATGCAATGAGATGCTGATGGTGGCCGCAGCTATCCGTCACTGTTGGCAGGTGTTCGCACAGCAGGAATTGCATGCAGTTCGAGACAGATGATCTGAACACTGTCTCTAACCTCAGATATATGCTGACTGTGTGAACAGCTGCAGACGGATATCTAATTCATATGATTTCATCTCCTTAAAACACTTTCTATTGTAAATATAGAGCATTAAGCAGCTTGTGACTTAAAACCTTGTAAATTATTGAACTTAAAGTGTATTAAACAGATATTTTTTAATAATGTGTCTTTTTTTTTTTTTTTACATTCCTTTATGTAGTCCACTCCCATGTACATACATACATATACATGGTACACTATTATTCTGTACATTTTTATATATTTTTTTATCATTTCAACTTTTTTGAATCGGTGATTTCCAAATCTTTTTATCTTAAATAAGATAAGACAACTTCTTGAATGTAACAAGCAGAAATGCAAAAAAAAAAAAAAAATACATATTTTGTTAACAGTTCTTTACAGTAGGAGATGGTTAGACTGCTCTACCAAAAGAAGATGACACTATGCAGCAGTATACGAGGATCTAAATGTCTGTCTATTTGCCTTTCTTGCTAAAAAAAAAAAATGGTATCTGCAGGATCCATAAGCACAAGGATTGATACATTAAATTATTCTGACTTCTATTCGATGAGGACAAAGAATTCCTGTAACCACTGAAGAGCTCCCTCACCAGGGTTTTTGTTATGTCTTTTTTTTTATTGATCTACAATATTAGAACAATAGACAGTCTTTTTTTTTAACCCTAAATGATAGCTAACTTGACACATTTGGGTCCTCACAAGAACATTAAAAGGAAGCACGGTGTGGGTATTCTTACCAGGCATCCTCCAAATGCTTGGCTGTTGAGTGAATGAAATGAATTGTGCAGATCACACTACAATGCCCACTTGGCATCACCCCAACCCAACCAATATTTAAAGTGTTTGAAATGCAACCGATTTATTGAGTGCTCAAACCGCTGGAGGTAGCCTCATGATAAAAAATGGCTGCCTTCACCACCAGTCTCAGCAAACCTTGCACAGTATAGCTTAATTTCTAATATGAAAAAAGTCACAATTTTACGTTATGTTACACTAATCACAACACTATTTTCATTTTTACAACCAGAAGTCCATCAGATTATACCTTTACATTTGGGAGGCTTCTTCCTTTTTGTAATTATAAATCTAGCTTTTTAAGGGAAATAAGTATTACACACCTCTGTAGGAAACACATTTATCAAAACTTGCATTAAGTTATCTGGGCCAACCATTTTAAGCATTTTGTGCCCAGCCTTTAACATTAACTGTAATACACTCCACAATGTACATTGTATGGTTTAGGAACACTGTTCAATTACAGCACATCTCCTCTCTGTTGCCAAAGACAGGTGAAAAAGTCCAGAGCAGGGATGCATAAAAAGCATTTCTTCATTGCAGAGAAGACTCTTTTGTCCGCACAGGTCTCTGACAAAATGGGTAGCCCACAGCAATGAAAAAGAAGCTGCAAACTGTGCTTTTATCGAACTGCTTGCATTGTTCACTCAGACCAAGATTAGTAAGAATGGAGAATTTGTGAATGGATAAAATAATGTCGTTCTCTTTGTGGTATTGCTTTGAACTGTCTGTTCTGGCTGGTAGGGGTTATAGAAGCTTGAAGGAGCACTAAAAACAAAGTGCTCAAATGCTTAAGCCTATAATTATAAACGGAGCAAAGCAAAACTTGATCAGCAAAGTTACCAACATCAAGATGTGAGCACAAAACCCATAAAAGCAGTGTGTAAACTGCAGTTGATTTACCTTGGCTGTGAGATAGTTCTGGCTAGACCATGACAGAAAGAACTAAGGACCAAGCTGGTTTATACAATCTATGTTCTTCACAAAGTGCTGCACCGGCTGTAAGCACTGTATGTAGCTGAAGCGCAGCACAATCACTGTATCAGATATTAAACCCCATTAGCCACGGATTAGCTAACCGATGCCTGCATCAGTTAGTTATACTACATTTGAAGTGATGTATAGAAAAAAGTGCAGCGCTTATAGATTACAATGTAAATTGAATCACAAAGTAAATAGTGGCATAAAAAAGTGATGAAAATACACTGTAAAAATGAAAATATGAAAAATAAAACAAAAAGGGAACAGGTGAAACAAGAACAAAATTTACTAATGTCCAAATAAAACACCAAGTGATAAAGTCCATATAGGGCTGAAGGTATAGGTTTCAATCTTGACCAAAATTGGATAATTTGACAAGGAACCATTTTATGAGGACATCAATATCCAAGAATGTGACTTTCTTATTTGAAGTGAAGAAATCCCACCACCAGTAAAAATGCAGGCTTACCAAAAACGGTAGACTCAAAGAAATGTATATTTCTAGAGTCAAAAGAGCTTGGCGTTCAATCTGAACTCAATCAGGTTCTCATCAAAGGCAGGGTATCCACCGATAGTTCTGATGCAAACAACTTGATTGCCTAAATGTTGTATATACAATGACTCTTATAGCTTGTGCACTTTGTTTCTGTGAAGCTCTAATGCCGCGTACACACGATCATTTTTTGTGATGAAAAAAAACGACGTTTCAAGTGATGAAACAAAACAACGTTTTTCAAACTTCATTTTCCAAAACGACGTTGCATACACACCATCGTTTTTCCAAAATGCTCTAGCAAAGCGTGGTGATGTACACCATGTTCGACGGCACTCTGTTCCATTGAAGCTCCGTCTCATAACTTGCCTCTGAGCATGCGCGGCTTTAAAAACGTTGTTTTCAACATCGTTTTGCCCACGCACCATCACTTTTTATGACACAAAAAACGACGTTTTGAAAAACGACACAAAAAATTCAAGCATGTTCGAATTTTTTTTTTGCTCGTTTTTTTGAAGACATAAAACGACGTTTTGCCCACACACGGTGATTTTAAATGACGTTTTTGAAAACGTCGGTTTTTTTCATCACAAAAAATGATCGTGTGTACGCGGCATAAGGTTCCGGTGACCAAGCAACACTCTCTGGTGACAGAGAGCCGCCTTCACCCTATATTACATTTTAAGTGATAGCGCAAGTGTACCACCTTATCATATTACATACAGTACACAGTGCTGAGTTCCGACTGTGAGACTGAAATTTCCTGTCTCACACCTGCAACAAAATGGTATAAAGGGCGCTCAGCCATTCAGAGGCAACTTTGTATTCTGTGAATGAATACAAAGCTTCCCCTGATTAGCCGAGTCAGAGAGTGTGATGTCCTTAGCCCACCACAGCCAGTCAGAGGAAGCTTTGTAATACTCACAGAATACAAAGCTGCCTCTAAATGGCTGAGCGACGCGCAGACCGACTCTGCATTGTTTCAGGTGTGAGATGGGAGGTCTCTTTCTCACAGACAGAATTTAGCACAATGTACTGTATGTATATTCATATACTGAATCTACATTCAATTCATACAGTGCTTAGAGCCAGTGCAGCACTTAGTTAAGGAAATAGTTTGTTTGGGCCAGCGTGGGATTGTGATTGGCCACAGCTAATGTTACAACCAAAAACATAAATTTATTTTATTGGGATTGTATGTGATATACCAACACAAAGTGGCACATGATTGTGGATTATAAAAGTGGAAAGAAAATGATAAATGGTTTTCAAACTTTTTTACAAATAAATATCTTAAAAGTGTGGAGTGCATTTGTATTCAGCCTCTTTTACTCTGATACCCCTAACTAGAATCTAGTGGAACCAATTGTCGTCAAAAGTCACCTAAGTAGTAAATAGAGTCCGTCTGTGTATAATTTAATCTTAGTATGAATAAAGCTGTTCTGTAAAGCCAGCAGAGGTATGTTAGAGAACCTTAGTGAACAAACAACATCATGAGGGCAAAGGAACACACCAGACTAATCAGGGATAAAGTTATGGAGACGTTTAAAGCAGGGTTAGGCTATAAAAAAAAATCCTAAGCTTTGAACATCTTACAGAGCACTGTTCAATCCATCATCGGATAATGGAAAGAGTATGGCACAACTACAAACCTACCAAGACATTGGTGACCACCTAAAGTGACAGGCTGCACAAGGAGAGCGTTAATTAGAGAAGCAGCCAAGAGGCCCATGGTAACTATGGAGGAGCTGCAAAGATCCACATCTCAGGTGGGAGAATCTGTCCACAGGACAACAATTAGTTGTGCACTTTTAGAAGAGTGGCGAGAAGAAAGACATTGTTGAAAGAAAGTCATAAGGAGTCCCATTTTCAGTTTAAAAGAAGCCATGTGGGGGACCCAGCAAACATGTGGAAGAAGTTGCTCTGGTCAGATGAGACCAAAATTTTACTTGTTGGCCAAAAAGCAAAACTCTGTGTGGCAGAAAACTAACACTAACACACCATCCCCACAGTGAAACATGGTGGTGGCAGCATCATGTTCTGGGTATGCTTTTCTTCAGCAGGAACAGGGAAGCTGTTCAGAGTTGATGAAAAAAGATAGAGCCAAATAGAGGGCAATCTTAGAAGAAAACCTGTTATGCCATGTACACACGATCAGACATTCCGACAACAAAACCGTGGATTTTTTTCCGACAGATAGTTTGCTCAAACTTGTCTTGCATACACAGGGTCACACAAATGTTGTCGTAAATTCCAATCGTTAAGAACTCGGTCACGTACAACACTACGAGGAGCCGAGAAAAATGAAGTTCAATGATTCCGAGCATGCATCAAATTGATTCCGAGCATGCATCAAATTGATTCCGAGCATGCGTAGGATTTTTGTGTGTCGGAATTTCCTACAAGAACTTTTGTTGTTAGTAAAGTTAAAAACCAGTTCTCAAACATTTGTCGGAAATTCTGACAGCAAATGTCCGATGGAGCCTACACATGGTCGAAATATCCGACCAAAAGCTTACATCGAACATTTTTTGTCGGAAATTCCGACCGTGTGTACGCGGCATTAGTCTGCAAAAGACTTGAGACTGGTTCACCTTCCAGCAGGAGAAAGACCCTAAACATACAGCCAGAGCTACAATGGAATGGTTTCGATTAATGCCCCAGTCAAAGTCCAGACCTAAATCCAATTAAGAATCTGTGGCAGGACTTGAACATTGCTGTTCACAGACACTCTCCATCCAATGTGACAGAGCTTGAGCTATTTTTTAAAGAAGAGTGGGTAAAAATGTCACTCTCCTAGATGGGCAAAGCTGATAGATACATACCCAAAAAGACTTGCAGCTGTAATTGCAGCGAAAGGTGGTTCCACCAATTATTGATTTAGGGGGATTGCTGAATACAAATGCACACCACACTTTTCAGTTTTTCGTTTGTAAAAAAAAATTGAAAAGCATTTATCGTTTTCCTTCCACTTCACAAATATGTGCAACTTTGTGTTGGTCGTGACAAAAAGTGGAACATTTCAAGGAATAGGAATACTTTTTCAAGGCACTGTATATAAAATAGAATAAAAAAAAAAAAAAGAAAAAACATTTTTAAAAAGGTTGAAACAAATTGTGAAAATTTTCCCCAAAATTATATAAAATAATGCCTCTTGGTAAATACTTTGGGCTGTCTACTTTCCAAAAAGGGGTCATTGGGAGATATATATATTGTCCTTGCAGTTTAGGGTCTCAAGAAATAAGATAGGCCATCAGTACATCAGGATTGATCAATTTTCAAATACATACACCATAGTTTGTAGACTCTTTCACACAGACTAAATAATTTACACTAATTTAGGTTATTTTTTTTTTACCAAAGAAATGTATCAGAATTCAGTTTTGAATTGCCCTAATTTGTGAAGAAACATTATTTATTTATTATTTACATTTTTTTTTTTTTTTATATAGTAAAAAAAAAAAAACCCAGTGGTGATCAAATAAATACCACCAAAAGAAATCTCTATTTGTATGAAAAAAAATTACAGTATACATTTAATTTGCATACAGTGCTGCATGTCCGCCCAATTGCCAGTTAAAGCAGCACAGTGCTAAATAGCAAAAAAATGCCCTGGTCATGAAGGGGGTAAAATCTTCCGGTACTCAAGTGGTTAAAAAAGAAAAACGTAAACAAGATGTGTAATAACCATGTAGAGCTATTGGAGCTATCAGAGTGACTTTGTCCAATATAAAAAGAGGGAGATATAACAATCTGATCAAAAGATACAGAACCTTTGATGAAAACCAGGGTTGAAAATACATTTATTGGTATTTTAACATAATATACATAAAAATCGCCCACAGCAGAACTCCTAACAACATGTAAAACAACATTAACATCAATGATCGCAAAGTGAAATAAGAATTCGATTCGACCACAAGAGCCTATTCGTTCAAAACCAAAAGAAAAAACAATGAAAATTTTTAAATGGGAGGTCAGGAATCTAGAACGGGATGGGGTAGAGAAAGAAGAAAAAGGAGGGGAATGAAGAAAGATAAAAGAGAAGTAAGCAAGAGGAGATCAGAGAGAAGAGCGTGAGCTGCTGAGAGGACAAAGAAGGGCAATAAAGGGCGTGCAGGGGGAGGAGGACTGCATAAGGCCCCTTTCACATGAGCGGACCGTTCGTCCGCTTATTACAAGTCCGTTTACGGACTTGTAATGGCCCCCTATGGGATTGCGTCCGTTAGTGGATGATGCATCCGCTAACGTCCGCAAGATGCGCTTCCGTTTTTTCGGACGGAAGAAAACCCTATTTTTCGTCCGTCCGGCGGATCGGATCGGATGCAAACGGACAGACGGTCCGTTTTTATCCGATTCCCCATAGGGGATAGCGGAGGAGAGACAGGGCGGTCCCTGCACAGTGTGCGGGGACCACCCTGTCCACCGACAGATCAGCGGGACCCCCCGCTGAGCCGACGGACACACACGGAGCGGACCGAAAAACGGACCGCTCCGTGTGAAAGAGGCCTAAAAGATTTAAAAAGGGAAACTCTGATACAAAATGAGATTAAACACGTGATATGAATAATAGTTAAAGGATAAGTAGATCCACAGCATATGTCATCCAGATCCATTTATAGCATATCTACCTTGATCTTGCTGGAATATATCTGTATTGATGAGACTGCTGACCACCATATATATTCACATTGCTTGTGAGGGTAACATCCCTGAAAGTTGAATTTATTTTATATATATATAATAATAATAATAATGCAAGTCTTATATAGCGCTGTCTTACCCTAACTTGCCAGGCAAGCTTCTGAAGCCAGGCAAGCTTCTTGCCAGGCAAGCTTCTGAAGCCAGGCAAGCTTCTTGCCAGGCAAGCTTCTGAAGCCACAGCCGAAGCTGTAGCTCATCGGGTCTCGAGGCGCTTATATAGTAACATAGTCACTATTACCCAAATCAATGGTACTCATTTTACCGACCTCAGAAGGATTGAAGGCTGAGTGGACCCCGCCGGGATCAAACCTGCGACCCTGAGGGCTCAGGTGATCACAGATTGCTGCAACGGAGCATTAGCCCGCTGAGCCATCTTACCAGCTTAATATATAGTACAGACCAAAAGTTTGGACACACCTTCTCATTCAAAGAGTTTTCTTTATTTTCATGACTATGAAAATTGTAGATTCACACTGAAGGCATCAAAACTATGAATTAACACATGTGGAATTATATACATAACAAAAAAGTGTGAAACAACTGAAAATATGTCATATTCTAGGTTCTTCAAAGTAGCCACCTTTTGCTTTGATTACTGCTTTGCACACTCTTGGCATTCTCTTGATGAGCTTTAAGAGGTAGACACCTGAAATGATCTTCCAACAGTCTTGAAGGAGTTCCCAGAGATGCTTAGCACTTGTTGGCCCTTTTGCCCTCACTCTGCGGTCCAGCTCACCCCAAACCATCTTGATTGGGTTCAGGTCCGGTGACTGTGGAGGCCAGGTCATCTGGCGCAGCACCCCATCACTCTCCTTCTTGGTCAAATAGCCCTTACACAGCCTGGAGGTGTGTTTGAGGTTATTTTGAATAAATCCTCAACAGTGTCACCAGCAAAGCACCCCCACACCATACCACCTTCTCCTCCATGCTTCATGGTGGGAACCAGGCATATAGAGTCCATCCGTTCACCTTTTCTGCGTCGCACAAAGACACGGTGGTTGGAACCAAAGATCTCAAATTTGGACTCATCAGACCAAAGCACAGATTTCCACTGGTCTAATGTCCATTCCTTGTGTTTTTTAGCCCAAACAAGTCTCTTCTGCGTGTTGCCTTTCTTTAGCAGTGGTTTCCTAGCAGATATTCTACCATGAAGGCCTGATTCACACAGTCTAGAGATGTGTCTGCTGCAAAAGGTGGCTACTTTGAAGAACCTAGAATATGAAATATATTTTCAGTTGTTTCACACTTTTTTGTTATGTATAATTCCACATGTGTTAAATAATAGTTTTGATGCCTCCATTTTGACTCTACAATTTTCATAGTCATGAAAATAAAGAAAACACTTTGAATGAGAAGGTGTGTCCAAACTTTTGGTCTGTACTGTATATATATGATCAATGAATATATTGTCTATCCAGAAAAGCCGATGGATCCATGAATTACAAATTTTGGACCCTAAGGGGCTTAATGAACAGCTAAGCCTCAATTGCTTTACATGATCATTTGGAACTTCTGGGTGACTATCTGTTGATGCTCTTGGCACCCTGATTCACAGGGAAATGATGAACATCCAGTTAATCCTGTTATTTATACTAATGCGTTAGGACCTTACCTTGATCTCCTTGGCAAACCCTTTCACATATACTATATGTGCTAATTGCTATATTTTGCCACAGTTTGCCATTTATGTTCTATGTTAGACTGATTCTTCTGTGTGGTGTTCTGGATATCCAGACCCTTTTTCTTCCGTTCATGGACGGACACAGCAGCATCTTTAAATATGGGTATTATTCTCCTGTTAGAAGATTGACTAGGCAGAAAAACAGCATGTTAAGTGTTAAAACACATCACACAGTACAGTATCGCCCAGGGGGTGGTTCCCCTGGGTACATCCCCTCTCCCTGCATCTTGCAGCTCAGTTTTTTCTGCCTAGCATAAGAGAATGACATGGCTCCCAGTAGGCCCATGTGGCCTGGGGATTTTTAATTTTTATACCTTTTTTGATCCTGAGATCTACAATAAACTGCCGACTGGTTGACAGGCTGGGTCCTCGTTCCTTGTAGTCCCCCAGTTCGGCCATCGAGTGTGTGCCGGCCTTTTAGCTACACGCTGGTCCATCCCCGTCATAACCCGTTGCTTCGGGGGGGGGGGGGCAGTGAGCTATATGCTCTAGGGCACACATACGGCGGAGACGTCAGTGATGTCGGTCTCTTTTGGTTTCCATAAGCCGGCCCACACTGCTAAGGTGTTTCCTTGTGTTCCTTATCTGGAAAAACTTTTGTACAAGAAATGGGATCGGCCGCAAAATGTTTTTTCAGCCCCAAAACGTTTAGGGGTCCGTTATCCTTTTGAAGAGAAATTCCTGAAAAAATGTACTTCTACCCGGTCGGTGGACCCTCCTGTGTCCAGACTGAACAAGGCGACCATGTTACCTGTGGAAGGGGCTCCTGTTTTCAAGGACCCTGCAGACAGGAGGGCTGAGGCAGTGACCCACTCCCTGTTCACGGTGGTGGGGTCACCTTGGGAGAACTGTTGCTTCTCTCAGTAGTTCTTTTCTTTTTGTCTTCATCAATCTATGGGATTGTGAGACGCCATTATCTGTGCTTGGAAACAATCCGACTCCCCTCTTTCTTTTAAATAGATATGAATACTTTTTTAAGACACTGTAAGTATCTGAATTTGACTTGGTATCATCCTATTGTAATCCCTGTATTGAAGCATTTAGGCTGGAAGAAGAAGCGACAGTACTAGGAGCCAATGTGGTGCACTGCATGCACATGGATTGACAAGGAAGAAACTAACAGTTCCCCTCACCCCCTTAAAGGTGCCAAATGTGACACTGGAGGGGGTGAGGAAGCATATAAGCGGAAGTTCCACTTTTGGGTGGAACTCTGCTTTAATTTGAATCTGGCTGTTTTTGAGCTTAAGAAATCCTAAACTGTTATGCACCTTGAATAACATCCAATCACCTCTTCCAGAAGCTTTGTCATTTACTGAAAACATCAATGCAACTGACAACTTGAAATAATTTCTTAGTGCATGCAGTTGTACCCTTGTGAACCATCAATCATTGAGGAAGTGCTGTAGAAAAATTAAATCACATTCCAATAGCCCAGGTGTAATTTCCACGGTAAGGCAATTTTTGTGCTTTTTGCATTTTGCAGATTTGCACTACAGAACATGTTCCATAGGAAACCATGGTAAATGCAAGAAGTTCTTGCACCTGGAGAACAATATCAGTTTCATTTACAATTGCCACTCCATGGCTCTGATTGATGCACACTCTACTAGTAATGAATCGGTAAAATGTGTATTGCATGAAAAAAATAAAAATTAGACCAATTGGAGCTTAAGCTTAATCTTACAACTGTGTAATTTCTATGACCTAGTAAACACATTAAAATGCAACATGAGACATTGAGTATGGCTTTTCTAACTTGTCATTAAGTAATTGTTCACGTATCACAAAATTGTTAACATATTACAAAAAGTAAAGTTAAAAGGCTCGGGTTGCGGGTGAGTTGGGACAAGTCGGTGGCCTTTCCTACAGGCCCCATGCTTGACTATGGTTACCTCTCTCACTCTAAACCAGGGGTCTCAAAGTACCGGCCCGTGGGCCATTTACGGCCCATGGGCCGGTAATAAATGGCCCGCAGGCAGGGCGGGTGCCGCGGAAGTGTAGATCGAGGTGCATGAAGAGTAGCGCAGGAAGCGTCTGTCAGAGGTTCACTTCTCTCGCTGCTACTCCCCGGCGGCCCCTCCTCTCTTCCATCCCCATTTGCTTTTGACATCATCTGAGATGGACGAGAAGAGAGGAGGGGCCGCCGGGGAATAGCAGCATAACATGAGAGAGAAGTGAACCTCTGACAGACGCTTCCTGCACTGCTCTGCATCTGAAGAAAACAACAAGTAAACGCTGACCTTTGCCCTGATTTGCTGTCATGTGCCCTGATTTGCTCTCATGTGCCCTGATTTGCTCTCATGTGCCCTGATGTGCTCTCATGTGCCCTGATGTGCTCTGATTGTGCCCCATGTACCCTGATGTGCCCTGTGCCTCATGTACCCTGATGTGCCTCATGTACCCTGATGTGCTGGGCTCTGTACATCAGGGTACCCTGTGCCCTGTACCCTGATGTGCCATGTGCCCTGTACTGATGTGCTGTGCCTGATGTGCCCTGGTGTGCTCTCATGTGCCCTGATATGCCCCATGTGCTCTGATTGTGCTCCTGATTTGCTGGGCTTTGTACCCTGATGTGCTGTTTCATGTGCCCTGTACCCTGATGTGCCATGTGCCCTGTCCTAATGTGCCATGTCCTGTACCCTGATGTGCCATGTGCCTTGTCCTATTATGTCCTGTCCTGATGTGCCATGCCCTGTACCCTGATGTGGCCTGTTGTGCTGTACCCCTATGTGCTGTGCTCTGATGTGCCCTGTACCCTGATGTGCTGTGCCCTGTACCCTGATGTGCGCTGTGCCCTGATGTGCGCTGTGCCCTGATGTGCTGTGCTCTGTGCACTCATGTGCGCTCTGCCATGTGCCCTGATGTGCTGTGCCATGTGCCCTAATTTGCTGGGCTCTGTGCCTTGATGTGCTGTAAACTAATGTGCTGTGCCCTGATGTGCTGTGCCCTGATGTGCTCTGTGCCCTGATGTGCGCTGTGCCCTGTACCCTGATGTGCTGTGCCCTGTACCCTGATGTGCTGTGCTCTGTGCCCTGATGTGCGCTGTGCCCTGTACCCTGATGTGCTGTGCCCTGTACCCTGATGTGCTGTGCTCTGTGCCCTGATGTGTGCTGTGCCCTGTACCCTGATCTGATGTGCTGTGCCATGTGCCCTGATGTGCTGTGCCATGTGTCCTGAGCCTTGATGTGCTGTACCCTAATGTGCTGTGCCCTGTGCCCTGATGTGCTGTGCCCTGATGTGCTGTGCCCTGATTTGCCGGGCTCTGAGCCTTGATGTGCTGTACCCTAATGTGCTGTGCTGTGCCCTGATGTGCTGTGCCCTGATTTGCCGGGCTCTGAGCCTTGATGTGCTGTACCCTAATGTGCTGTGCCCTGTGCCCTGATGTGCTGTGCCCTGATGTGCTGTGCCCTGTACCCTGATTTGCTAGGGGTCTGTGCCTTGATGTGCTGTACCCTGATGTGCTGTGCCCTGATGTGCTGTGCCATGTGCCTTGATGTGCTGTGCCCTGATGTGCTGTGCCATGTGCCCTGATGTGCTGTGTCCTGATGTGCTGTGCCATGTGCCCTGATATGCTGTGCCATGTGCCCTGATGTGCTGTGCCATGTGCCCTGATGTGCTGGGCTCTGTGCCTTGATGTGCTGTACCCTGATGTACTGTGCCCTGTACCCTGTGCCCTGATGTGCTATGCCTTGTGCCCTGATGTGCTCTGTGCCCTGATGTGCGCTGTGCCCTGTACCCTGATGTGCTGTGCCCTGATGTGCTGTGCACTGTGCCCTAATCTGCGCTGTGCCCTGTACCCTGATCTGATGTGCTGTGCCCTGATGTGCTGTGCCCTGTGCCCTGATGTGCTGTGCCATGTGCCCTGATGTGCTGTGCCCTGATGTGCTGTGCCATGTGCCCTGATGTGCTGTGTCCTGATGTGTTGTGCCATGTGCCCTGATGTGCTGTGCCATGTGCCCTGATGTGCTGTGCCATGTGCCCTGATGTGCTGGGCTCTGTGCCTTGATGTGCTGTACCCTGATGTACTGTGCCCTGTACCCTGTGCCCTGATGTGCTCTGTGCCCTGATGTGCGCTGTGCCCTGTACCCTGATGTGCTGTGCACTGTGCCCTAATCTGTGCTGTGCCTGTACCCTGATCTTGATGTGCTGTAAACTAATGTGCTGTGCCCTGATGTGCTGTGCCCTGATGTGCTCTGTGCCCTGATGTGCGCTGTGCCCTGTACCCTGATGTGCTGTGCCCTGTACCCTGATGTGCTGTGCTCTGTGCCCTGATGTGCGCTGTGCCCTGTACCCTGATGTGCTGTGCCCTGTACCCTGATGTGCTGTGCTCTGTGCCCTGATGTGTGCTGTGCCCTGTACCCTGATCTGATGTGCTGTGCCATGTGCCCTGATGTGCTGTGCCATGTGTCCTGAGCCTTGATGTGCTGTACCCTAATGTGCTGTGCCCTGTGCCCTGATGTGCTGTGCCCTGATGTGCTGTGCCCTGATTTGCCGGGCTCTGAGCCTTGATGTGCTGTACCCTAATGTGCTGTGCTGTGCCCTGATGTGCTGTGCCCTGATTTGCCGGGCTCTGAGCCTTGATGTGCTGTACCCTAATGTGCTGTGCCCTGTGCCCTGATGTGCTGTGCCCTGATGTGCTGTGCCCTGTACCCTGATTTGCTAGGGGTCTGTGCCTTGATGTGCTGTACCCTGATGTGCTGTGCCCTGATGTGCTGTGCCATGTGCCTTGATGTGCTGTGCCCTGATGTGCTGTGCCATGTGCCCTGATGTGCTGTGTCCTGATGTGCTGTGCCATGTGCCCTGATATGCTGTGCCATGTGCCCTGATGTGCTGTGCCATGTGCCCTGATGTGCTGGGCTCTGTGCCTTGATGTGCTGTACCCTGATGTACTGTGCCCTGTACCCTGTGCCCTGATGTGCTATGCCTTGTGCCCTGATGTGCTCTGTGCCCTGATGTGCGCTGTGCCCTGTACCCTGATGTGCTGTGCCCTGATGTGCTGTGCACTGTGCCCTAATCTGCGCTGTGCCCTGTACCCTGATCTGATGTGCTGTGCCCTGATGTGCTGTGCCCTGTGCCCTGATGTGCTGTGCCATGTGCCCTGATGTGCTGTGCCCTGATGTGCTGTGCCATGTGCCCTGATGTGCTGTGTCCTGATGTGTTGTGCCATGTGCCCTGATGTGCTGTGCCATGTGCCCTGATGTGCTGTGCCATGTGCCCTGATGTGCTGGGCTCTGTGCCTTGATGTGCTGTACCCTGATGTACTGTGCCCTGTACCCTGTGCCCTGATGTGCTCTGTGCCCTGATGTGCGCTGTGCCCTGTACCCTGATGTGCTGTGCACTGTGCCCTAATCTGTGCTGTGCCTGTACCCTGATCTGATGTGCTGTGCCCTGATGTGCTGTGCCATGTGCCCTGATGTGCTGTGCCATGTGCCCTGAGCCTTGATGTGCTGTACCCTAATGTGCTGTGCCCTGTGCCCTGATGTGCTGTGCCCTTATTTGCCGGGCTCTGAGCCTTGATGTGCTGTACCCTGATGTGCTGTGACCTGTACCCTGATTTGCTAGGGGTCTGTGCCTTGATGTGCTGTAAACTAATGTGCTGTGCCCTGATGTGCTGTGCCCTGATGTGCTCTGTGCCCTGATGTGCGCTGTGCCCTGTACCCTGATGTGCTGTGCCCTGTACCCTGATGTGCTGTGCTCTGTGCCCTGATGTGCGCTGTGCCCTGTACCCTGATGTGCTGTGCCCTGTACCCTGATGTGCTGTGCTCTGTGCCCTGATGTGTGCTGTGCCCTGTACCCTGATCTGATGTGCTGTGCCATGTGCCCTGATGTGCTGTGCCATGTGTCCTGAGCCTTGATGTGCTGTACCCTAATGTGCTGTGCCCTGTGCCCTGATGTGCTGTGCCCTGATGTGCTGTGCCCTGATTTGCCGGGCTCTGAGCCTTGATGTGCTGTACCCTAATGTGCTGTGCTGTGCCCTGATGTGCTGTGCCCTGATTTGCCGGGCTCTGAGCCTTGATGTGCTGTACCCTAATGTGCTGTGCCCTGTGCCCTGATGTGCTGTGCCCTGATGTGCTGTGCCCTGTACCCTGATTTGCTAGGGGTCTGTGCCTTGATGTGCTGTACCCTGATGTGCTGTGCCCTGATGTGCTGTGCCATGTGCCTTGATGTGCTGTGCCCTGATGTGCTGTGCCATGTGCCCTGATGTGCTGTGTCCTGATGTGCTGTGCCATGTGCCCTGATATGCTGTGCCATGTGCCCTGATGTGCTGTGCCATGTGCCCTGATGTGCTGGGCTCTGTGCCTTGATGTGCTGTACCCTGATGTACTGTGCCCTGTACCCTGTGCCCTGATGTGCTATGCCTTGTGCCCTGATGTGCTCTGTGCCCTGATGTGCGCTGTGCCCTGTACCCTGATGTGCTGTGCCCTGATGTGCTGTGCATTGTGCCCTAATCTGCGCTGTGCCCTGTACCCTGATCTGATGTGCTGTGCCCTGATGTGATGTGCCCTCTGCCCTGATGTGCTGTGCCATGTGCCCTGATGTGCTGTGCCCTGATGTGCTGTGCCATGTGCCCTGATGTGCTGTGTCCTGATGTGCTGTGCCATGTGCCCTGATGTGCTGTGCCATGTGCCCTGATGTGCTGTGCCATGTGCCCTGATGTGCTGGGCTCTGTGCCTTGATGTGCTGTACCCTGATGTACTGTGCCCTGTACCCTGTGCCCTGATGTGCTCTGTGCCCTGATGTGCGCTGTGCCCTGTACTCTGATGTGCTGTGCACTGTGCCCTAATCTGTGCTGTGCCTGTACCCTGATCTGATGTGCTGTGCCCTGATGTGCTGTGCCATGTGCCCTGATGTGCTGTGCCATGTGCCCTGAGCCTTGATGTGCTGTACCCTAATGTGCTGTGCCCTGTGCCCTGATGTGCTGTGCCCTTATTTGCCGGGCTCTGAGCCTTGATGTGCTGTACCCTGATGTGCTGTGACCTGTACCCTGATTTGCTAGGGGTCTGTGCCTTGATGTGCTGTACCCTGATGTGCTGTGCCCTGATGTTCTGTGCCATGTGCCCTAATGTGCTGTGCCATGTGCCCTGATTTGCTGGGCTCTGAGCCTTGATGTGCTGTGCCATGATGGTAAGTGGTCAGTGTGTAGTGTAGTGGTCTGTCGGCAGTGTAGTGGTCCATGTGTAGTGGTCCGTGTGTAGTGGTCCGTGTGCAGTGGTCCGTGTGCAGTGCAGTGGTCAGGGTTAATAATGTGTGCGCTGACACCAGTGCTGGGGGTTAATAATGCATCTGCTGACACCAGTGCTGGGGGTTAATAATGTGTACTGTACCAGTACTGTTTTTGAAGTTTGAAAGTTTGCATGCGGCCCCCCATGGGATATGAAAACTTGTCTTGCGGTCCTCAGGTAATTTGAGTTTGAGACCCCTGCTCTAAACTGTCTGTGCAGCCCACATTTAAAAACCTGGGGATACATGTTAACGCGGACTTGTCCTTGTATGAACGTCTTAACGTTACCCCGATCGTATCACACATGGAGACCAGGCTGAAGACCTGGGCCTCTTTGCCGCTCAACCTTATAGATCGAATAAATATTTTTATATTTGTGTTTCGGGCGTCTCCGATTTTTTTGTTGAAAAAACTTTTTAAGAAACTTGACTCGTTTCTTTTTGCTTTTTTGTGGCATGGGTCTAACCCACGTATAGCTAGGGCCTCTCTTCAGGCAGCTAGGCTGGCTGGGGGGCTGGCCTGCCCAAATTTGCGGAAATATTTTATAGCGTCTCAGCTTGCGTACGTATATGATTGGTTCCTGAAGGCCTCCCCGTCTTGTTCCACTGCTCTCCTGACTGCTCTGGGGGGCTCGAGGGAGTCACTGGTTGACTATCTGCATAGGTCTGCTCCAGGGCGATGCTCCCGTTATTCCCCGATAGAGGTCAGTTGGTTGGCCTGGCATGAAGGTAATGGGATGGTCACAGCTTCGGGTGGGGTGTCTCCTAGTGCTTCACTCTGGCAAAACTCTAACTTTCCTGAGCTCCTGGGTCACCCAGACTCTCGGTGGTGGACCCACCTGGGGGTCTCACGAGTTTCCCACATATTTGTTAATGACAAATTTATTTCTTTTGCAGACTAAAAAGTGAGGAGTGGGGTAACGGACAACTTCCTGTTTAAATACATGTTATTGCATCATGCGGTGCGGGCGCAGTTTGGGGGTCTGGCCCAGGAGCTCACTGAACCGCCTCTTGAGGCGCTTATGTCTCACTCTGATATTGGAAAGCTGGTTACGACGATCTACTGCCGCCTGCAATGGGCCGGGGCTAACCCCTTCCAGGTTGATCAGCGGAAGTGGGAGGTGGACATTCCGGGGCTGTCCGAGGAGGGGTGGGAGGAGGCCTCGGAGGTCTGCTTTCTTGACCTTATCGGGTCAAACTACCAGTATGTCCAATTTAAATTTATACACCAATTGCACTACACGCCAGCTAGGCTGGCTCGAATGGGGCTGATTTCTACTGTCTCCTGCCCTAGGTGCAGCTCCTCAGAGGCCGATTGTTTACATATGTTTTGGTCATGCCCTGTTTTGTCTATGTACTGGACGGAATTTTTTTCGTTCTTTAGGGACACCCTGCACCTTCCTGTTCCCTTTGCTCCCACAGTTCTGTTGTTGGGAGCGCTCAATGACTCTGTACCTACGACACATGCCCGAACCCTGCTACAGTTGATCCTGTTTTATGCTAGGAAATTGATTCTACTGCATTGGAAAAGTGCCTCTGCTCCTACTATTCAAATGTTGTTCTGTATGATAAACAAGATTCTACCAATATATAAATGCATATATCGAAGTAGGGAGTGCCCGCAGAAGTTTGCCAAGATATGGCAGCCTTGGCTTGATATCGCGGATTCCTTTTGGAAGGATACACCGCTCTCTCAGCCGTAAGCGGCTGGGAGTGGGAGGGGTGGGAGGGGTCCGGAGTAGATGTGTGGATGGGGGTGACTGTGTGTGTGAGTGTTGGTCTATTCTGAATAAGGTTTGACTTTCTACTGTCTTAGGTGGTTATAAGGTAAGGATCCATGTTGGGTCCACCGAAAATACATTGGATCATTGGTTGTTTGGGTCCCTATGTTTGGGGCCTCGGGAATCGAGTTCTGTGCTCTACTGTTTTCTGCCCTGTACGATGTTGTCTTTTTGATACTATCTATGTGAACTGTACCTGATGTTGGGGTATTGTGCCCATATTCTTTATGCTTTTGTATGTGCAGAAAACCAAATAAACAATGTTTAAAAAAAAAAAAAAAAATTAAAAGGCTCAACTTCTATATTGTCTCTATCTCTACATTGAATTCCAGTTATGAGTTACTATGTGACTCATAACTGGAATTCAATGTAGACATAGATAGAGACAATATAGAAGTTGAGCCTTTTAAACTTCTTACATCAGCTCTTCTTTGACAGTTATGGGCCACAATACTCTCATCCAATATCAAACCACTGAGCAGTCTAGAACTGGTTAAACTGTGCTGGACATATTTTTCTTTTCTTTGAATGTGCTTCCTTTGAGAATTCAGTTCAATCTTGCAATATCCTTGCTGTGTTCTTGGGAAATAAGAGATGTAATGTTCGGCACACCTGGGATTATTTGTTTTTGTGATCTCCAGACAATCATTTTTTTTGGACTGAATTTCCCGATGTGATGCTCTGAGCTGCCGACAATTTGGCCACATCCCTGTGCTTTCTTTTTCATGCTTCCTGCCAGCTATTTTGGGATTCATAGAGTCACATTTCCACCTGTGTTGTGTCATGTTCATTCAGCTTCTCATTTATTTTTGTTGCTGCATTTTACAAGTTTTAACTATTTAGATTGTAGTGTATTTCAACTAATATACATGGGTCATGTCTAGCGTTTGTTGCACAAATATGTGGAGCCTTTAGAGATATTAATTTTTACATTTTTATTTTATTGATTTGTTCTAGATGTTTATAATTACAGTTTATGCAGCACTTTACATTTGTACCTTTACATCAGTTCTTGCCCTCACGGAGCTTACAATCTAAGGTCCCTATTTCACATACATACAAGGGCAAATTACCCTACCAGCACAAGGAGAACATGCAGACTCTTTGCAATATTCTAGTTGGGGTCTGAACTGAGGAGAAGCCACTGTTCTGCCCAAATTAGTGTTATGCCGCGTACACATGATCGAAAATTCCGAGAAGAAAACTTTTTTTTTTCCTGACGGAATTTTGGCTTAAACTTTTGTTGCATACACACGGTCACACAAAATGCCGACCGTCAAGAACACGGTGACGTACAGCACTTCAATGAGCTGAGAAAAATGAAGTTCAATGATTCCGAGCATGCATCAAATTTATTCTGAGCATGCATGTTTTTTTGCACGTCGGAATTGCATACAGATGAACCAGTTCTTAAATTTTTGCTGTCGGAAATTCCGACAAAAAAAGTTGGATGGGGCCTACACACACTCGGAATTTTCGATTAAAAGCTCACATCAAACTTTTCTTGTCCAAAAGTCTGATCGTGTGTATGTGCCATTATACTAATTACAACAGGTACGAAATGTAGGGGGCTTCTTTGCCCAATATTAACATGACCCTGCCTTTGTAAGTAGCAATCTGTGTTTTTATTGTTTTTTATGCAACTAACATAGTACAAAAGTAATAAACATAAAAAGAATGGGTAAAACACTAAATACTAAGTACTAAAATAAATAGAAAGAATGAGAAACAGTATGGTTTATTCTACCCTTATTCTGAACGCACTGAAGCCAGTGGATTAGCTACTGACCTGGACCAAGTATGCAGATCAGAAAAGACAGAGAAAGGCCAGAAATCATTATTTGTACTTGCTGCAGGTAGGCCATTCACTTCAGAGCTGTAATATACAGCTACTGGCCTCTGGCCAGCGGCCAGGAGACAATTAGGGCAGCTCCTAATCATGTGATCATCACAACAGCCAACCATGGTAATCACTGGAAGTTTGTTTACAAACAAACCTCCTTAATGACCTGTCAACTGCTCAGAGTAAGACCCCTTTGACGCTGACACGTTTTTCAGGCGGTTTAGAAAAAAATAGTGCTGCTATACCGCCTGAAAAAATCATGCCCTGCAGTCTTCTGTGTGGAAGCCCAAAGGCTTTCACACTGAAGCGGTGCGCTAGCAGGACCGCTCCAAAAGTCCTGCTAGCCGCATCTTTGGAGTGGTATACCTATACCGCTCCTTCCCATTGAAATCAATGGCAAACTGCAGTAATACCGCCAGCAATGAGCCTCTGCAGAGGTGCATTGCGGGCAGTTTTAACCCTTTTTCGGACGCTAGCGGGGGTTTTAAACTGCACTGCTAGCGGCCAAATATCGCGGTAAATATGACGATATAGGGGTGCTAAAAATCACGCCGCTATACCGCCCCGTGTGACAGGGGCCTAAATAAACTGCGAGAGGGTAGCAAGTACAGGCAGGATCAATGTACATAATCAGCCTTCTTCTAGGTTTGGGGGCATGCATGCACACGCCCCCTGCTGATTTGTGCTGTGACTGGACTCAGCACAAGTTTGGCAGTTGATATTAGGCAATGATTTCAGCTGAAATCAGCTAAATGGCTGTGTCCAATCACACAATTTACAAAAACACAGAACTCCGTGTACTGTGAACAGAGATCTAGCTGTCTCCCTAAAACGCAGGCAGAAAAAACAGCCAGATAGCAAAGAAATAGTAAAGTAAATGCAGCACACATTATACATGGTTAGGGACACAATTAACCCCTTGATTTCCCCTAGATGTTAACCCCTTCCCAGACAGTATCATTAGTATCAGTGTCAGTATACAGTATTATCCCTGATCAATATATTAGTGTCACTAGCGACATCAGTGTCAGTTAGTGATCCTCCCAGATAATGTCCAGATTGCCTGCCACCCTATCACAGTCCCACTATAAGTCACTGATCACCACCATTACCAGTACAGTGCCATAGCTGTAAAAAAAAATCCAGTATACAGGTGCATCATATAAAATTTGAATATCATCAAAAAGTAAATTTAATTCAGTAATTTAATTCAAAAAGTGAAACTCATATATTTTATATAGATGCATTACACACAGAGTGATATATTGTAAGCATTTATTTCTTTTAATTTTGATGATTATGGCTTACAGCTAGTGAAAAAACAAACATTTTGTATTTAGAAAATTTGAATATTACATACAATAAGACCAATAATAAAAAAAGTATTTTTAATACAGAAATGTTGGCTTACTGAAAAGTATGCCAGCACACTGCCCCAATGTTAAAAGCATTAATTGATTTTAATGTAAATAGGTTTTCGTGAGCTTTTCATATCACTTTTGTTAGCGTGAAAGCGATTGAAAAGCACCTCCGTGTGAAAGGGGTCTTAGTGGGAGGAGCCCTTTTTATCTAGGCACATAGCTTCAAACTGTGAGAGGAAGTCACTAGAACTTTAATCTAATGTCTCCAGCCATCCCAGGGCGAATACTGGCTTTTGATGGCCAAGGTTGTTTTTATACACAGTACACAACATTCCACAGTGAATAAATGATTGAAATTCCATATTTGTCTTGTGTTCCTGTTCAAGTATATCACCTTTATCTGTATGAATGAATCAATGAATGAATACTTATATAGCGCGGCACATGCAAACTAAATTGCCTCTGAGCGCTTGTTGTTCCTGTCTCCTTTGGTATTAAAAGAGATGAGTCTTGATCTTTCTCCTGAATGCTAAGTGGTTCTCCCCCAACCGGGGAGTAAAGCGTTCCATAGTCTGGGACCTTGGACCGCGAATCTTCTATCTCCTTTGAACTTGTAGTTGGTTTTCGGTATCTGGAGTAGATTTTGATTGGTGGATCGCAGAACGCGATTGGGATTGTGAGCTTTTATTTTTTTGCATAAATAATGGGAAGCATTCCCATGAATACATCTATGCGTTAGACAGAGTGCTTTAAAGTGATTCTGTCTTTTACTGGTAACCAGTGAAGGGTTCTCAGTGAAGGTGAGATTGATTCCCAAGGTTTTTTCCCAGTCACAAGTCTGACGGCCGTATTTTGAACGACTTGTAGACGAGCAATTTGGTACTTGGGGAGTACGAGGTAAAGGGCATTTGCATAGTCCAATCTTGAGTTTACAATCGCTCCCACCACGACCGCTATGTCTTCTTTGGGAATAAAACGAATAAGTCTGCGTAGTAGGCACAGCAGATGGTGAGATCCGCTGACTACTGACCCTATTTGTGCGTCCATTGTCATGTAGGAGTCGAGGATGACCCCAAGACTTTTGACTTTGGCGCTAGGGGTGATGATTTTGCCCAGAATGGGCGGGGGGGTCCATGTTGTTGCAGGTTGATTCCTACGCTTGGCGTGAAACAGGAGAAGTTCTGTTTTGGCTCCGTTGAGTGTAAGATAACTCTTTGTCATCCAGTCCTCTATCAAAGAGAGGCATGTCTCTAGATTGAGGTGGTGATCCTTTTTATTACAAATGCGGAAATACAGTTGCGTGTCGTCTGCATATGAGTGATAGATCAGTTTTTGGCTGCTGATTATTTCAAAAAGAGGAAGAAGGTAGATGTTAAATAACACCGGCGACAGAGGGGATCCTTGAGGGAACTCTGCACGATAATGTGCGTTTTTCAGAAGTGAAAGGTCCTAACTTCACTATTTGCGATCAGTTTTCCAAAAAAGAGGAGAACCAAGATAAATCGCCTTCTGCGACTTTGGCTACCTCGGCTAGCCGAGTCAATAAAAGCTTGTGGTCTACTGTGTCGAAGGCTGCGCTTAGGTCCAACAGAACCAGAAGACAAGATTCTCCTTCGTCTGCGGCCTCGAGAGCGTCGTCCCATATCTTGAGCAATGCTGTTTCCGTCCCGTGTCCGGGCCGGAATCACGATTGAAATGGATCAAATAGGTTGTGGGTATCTAGGTGATGTTGCAGCTGTTGTACCACTACTTTTTCCATTACCTTTGAGAGTACATTTAGGCCTGTTATGGGACGGCAGTGGAGTGGGTCCTTGGGGTCCAGGGTGGGTTTCTTCAAGATGGGTCGAATTATGCCTGTAGACACTCTCTGAATAAAGATGTTACGTTTGCCTGTTCAAATATGTTTTTAAAAAAAGTCAACAATTTCCACAGGGTGTACTTTATTTTTCACATGACTGGCTGTGTCAACTACACCCATCTAGGAAAGAAGGCCAACAGGACTTGAATTGTGGTTACCAGTTTTATAAGAAAGATCACATCGTCAGCAGTTTCTTCTTTATTATACCATATCAGTTTACTTTATTTCTCTCCGGGCTTGATGTATCTTCTTCTGACTTCAACCATATTTTATTGTGCGCATCCTGCGTACATTTGGGGATTTTCCGAAGTTAGTTAATCAGGAGATGCCATAATGATGTGTGATTTATGCCAGTTTTAGGATGATAGATTACTCAGTTCTGTTTCGTTTGCATTTAATATTTGATGCCACATTATTCTCTTGATTTGTGTTCTACATATAATCTTGTCATTTTGCATTTGTGTTTTTTTCTAATGCACTGCGTAATACACTTCACCCTGTCAGTTGCCATTTAGATTGCTTTTACCTTGTACAAATAACCATTCCATTGTTCCCTGTGTGATTAGTATTATGCATTTCTATATATACAGATCGAGTTTCTATTACTCTAAGTGGTCGTAGACTTTTTGTTTACTTTGTACTAGTACATCTTGTATCAGTCCCTGTCTGGTTCATGTGGCAAGAACATTTTCGCATTATGCTCTTGGTCTCATTTTCTCCTAGAGTGAGATGGGTCTGTATTTTTTCAATATGTTATCTGTTCATATTCAATGACTTTTCACCTTCCAGCACAAATAATATGCCTGTAAAAATGTTATATTGATGTTGTCGTTGTATGGGGCACAGCCATATGTCTGATGTAAATGTGGCAATAGCTGTGGTTGTGTACAGCTGTATTTTCTTATATTTGCTCAACAGAATTAGATCTGGACTGAGAATAAAAATCAGCCTTGGCATATCAAACACTTCGCCCAATATATGTTTACATGATCAAGTCCCATCCAGGCAGACATATAAAAACCACATGTAATTCAATTATGACTTTGGCTTGGTTCACATATTACTAATGATGCGCAGTGCGCTAAAAGCACACACTTTTTTTTACTACTCAACGGGCAGTTCATTTAAAAAATGAAGGGGCTGTCACACAGCTCAATGGTCCAAAAATCGCATATTTTTTGACAGCACATCACACTGCAACCCACTTACGTGCCTTACCTCTCAGTACACTGCGGTGCAGCACACGTCCTTCAGCACAGTACGATGGGACCATATTTGACCATCACAATGAGCATATAATGCTGGATGTTACAGCAACATGCATAGGAATATGTGCGTTCCTACAATGCGACAGTGTGAATGGGGCCTAAAACCCAAAAACCAAAATATATACAGCCAGATTCAGCAACACTTGCGCTGGAGTATTTCGATATGCGCCGCGTAACTGTGAAGATGCGCCGTCGTTTCTATGTGCCCGTACCCACCAAACTAGATGCGCCCGAAGACGCGGCATTTGCGACCGGCGGAACGTTCCGACGCCAGAGTATCGTCAGCGCATAATTTCGTTTGGCGCATCAGTCGCGCCTATTGATTTCCCCTGCAAATATGCAAATGAGGGAGATTTCCCGATTCGCGAACGGATAAGCACCATACGCTGGCTACATGCGCCGCGCGTATCTCGTCCGTCCGGCGCAAAGTTATTTCTACAAAAGGCTGCTTTATCTTTACTCCAGACCGTCAGAGGTCAGCAGGAGAGCAGCTACAGCAGCGTTACCGACGATAGGAGCTAGCTGAACAACCACACTTGCAAGGACAACACCTCTGTGTGCCAACATGCCAGGAGCAATTGTGGTCCTCGAACTACTGATGGGTCCCCCGGAACGAAGGAGGCGGGCACGTGAGAGGATATACCGCACTCGTATGAGCCTCTTTGGCATGGGTGATGAGGAGGTGTATCGCCTCTTCAGATTCAGCCCTGATGCAATACTTGAACTAACCACAACCCTGCAGGATGACATCACCAGCAAGACACACCGCTCACAAGCAGTGCAGCCACTGGTGAAGGTCCTGGCAACACTTCATTTCCTTGCAACTGGATCATTCCAGCGTACAAGTGGAGTGGTGGCTGGGATGTCACAGTCCTCCATAAGCAGATGTGTGCACCAGGTTGTCCCTGCAATCCTCAGACGCATGTTCAACCAGTTCATCAGACCAACCACTGAGGAGCTGCGGCTGAAGGCAATGACAGATTTCTACAACATTGCCAGATTCCCACGCACTGTGGGGGCCATTGATTGCACACATGTGGCCCTACAGCCCCCCAGTGCCACAGAGCACATATACCGCAATCGGAAGCATTGGCATTCCATCAACGTACAGGTGATAGCTGATGCCCAACGCCTCATATGGCACGTCCGTGCCAAACACCCCGGGTCCAGCCATGACAGCTTCATATACAATCGGAGCCCCATCCCAGCAGAATTTAACCAGAACATGTATGGGGACAGCTGGCTGGTTGGTGAGTGACATGGGAGTCGGGCATGACTATCCCCTCCCGTGATGCACAACAGAAGTGGCACATGCATGACTAACATTCTCCTGTCTTTTACCTTACAGGTGACTCTGCATATGCATTGGGACCCCATCTAATGACTCCTTTCCGGAACCCCCAAACCAGAGGAGAGAGAAAATACAATGAAGCACACATCAAAACACGTGGAGTGGTGGAGCAAACATTTGGGCTCCTGAAGTCCCGTTTCCGCTGCCTGGATAAGTCCGGGGGGACCCTATTGTATTCCCCTACCTTCGTGTGTCAGATCATCGGTGCATGTTGTATTCTGCACAACTTTGCTATGAGAAAAGGCCTGCAGATTGACATACGTGATGACCTGACCCCCGACCCACACAATCCCCACCTGCCAGAGGACACCCAGTCTGCTGATGGAAGAGCAGTCAGGAGGGTCCTCGCCGTAAGCATCTTTGGACACTAAACCAAAACATTAATAACACAGACAGTGCACGCGTGTACACCACTGATGTCCCTAGATCACACACACCACATACACATCGCATTGGATTAGCCCAAGTCCAGCATGTAGGACTTGGGAGCAGCAACGCCAGTGTCAAGGCCCTAATGATGTCACTGTCCATTCATACACCTTTCACACGTCATTCATACAGCCGTGGGGTTAACTTCACCACCACGGCCGAGGGTGACACCCCTTACTGTCCGGAGTGCCACCCTCTCACATTCACACACCATTCACACTGTCCCCTGCACTCCTGACCGTGTGCAGTAAAAAAAGAAATACAAAATCTCATAACCTGAGAAAAAAAATAAACAAAAACTCATGACCTGAGTATAAAATAAAGAATACAAAATAAACAAAAACTCATGACCTGAGTCTAATTAAAAAAATCATAGAAACCAAAACAAAAAAAAAGCCTCATCGGGGATGCCGGGGGCTTCTTCTGGGGGCCCCTGTCTGCCTCCTCAGCTGCCTGGATGGAGTGGGTGGGGGTGGGGGGGCATCTGGAGGTGGCTGATCCCCAGGTGGGCCACTCCTGGCAGGTGTGGCCTGCATGCCCTCCAAGGCCATGGCTATCCGGCCGAGGTAATTGTTCGTCTGGGCCTGCATCCGGAGCTGACGGGTGACCTGGTAATGCTGGGCCCGCCGACTCAGCCTCCCCTGGTCCCGGATGGCAGCACTGTTACCCTGGATGGCAGCAGTGTTGGCCTGGACGGCTGCAGTGAGTTGCGTAATTTCACCATGCACCTCCCCCAAACTGGTGACCACTGCAGCGCAATTACAGCTGACATCCTGGACTGCGTTGCTTATCTGGGCAACGGAGCCCAGGCTGTCAGACACTTTCTGTAAGTGGCCAACTATGGCCCCCATTTGTTCAGTCTGTCTGGCGTGATCCCTCGCCAACTGGTCCTGGACAACATCAGACACCCCCCTGGTCTTCTGGGTCGCCTTCCTGGGGCCAGAAGATGGTTGTCCCCGGGGGGAAGGAGTCACCCTTGAGGGGCTTCCAAGGATGGGGGAGGGGATAACAGATGGCCCAGGAGAAGGGGAGGAGACCTCCAAAACTAAAGTAAAGTCCTGCTCTGCCACAGCAGGCTCCTCCTCAACGACCTCGGCAGGTGTGGTGTGGCCACTCTCCTCCACCACCTCTTCACCACCCAGGGGCTCGGGCACACGATGGCGTGGGGGGGATGGGGTGGAATGGACGCTGACCGATGATGGCCCAGCTCCGTCATCTGTGGATGACACAAAGCAGACACATGTTGGTGGTCCCACACACTTGGCACATGTACCCTCCCCCCCAAATGCAACAAATCAAATAGGGGATAAAAAACACTTACCTGTCCTGGAGCCTTCCTCCATGGAGTCATAGCCTGGGACCCCCTCCACCTGCTCCCTCTCCAGGCAGCGTGCGACCACCTCCTCCTCCGCGGTCAGGGTGACAGGACATGGGGGACCACCACCTGTGCCCCTCTCATGCCTCCTGATGGTGGACACCTTGCCCCTCACCTTGCGCCGCAGGTCATTAATTTTCTTCTGAATGTCCCCAGCAGTCCGGGTGGAGTACCCCAAAATATTGACCCGGCCAGCAATGGTGTCCAGGATGCCCTGCTTCCTCTCCCGGCTGGTCTTACGGCTCTTTTTCCCATGGAGAAAATGATTATAAGTCTCCATCGCGGATATGATCACTGAGACCTCCTGTGAATTAAAGTTCAGGTTCCTCCTCTCTCTGGGGGTAGCGGGAGCAGCCATCACAGCACAAAAGTATCTTCCCTGGGGTGGGGGGAAACGGATATACTTTTGCGCCGGAATGGCGTTTCCGCCTGCGCTTTTAAGCGCCCAACGGAAGGCATTGCGCTGACGTTTCCCGGGAAGTGGTGCCGACGGAAGTTGTGAGCATGCGCACAAGGGGGCGAGTGGAGCCGCACTCACTGCGCATGCTCCGTGGATGATGCGCTGAACGTAAGCCTCTGCGCTGGGCTCCGCCCATCATTTACATATGATCACACCCACTTCCACTTGCGTCGGGTTACGCCAGCGCATTATCGTTACTCTGGCGCAAGTTTACGCGCAACTGCTATGTGAATAACAGTACTTGCGCTGAAAGGGTCTTCAGAGTAACGTAAATGAGAAGCGTTACTCTGGAGCAAAGATGCTCCCATCTACCTGAATCTGGCCCATAGTGAAGCTTACTAGTTTTTAAATGTTGTGTCTGCATCTGTTTTCTTTTTATTTAGGCTTTGTTTCCCTTTTTTTTTCTAGCCAGTAACACACTTCTTGTTTTAGAGTTTCTCCATTCTATAGTTGCAGGAAAGAAAATTGCTTCCTCTATGGTTCACCTTTTTTAGGGTGGAACATGCAACAAACCTGCCCCCAGTTCCCCTAATCCCCCCTTCACTGGGACAGCGGGCGGGGAATCTTCTCCCCACACCCACTGTCACTTTTTGAAAAGAGCGTGGTGGATTGAGGCTTCATCCATGTAACCACAACATTCATTCACAGTTTCCTGTGAATGCATGAACTACAAGTACCATAAGCCAACACGGCTAATGTAGTTCTGAATGAGCATTCTCATTCACAAGCCCTGCAGCTTGTACTCAGCCCATATGAAGGTGTTGGCAGAAATCTGCAGGATCTTGACATTGCACCCCTGGTCACAGCTGCAATGCTTTCCAGGCTCCTGTAGGAAAATAATAATGAATACTCAATATTTCTTGCAAAAAAATGTACATTTATTACCATATTTTTTCAGGAAAGGTGAACTTGAAAGTGGTTCTAAAGTTAAATTGTGTTTTTTTACCCTAATGCATTCTATGCATTAAGGGAAAAAAAATCCACTACCTGGTCCTAGCCCACTTCCCCTAAACGCTTACCTGGTACGTCTCAGCATTCCAGTGAGGTACCATCCAATTCCTGGTCTCACAGAAGACACAGGAGTGAGACCCATGGGTTCCTGTTGCTTTCAGTCTTGTGAGGAGGGGATGGGGGCATAGCTTAACAGTGCTGTGCATGTCTATGGATGCGCATAGCATGGCTTGGGAACATTCCCTCATCAGTGCCCCCTTAGCATGCAACTTGCTGAGCACCTGAAAGAAAGGAGGAGTGAAGAGCGCCACCATTGTACTTCAGAAAAAGAGGTAAGGGACCGCTCTGTGCAGCATCATTGCACAGAGTGGGTAAATTTAACCACTTTTTTTTAAAGCAAAAAAATAGCATTTAGTACCATTTTAAGGACAAACTCCAGATAAAAATGTTTAGGCAATTACAGCAAGTTTTTTTTTTTTTCTTTTTGACATGAAGACTCCAGCGCAAGTCTTGCTGAATCTGGCCCAATATATTTCATTGCATCTTACCAATCCTTAGATGTTGTAGTTGCATTCGTTTTTTTTTTTTTAAGTTTATTTCTTTTATTTTCACCTGATGATCCAGCCAGTAAGTCCGTTATTTTCAACTTCCATCAGACCAACGCTGTCCAGCAAGTGTCAGTTAGAGTATTGAGACAAACTATGTAACACTGACAGGCAAATTATTGTAAGTATGCCTGTCAGTGTTACATAGTTTGTCTCAATACTCTAACTGACACTTGCTGGACAGCGTTGGTCTGATGGAAGTTGAAAATAACGGACTTACTGGCTGGATCATCAGGTGAAAATAAAAGAAATAAACTTAAAAAAAAAAAAACGAATGCAACTACAACATCTAAGGATTGGTAAGATGCAATGAAATATATTGGGCCAGATTCAGCAAGACTTGCGCTGGAGTATTTCGATATGCACCGCATAACTGTGAATATGCGCCGTCGTTTCTATGTGGCCGTACCCACCAAACTAGATGCGACAGAAAACGGGCTTTCCCCGACCGGCTTAACTTTCCAACGCCAGAGTATCGTCAGCGCATAGTTTCGCTTGACGCATCAGTTGCGCCTATTGATTTCCCCTGCAAATATGCAAATGAGGGAGATTTCCCGATTCGCGAACGGATTAGCACCATACGCTGGCTACATGCGCCGCGCGTATCTCGTCCGTCTGCCGCAAAGTTATTTCTACAAATAGCTGCTTTATCTTTACTCCAGATGGCCACAGGTCAGCAGGAGAGCAGCTACAGCAGCGTTACCGACGATAAGAGCTAGCTGAGCACCCCCACTTGCAGGACAACACCTCTGTCCCTGCTTGTCTGTCAACTTTTACAGCCATGGAGGAAGACATCATAGGACGGCTGACAGCTCCTGGCCTTTAAAGTTCAGCTTTCTCCTGTGTTTGCAGGGAACGGGAGCAGCCATCTCAGACCAAAAGTAACTTCACTGCGGGGAGGGGGAACAGGATATACTTTAGTGCCGGAATGGCGCATCTACGGGCGCATTTAAACGTCCAACGGAACGCATTGCGCTGTCGTTTCCAAGGAAGTGGTGCCGACGGAAGTTGTGAGCATGCGCACTGGGATGCATTGACAGTCGACGCATGCGCAATACGTTCGCCGCGGGATCGCGCTTAGTTTAAATAATACACGCCCCGTACCCGCCCAATTTGAATTCCGCCGGCTCATTTTCGATACGCTGCCGCAACTTTAGGAGCAAGTGCTTCATGAATAACAGCACTTGCTCCTAAAATTCCGCCAGAGTAACGTAAATGAGAAACGTTACTCCAGCTTAAAGATGCTCCCATCTACCTGAATCTGGCCCATTGTTTGGTTTAGTACTGCTTTCAATAATCAGGTACTAATTTAGGTGTGTTTTTCCCAGCTGCTTACTTTTTCAAAACCAGGTCCTCCTCCATTATTTACAATCTGTCCGCTGAAAATCTCCACAGTGCTGTGAGTCCCTATAGTCTTGAATGGCCAATATATTTGGACCTAACAAGATTTTCGGCATACAGGTTGTAAAAAACCGAGGAGGCCATGGAGGGTATAGTTTTATTTATCTAGCAAAGGTTTAGCTAAAAGCACAGCTCTCCTTTAATTGTATTTTTAAGTACACATAATGAATACTAATACTAATGCTGCGCAGTATGAATGTAAACCATCATACATACACCAAGTGATTTTCTTCTCTTGTGTACCTCTCAGAAAACAGCTAGCAATAGAAATCATATGTCAAAACAAAGCAAAACTCTAAATTAAAATAAAGAGTCCTTCACATATCACTGTGCATGTCCATTATTGTTGTTCATCCACTTGTGCAAGGATCACTGTGTCCTTTGTGAGTGTGCTCAATCCACATGTTTACCTATAAATATTTACCTACTGTACATAACAGCGCAAAACTAATAAAAATTAAATAAAAGTCCTTCAAATATTAAGATGCATGCTCATTAATATCGAAAATACACTTGTGCTGAAAGTTCTGTATCCTCCTTTGTGAATATGCTAATCCAACACTGCAAAACCCAATCACCAGTATGCCAATACTCTCATCTTATAGTTAGACCCAAATAATTGTCAAATCGAATGCGCGTTTCTGTTAAATCGGGTCTGATAAGGCAGGAATGCTTCTCTCCACTTCATATAGGTATCCTCAATCAATGTCCATACTCCAATATCTACCAGTGGAAGTGTATGGGAAGCTCAAAAGAGCATAAAAGTATATAGTGCTCTTTGCGTATTAATATATATATATTTTTAAATATATCCCAAAAAAAAGGAAACTTATAAAATGCACTGGTACTGGTGCATATCAGTATATAGGTAAGTGTGTTAGAATTGGCTCACAGAAAATGGCGGCCAGAGCACTTCCAGTCTATGGCACTGACATCATAGACTCCTCTCAACATGTTGCGTTTTTTTTTTACATAAGATTTCTATTGCTAGCTGTAGGTCATTTTTTTTGAGAGGTACACAGGAGGAGAAGTCACTTGGTGTATGGCAGTTTATTTATACTGCGTGGCACTGTGGAAAATATTAGTGGTTGTTAGACATGTGCAGAAATGTGTTTTGTTTCGTTTCAATTTATTATTTACATAAATTTGTTTAGTTAAATTTGTTTAATTCGTTTTTGAAATTTGTTTTGTTTATTCATCTTCGAATCGATTCAAATTTTTCTAATTTAAAACGATTTAGATAGTTTTTGAATTCAAAATGTTATTGAATTCAAATGGTTTTTCAATTTCCAAGGAGAATAAAATAGAATAGAATATATATATATATATATATATATATATATATATATATATATATATATATATATATATATAGGAATAGAATAGAAAAGAATATAATAGTAAAACAGAACAAAATAGGATAAAAAATAAAAGAACAAAAAATAATGGAATAGAATAGAATGTACTATGGTCCATGCCAACAGAGCTTTATTTTGTACAGTAAACGTTTATGGGAAACTGTGTCAAATGCTTTTGCAAATTCCAGAAACACCACCTCTACCAGCCTACCTTTATTTAGATGGCAGCTCACCTCCTCATAGAATGTTAATAGATTGGTTTGGCAAGAACAATTCTTCACAAATCCATGCTGATTACTGCTAATGATACAGTTTTCTAACTGGTCTGTAATTCCCGGGGATGTATTTGGGCCCTTTTTTAAATATTGGAGCTACATTGGCTTTTCTCCAATCAACTGGTACCATTCCAATCAGTAGACTGTCAGTAAAAATTAGGAACGATGGTCTGCCAATTACTTGACTGAATTCCCTAAGGACCCACGGGTGCAAGCCATCTGGTCCCGGTGACTTATTAATGTTATGTTTTCCAAGTCTATTTCTAATTCTGTCCTCTGTTAGCCATGCTTCATGTGATGTGGCATGAGGATAAACACTGCAGTTTTGGTTATTGAAGCCCCCAAATTCCCTTGTGAAGACTGAGGAGAAGAATAGGTATAAATAGCAGGTGATGGCGCCTACTAAGATAAAAATATAGGCGCAAAAAAGGTGTAGCCAGAAACAGTGTAAATACTGTGGCCGAAAATAATGTGCTGAAAAGTGCAAATCCTTGTAGCGATACCAGTAGTTTTGATATTACATATGATAAAACACTATGTGAAAAATAAATTGATAATAATAATAATAATCCATATAGTCCAATCAAGTCCAATTCCCAATCTTACTATGTGCAGTACAATATTTTTAAAAATCATTCCATGATAAGTTCTTCAAAATAAATTGATGATAATAATAATCCAAGAAAAGTCCAATTTTCACTCTTGTTAATGCAACAAAAATTATTTTCAAGATTGCTTCATACAAAATAAAGTGATAAGTGCTTCATGCAGGTATAGCCGTCAGTGGATCACTCAGTGCTCTCCCCCAATGGTCCCGCACTCACCGGATCCAATCACCCCTGCAGGGGTAACAGGCTCTCACAACAAGTGTCCAAACTTCTATATCTGTCTGGTTTTCTCACATGGGATCTGTCCAACCGTTCAACCGCTCATAGAGAAGACAAACGAAAGTGCCCAATAGCGTGATACCGTTTCAGAAATAGTAAAGTTTATTTCTGACAAACAATGGGTACTCACAATTTACATGTAGTTTTAAAAGCCTTGAGAAATGAGTGCTGTAGCTCTGAGGAACGAACGCTCTACCGGTTTCGTCGTACTGACGTCATCTGGAGCGTGCCTCTGAGCTTTCAGCACTTCCTTATTTATGTTACAATCGACGTTGTGTCGGAAAGAACGGACGTTGCGTCGGAGAAACGAATCCGACGTTACGTCGGAGAAAACTCAGTCGGGCATCCTCCATGTTGGAGATTTTTGCAGACCGAAGTCCTGACACTAGAGGCTCTGTATTATTTATGTTAGAGTCGACGCTGGAACGGACGTTCTGTCGGGAAAAAAATCCGATCCTACGTCGAAAAAAATCCTGTCTTTCGAGCGTCCTCCATATTGAAGATTTTTGCAGACCGAAGTCCTGACGCTAGAGGCTCTATATTAAAGAGTCTCTCTTAAAAAACTTTCGCTTCTCAGATCGGAAAAACCCGGAAGTTTGATTTAACAATGGTTGCATCGAATTTAAGATGCACAATTATTTTGATAATTTCCAAACTGACACAAAGTGATGTTTATAATATAATCAAGCATAAATTAATGATAAGATACAATGCTCTATAAGATTATTAAAATAAGTAAATGAATAGATAAACAATAATAAAAAATGAATAGATTAATAACAAATTAATAAAAATTAGGATATCTAATATGAGGAGTGGTTAAAAGGAGATGTTGTTAAAAGGAGATAGTATATATATGTCAATAAGACAATAAAAAATATATAATATATATATATATTATTCATTAATGTGCTAATGTATATGGGGGAATTCCGGTTATAAATAAATATAATATATATAAAAAATATATAAGAATTTGTATATAAAATATTATATTAAAAATAAGTTGTTAAAATTGGTTAAAAATTGGTTAAGAAACAATTTAGGTCCACATCGATATTCATACCAGACGGTTGGAGGGTATCTAACGTATAGATCCACCGGGTTTCATTTTGGGATACTTTTATAGTTTTATTCTCCCCCCTCCAGTGTTCCTTTATCCTGTCTATTCCATAGAAAGTCATACATCCCGGGTCTTTATGGTGGTAATCTCTAAAATGTCTAGACACACTGGCCCAGATTTAGGTACATCTGCGCATTATTGGACCGGCGTAGCGCACCGCCTTTACGTTAGACTTGCGCAATTTTGCCGCGTAATCACCCTATTCTCGTAGCTTTTGCGCAGAAAATTGCGCATACGTAACGTTTTTTCAGAGGCGTAAGGAGGGGTAATACAAATTGGGAAGGACGTGGGCGTGTTACATTGAAATGAGCCGTGACCCCATGCAAACGAAGGGCCGGCCGGCCGGCTCGCGCATGCGCGCTTGAAGCAGACCATGTCAGCTCCGCTGTGTGCATGCTCACAACTCGGGAGCGGCGCAATCAGTGAAATTGGAAATGGACTAGGGCAACGTTGTGAACTACGCAAACAGCATAAATAGACACACACAAACGCACTTGCATTGCAAAAGTACATCCCTTTGTCCCTTCCCATTTAACCAAGTGCCTTTGTCCTGTTGTTCGTTGCGGTGTGTTTTGTAGTTGTCAGATTAGTGTTCTGTGTGATCAAGTGTTTGTTAGTAGATCTTTGAAAGTGTTTTTTGATAAGTGTTTGAGAGACTGTTTGTTTGATTGATATATTTCTGCTCGTTTGTTTTCTTGCAGTTTTTTTGCTGTTTGTTTTTGTGACTGTTTCTTGCTGAGTGCTAGTGTTATTTTTTGGGAGTTTTGTCTTTGTGTGTGTTCTTGCTTGATTGGTTGTGCTTGTTTTTGTGAGTGAATTTTGTTGACTGGGAGTGAGTTTTTTTGGAGGTATGACAGAGAGAAAATGAAAGCTCAATTTTACAGTTGGGGAAAAACAAATTCTTGCCCGGGCCATTAGCATGTATGGGCGTTTTCTCCACGGCCCGGACAGTGCCAACACCACCCCGGCCAGGAGGAGGGAGATTTTGGATATGATCACTGAGCAGGTCAATTCAGCGGGGCAGGGGGAGACACGGACCTGGTCTGGGATTGACAAAAAAATCAATGACCTCCGGCGTCTGGTCAAACAGAAGCTGGCCAGAATGCATGCCCATGCCAGGGGCACAGGAGGGGGCCCACCATGCCATATTAGGCTGACAGCGGAGGAGCGTGCGGTGGCCCTGACCTTTCATCGGCGTGAAGTTGAGGGCCTGCCCGGCTTTGACTCAAGTCCCGAGCCTGTGGTGCCAGGTAAGTATTTTTTTTAATATCAGGTGTGTAGCATGTGTGGGGGAGGGGGTGAAAGGGAATATGTGGCAAGTGTGTGGATCCTCCAACCTGTGAATGTTTTGTGTCATCCACAGATGTGCAGGAGGGTGCAGGGCCATCTGGCCTGACCGCACCAACCCCAGGACAGCAGCCTAATGAGGCCCCCCCAACAAGGCCGGAGTCCGCAGAGGAGGTTCAAGAGGAGGAGGAGAATCATGAGGAGGAGGAGTCCATGTCAGGCACTGGACGTTTGGTTTTTGAGGACTCTTCCCCTCTGGCTGGCAGCAGGCAGCCCTCCCTAAGGGGGAGCCCCCCCTCCTCCCCCAACATGGCTCCCCTCACAAGGGCCTCCCCTTCTCCCGGCCACAAGCATCAGCTGGAGGCAGGATTTCATCCCAGAACACCAGGGGGTTGGCCGATCTCCTGCCCTCCACTCTGAGAAGGGACCAGTTCCTCCAGACCCGCCATCTGGGACAGGTCAGCCAGACATTGGTGCGGATGGAGGAGAGCCTGTCCTCCATCAAGGATACGCTGGGGAACCTGGACTCCCACTCCCGGGGTTTCACAACCTGCCTAAACGAACTGCAGACGACATCAGCAGGCGTTGGGCAGGATGTGAGGGCCCTTACCCAGGCTATCCAGGCAACACTTGGTGCTGCCCTGGACAGAATAGCCGTGGCCTTGGAGGGCAGGCTGCCAGGTGGGCAGAGATCAGGGGCTGCTCCTCCTTCCCCGGTTTTACCCCTTCCCCATGAGTCTCCCCTGAGAAGCCGGGGCCGTGGCCGGGGGCGCCCCAGGCGTGGCTCACGCAAAGGGCATTCATTTTTTTTTCCCCTTTTTTTTTTTTTTTTGCTGGAAAATTTTTGCTTCTGCAGGTAATTTTTTATTTATTTTTTGGGTTGTGAATGCTGTTTGAATGTGGGGGTGCCATTCCTGCCGGAAAAGGGGTGTCACCCTCAATTTTGGTGGAGAAGGGTTCCCCAGGACCAGGGAGAAGTGATCCCCAGGTCCGTGTGAATGGTGTATGAATGTACAGTGACATAATTGTAGCCTTGGCGTGGCGTTGCTGCTCACAAGTCCTGCATGGTGGACTGGTGCCAATCCAATTTGATGTGGATGTGGGTTGTGTGTGCTAGGGACCACAGTGTTGTGCATGCATGCATTCTCATTGTGCCATGATTAATGTGTGTGTTTAACGTGCAAAGATGCCCAATGTGAGTTGTCTCCTGGCTGCTCTACCCTCAGAAGACGGGTAGCCTCGGTTAGGGGGGGATTGTCTGGTTCAGGGGTCAGGTCATCACGTAGGCCAATCTGCAGGCCCTTTCTTTCTGCGAAGTTGTGCAGCATGCAACATGCACCGATGATCTGGCACACAAAGTTTGGGGAATACAAGAGGGTACCCCCAGACTTATCCAGGCATCGGAAACGTGACTTTAGTAGGCCAAAGGTGCGCTCCACCACTGCTCGTGTTTGGGCATGTGCTTGATTGTATCTTTCCTCTCCTGGGGTTTGGGGGTTCCGGATAGGAGTCATGAGATGGGGTCCCAGTGGATATGCAGAGTCACCTGTAAGGGAAAAGACAGGAGGATGTTAGTCATGCATGTGGCCCTTGTGTTGTGTGCATCATGGGAGGGGATAGTCATGCCTGACTCCCATGTCACTCACCAACCAGCCAGGTGTCCCCATACACGTTCTGATCAAATTCCATTCGGATGTGGCATTGATTGTATATGTAGCTGTCATGGCTGGACCCTGGGTGTTTGGCACGGACGTGCCATATGAGGCCTTGGGCATCGACTATCACCTGTACATTGATGGAATGCCAATGCTTCCGATTGCGGTACATGTGCTCTGTCTCCTGGGGGGGCTGGAGTGCCACATGTGTGCAATCAATGGCCCCCACAGTGCGTGGGAATCTGGCAATTCTGTAGAAATCTGTCATTGCCTTCAGTCGCAGCTCCTCAGTGGTGGGTTTGATGATTTGGTTGGCCATGCGTCTGAGGATTGCAGGGACAACCTGGTGCACACATCTGCTCATGGAGGATTGTGACATCCCAGCCACCACTCCACTTGTACGCTGAAAAGAGCCACTGGCAAGGACATGGAGTGTTGCCATGACCTTGACCAGTGGCTGCACTGCATGTGAGCGGTGTGTTGGGCTGGTGATGTCCTCCTGCAGGGTTGTGGTTAATTCCAGGATGACATGAGGGGTGAATCTGAAGATGCGAAACACCTCAGAATCACTCATGCCAAACAGGTGCGGTATATCCTCTCCCGTGCCATCCTCCGTGCCCTCATCCTTCTTTGTTCATCTAAAGTCAGTAGTATAGCTATGTGCGACGATGCCCCTGGCATGTTGGCATACAGATTGTTGTGCAACACGTGTGACTGCTGAGCTCCTCACTAACAGTGTTGCTTTATCTAACAAGTAGACTTTTTTTCTCTTTTTAGACCAGCTTTTATATGGTCTAATTTTAGACAGGACATTTTGCTGTTGCGCACACTGCGTCGCCTGCGCTGCCCCAACGTTCTTTTGTGGATCCCCGTAAGTCCCTCATTAGCATATTTGACTAGCAAATCAATGGTCTGTCTAGCGCACTTTTGCCCGGACGGATGCGCCAGTCTAACGAAATTACGCGGGACAAAAAAAAGTAGATTTTTTGCGTATCTCGTTCTGGGGATGCCGTGCATCGAAACGCACGCGCACATTTCGACTTACGCACGCGCATCTCCTGTTGCGCAGGCGTAATCGCTCTGTGAATCTGGGCCACTGTGTTTATGGAACCCTTTTTTAATACTGGCTATATGTTCTCTAATCCTGATCTGTTCTAATCCTGTTGAAGAGAAGAATACATTTAATATCTGCGCCATCTCCCCATCCTTTATAACCAGATTTCCTTACTCATTCTTTATGGGGGCCAATATGGTCTGTCCTCCCTTTTTTACTGTTTATATACTGAAAGAATTTCCTTTTATTTTTTTTGCTCTTCTCTGCTATGTGTCTTTCGTGTTCTATCTTAGCCAACCTAACTGCACACTAAATTTCTTGTTGCATTCTTTGTAAAGTCTGAATGCTGATGATGATCCCTCAGCCTTGTTTTTTTAAGGCCTTCTCCTTTGCTTTTTATATGCATTTTTACATTGGAGTTAAGCCATCCATAACGTGTGTTTGCTCTTTTAACCACTTGCTTACACATATACCCCCTTCCTGCCCAGGTGACATTTCAGCTTCCAGCATGGCGTTGTTTTAACTGACAAATGCGCGGTCGTGCGACGTGGCTCCCAAACAAAATTGACGTCCTTTTTTCCTCACAAATAGAGCTTTCTGGTGGTATTTGATCACCTCTGCGGTTTTTATTTTTTGCGCTGTAAACAAAAAAACAGCGACAATTTTGAAAAAAACACTATTTTTTACTTTTTTGCTATAATAAATATCCCAATTTAAAAAGAAAAAATATTTTTTGTTCTCAGTTTAGGCCAATACGTATTCTTCTACATATTTTTGGTAAAAAAAAAAAACGCAATAAGCGTATAGTGATTGGTTTGTGCAAAAGTTATAGCGCCTACAAAATAGGGGACAGAATTATGAATTTTATTATTTTTTTACTAGTAATGGCGGCGATCTGTTATTTTCATTGGGACTGCAACATTATGGCGGACACAATGGACACTTTTGACACCATTCACATTCATACAGCGACCAGTGCTATAAATATGCACTGATGTTGTATAAATGTGACTGGCAGGGAAGGGGTTAACAATAGGGGCGAGGAAGGGGTTAAATGTGTTCCCTACTAGTGATTCTAACTGTGCTCGCGCGCCCCCCAAGTGGCTGGAGGAGCCGAGGACATCAATAGATGTCCTCCCGGCATTTAAGAGCCACCTTGTGGCTGTCTTTTGCCTATGGCCGGGGCTCCAAGTGGTTAAATTTACTTTCCAATGAATTTCCCAATGGGATGCACTGGCTCATGGCCATTTAATATGCTCTTAAAGAAAACCCATCTATCCTCTGTGTTCTTTGTTCCTAAGATGTTATCCCAATTTATATCTATTAGCAATGTTCATAGTTTAGGGAAGTTTGGTCTTTTGAAATTTGTGTGATTTATACTGAAGCTAATTTACTTGTAAATTGACCCTTATTTCCACATCCGTGATCAGGTCTGTACTGCATAAAAGGTCAGTTAGGGCCCTGGCTATGCCGTCTGGACTACAAATTGGCCAAAAAAAATAATCAGTTTAGGTGGGAATTTAACTACTGGAAAAAAAAACTTTTACAAGACCTGTAAAAATACACAGTATACTGTATTTGAACTTCACTACCAGAAAAAAAGGATTTTTAATAAACAGCTTACCTGTAAAATCCTTTTCTTGAAGTACATCACGGGACACAGAGCGCATAGCCATTACACTTGGGTTATATGGGTACCTTCAGGTGTGGACACTGGTGTATCAATCAATTTCACAGGAAGTTTTCCTCCCTATATAACCCCCTCCCACTGGGAGTGCTTCAGTTTTTGTAGCAAGCAATTCTCCCGAGGTTACACAATGTTCCCCAAAAGAGGGGTGGGAGCTCTGTGTCCCGTGATGTAATCAAGAAAAGGATTTTACAGGTAAGCTGTTTATTAAAAATCCTTTTTTCTTTATCGTACACACGGGACACAGAGCGCATAGCCATTACACTTGGGATGTCCCTAAAGCAATGCTCTATGAAGGGAGGGAGACCGTAAGGCCAAGAATAGCCAAATAAAAACATTGGTCAGGAGAAAACATGGCTCCACCAACAGAAAAAAATGGGGGCGTGAACCGGGCCAGAGATTCTATACTGCTGCCCGTAGGACCGCCTGCCCAAAAGCTGCGTCCGTACCCTTTGCAACGTCCAACCTATAAAATTTAGTAAACGTATGTAGGAAGACCAGGTTGCCGCCTTGCAAACCTGGGCCATAGAGATCTGATGGGGTGCCCGCCCAGGGGCACTCATGGCCCTCGTAGAATGGGCTTTAACTGATAAGGGAGGTGGAACGCGCTTCAGACCATATGCCTGAAAAATCAGCTGCTTAATCCACCTAGCCAAGGAAGACTTGGCAGAGGCTGACCCTTCTTGGGGCCATCCGGAAGAACAAAAAGCACTCTGTTTTCCGAATCTCCTCTGTAGCCTTGAGATAGACCCTCATGGCTCGAACCACGTCCAATATGTATGAAAGTCTTTCCTCTCTGGACTGGGGAGTAGGAAAGAAGGATGGTAGGACTAGGTCCTGATTCAAGTGAAATACTGGATATGACCTTAGGAAGGAAAGAAGGTTGGGCCGCAGAACCACTCTGTCCTTATGCAGAATAAGGTATGGCTCCCTGCATGACAAGGCTGCCAGCTCGGAAACCCTTCTGGCTGAAGCCATAGCCACCAAGAAAACCAACTTTCGGGTTAGTAGCACAAGAGGGATTTCTGTCAGAGGTTCAAACGGCTGCCTTTGTAAAGCTGACAAGACCAGATTTAAATTCCAGGGGCAGAGGGGAGCTCTAATAGGGGATTCACATGCAAGACCCCCTGCAAGAAGGTTTTCATAAGGAATGGGTGGCCAAGGGTCTTTGAAACCATATTGAATAAAGCCGACACCTGCCCCTTTAGAGTACTAAGAGCCAACCCTTTGTCAACGCCAACCTGGAGGAATCGCAAGATCCTGTCAATAAAAAACTTTCGAGGATGCCATTTTGAGACTCGCACCACTCCACATAGGTTCTCCAGACTCTGTAATAAATATTTCTGGAGACCCGGTTTCTAGCCTGAATCAACGTAGAATGACCTGATCTGAGAGGCCTCTGCCCTTAAGAATTAGGGATTCAGCTCTGTCAAGCCGTCAAATTTAGCTGCGTGAAGCAGGATGGCAGATTGGGCCCTGAGACAGCAGATCTGGGCGCAGGGGGAGCGGCCCCGGCGCCCCGACTGACATCTTCACGATGAGTGCGTACCAAGCCCTCCTGGGCCAGGCTGGGGCCACCAGGATCACAGGCCAGTGCTCCACCCGGATCCTCCGTTAAGGCGGAATCATCTGCAGTGGAGGGAACGCATACAGAAGAGAAAACTGGTGCCAAGGGCAAATCAACGCATCGGTCCCGTAGGCCGAGGGATCCCTGGCTCGGGTATAATTTGTCCAATTTTTTTGTTGGATTCGTTGCCATAATGTCCACATCTGGGACTCCGAATCTTTGGAAATCTCTTGGAATACCTGGGGGTGAAGAGACCATGTCCCCCGGAGCAACTGTTGACGAAAAAAAATCTGCTTGAGAATTGTCTATCCAGGGGATGAACACCGCCGAGATGCAGGGTACATGGGCTTACGCCCATGAGAAAATCAGGTTTACTTTCTTTGGGTTGCTGGGCTCTTCGTGCCACCCTGGTGGTTTATGTATGCCACCGCAGTGGCATTGTCGGACTGTATCCTTACTGGCAGACCCTGAAGGGGGAGAGTCCAGGCGATCAGGGGCAGTCGAGCAGCTCTGATCTCCAAGATATTGATGGGAAGCAGTTTTTTTTCTGCACCCGACCCACAGCCCTTGCTGGTCTGTTCTTCTAGAACTGCCCCCCAACCTAACAGGCTGGGCATCCGTGGATACTATCTTCCACGTGATGGGGCAAAAGGATTTCCCTTTTGACAAATTTTGAGAGACCAGCCACCAAGACAGGCTGCGCCGAACTTTGGGGAGAGCACTAACTAGGACGATCTAACGCCTGAATGGATTTGTTCCAAGCAGAGAAAATGGCTGCCTGAAGATATCTGGTATGGATCTGGCGTAGGGCACAGCCTCGAAGGCGGCCACCATCTTCCCCAGCAGTCGCATACATAGGCGAATAGTCGCCTCTTCTTGCCTAAGATCACTTGAACTGCTTGAGCTATTGATCTGATCTTTGCTTGAGGTAAACTTATCCTCTGGCAGTCTGTATCTAGCCGAAGGGCTAGATATTCCAACTGCTTTGTGGGTGGGGTTCAATACCGATTTTTCTAGGTTACAATCCACCCGAATTCCTCTAGCTGCTGAACTGTGCGACCTACTGCCTGATTGAGGTTGGAAGCTGAGCTGTCGATAACCAGAAGATCGTCCAAGTATGCCAAGACTAAAATGCCTTCTGTCCTTAGGACGGCTAGCACCGGGCTAGCACCTTTGTGAATACCCGCGGAGCTGTTGCCCAACCCGAAAGGGAGGACTACGAACTGGTAATGGGCGGTGTATCTATCATACAACGAAGAAACCTGTGATGTGCCGGGTAGATCGGGACGTGCAGATACGCATCTTTTATGTCTATAGATGCTAGGAAAGTCGTCTTGATGTAGGCTGCTGCCACCGAACGTATGGACTCCATACGAAAGGTCCTGAATGTTTAGAAAGCGATTTAGGCGTTTGAGGTCCAAGATAGGCCCGACGTCGCCATTGGGCTTTGGTATTATGAAAAGGTTGGGGAGTAGAATCCCAGACTCCATTCCTGGGTTGGTACTTCTACAATTACTCCTTGGAGCCAGAGACGATCCAATGCTTTTACAAGAGAGGCCCTCTTTAATGGGTCGCTTGGAAGACTTGACCCCTGAAGATGAGGAGGGGGGACTTCCCGAAACTCTAGCTTGTAGTCCGTGGTTACCACGGATCTTAACCAAGAGTCGGGAATTCTGGCCTTCCACACTTCGGAGAAAAAACCGAAGCCTTCCCCCCCCCCAAGAGAGTGGGGGCGCCCCTTCATGAAATCTGACTTGAGGACTGGTTTAACCGGCTTGCGAGGCCATGGCCTCTTGCCTGTCGTGGCTTTTCCTTGTGGGCGGCTATTAAATGCTGAATGCCCGGGAGGCCGTCGATACTGACGGGAAGTTGAAGGGGCCGAGCCTGTGAAGGCCTGTCGCTTAAATGCGGGCCCACGCGATCTTTTCTTGATAGGCAAGAAAGAACTTTTACCACTTGATATGGTCTGGATATATTTATCTAGGTCTTCACCGAATAGTCTCCCACCATGAAAGGGAAATCCTGCTAAAAGCTTTTTGCAGGGTGCCTCTGCTGACCAGTTTTTTAGCCACAAAAGGCGACGCATATGAACCAACATCCTTAATAGCATCTACTGCAAAGCAGAGAGCTCTTGGGAGGTCAGCCAATTCACGAGCTTGCTGAGCCGTATGTCCCTTAATATCGGTTTAGTCGATCCTTTAAAGCCTGACAAACGCCAATGGCTGCCACTGCTGGCTGAACCACGGCACCTACTGTGGTAAAAGAAGCCCTTCAGTAGGGTCTCTCAATTTTTTGTCGACTGGATCTTTAAACACCTGGACATTTTCCACCGGACAGTCAGGAATTTATTTACGCAGGAAATGGCTGCGTCCACGGTAGGGGTGCCCATATTCTTTGCAAATTCTTCTTCCATAGGATAGAGAATGGTGACCCTTTTAGGAGGGATAAAAAATCCTATCAGGTCGAGCCCAATCCTGAAAAATCACGCTCTCCAGAAGGGGGTGAACCGGGAAAGACGCACCACTCAATTGGTGCCTTCAAGGAACCTAAAGAGGATACCGCGGGGGCTAATTGTTCTGACACATGGAAGTTTAAAAGCAGTGCG
>JAJQKJ010002482.1:0-67365 GCA_029574335.1 Rana kukunoris
ATTCTTCCCACTGACTGACACCAATGTAAGGAACTTTCTTCCCACTGACCATCAATGTAAGGACATTCTTCCTCTGACCACTTCATCCGTAAGGAGCTTCTTCCCACTGATCACCAATGTAAGGACATTCTTCCCACTGATCACCAATGTAAGGGACATTCTTCCCACTGATCACCAATGTAAGGAACATTTCTCTCACTGATCACCAATGTAAGGAACATTCTTCACTGACCACCAATGTAAGGGACATTCTTCTCACTGATCACCAATGTAAGGGACATTCTTCCCACTGATCACCAATGTAAGGAACATTCTTCCCACTGATCACTCCAATGTAAGGGCATTCTTCCCACTGATCACCAATGTAAGGAGCATTCTTCCCACTGATCACCAATGTAAGGAACATTCTTCCCACTGATCACCAATGTAACATTCTTCCCACTGATCACCAATGTAAGGAGCATTCTTCCCACTGATCACCAATGTAAGGAGCATTCTTCCCACTGATCACCAATGTAAGGAGCATTCTTCCCACTGATCACCAATGTAAGTTCTTCCATCCCACTGATCACCAATGTAAGGAACATTCTTCCCACTGATCACCAATGTAAGGAACATTCTTCCCACTGATCACCAATGTAAGGAACATTCTTCCCACTGATCACCAATGTAAGGAGCAACATTCTTCCCACTGATCACCAATGTAAGGAACTCCCCCTGATCACCTGTAAGGTCACCCTTCTCCACTTCATTCTTCCCACTCACTCTTCATTATTTGAAACTGTCCCAACTCCTTCTACCTTCCCTGTCACTCACCAATGTAAGGCAATTCTTCCCTTCTCCAGCTGTAAGTTCTTCTTCCCTCTCACCAATGTAGGGCATTCTTCTCTTACTGATCACCAATGTTCTTCCCCTGATCACCATTGATCCTGTGGAACATTCTTCCCACTGATCCTCTCCATTTTCCCACATTCGTAACACTCTTCCACACCTGTAAGGGCTTCCTCATGATCACCAATGTAAGGACATTCTCCCCTCACATCCTCCAATAAGGAGCATCTCCTCTCCCTCCAATGTAAGGGCATTCTTCTCACTGCTCACCAATGTAAGGTGCATTCTTCTCAATGACCACCAATGTAAGGAGCATTCTTCTCACTCCCACCAATGTAAGGAGCATTCTTCCCTGACCACCAATGTAAGGGAAACATTCTTCCCAATGATCACCAATTGTAAGGCATTCTTCTCACTGACCACCAATTGTCCTCTCACTGTCACCTCATGTAAGGAGGTTCTTCTCCACTGACCACCAATGGAGTATTCTCTTCTCCACTTCCTGTATTGCTTCCCTTCCTCCAATGTCAACCATGGTACATTCTTCCCACTGATCACCAATGTAAGGTTTCCCTCATGTCACCTGTATCCCCACATTAAGGGACATTCTCTCCTCACTCACCTGTAAGGGACATTTCTTCACTGACCACCAATGTAAGGGTTCATTCTTCTCACTGATCACCATGTACATTCTCCCTCCTCCCATGTACCAACTCTCACTGAACCAATGTACCCATGGGGACATTCTTCTCACTGATCACCAATGTAAGGAACATTCTTCCCACTGATCCCCAATGTAAGAAGATTCTTCCACTGATCACCAATGTAAGGGACATTCTTCTCACTGATCACCAATGTAAGGAACATTCTTCCCACTGATCACCAATGTAAGGAACATTCTTCCACTGATCACCAATGTAAGGAACATTCTTCTCACTGATCACCATGTAAGGAACATTCTTTCTCACTGACCATCAATGTAAGAGTATTCTTCCCACTGACCACCAAGTAAGGAACATAATGTAAAAAAAAGTTGCTCGTTAACTTAAAATGCTTGTTTAACCGCGTTACTCGTAAACCAAGGTTCCATGTATAGTCTTTTGAATGGAGCAGGGAGGGTAAGACACTTTAATTTTTTTACTGCTAATCTGTGCCCCCGCTGAGATTTACTCCCTATCTGGTGACCACTGTTATTGCGGGAAAAAATTGAAATCCAACATTTTACAGTTGTCACCAGGATAGGAAAAGTGGGGAAATCCTCTACTGGGCACACTTGTTCTGGTAATAGCTGTCTAAGAGACTTTGGAGAGATTTCCTCTCACTTCCTGTTCTGTCTCCCTTGCAGAAAGTTAAATCCCTTCAGTCTCGCACAGTTGTAGCGGCTCCTCTCCCTGGACTAAAATGGCTTCCTCTGATTTCACTGCACACTGTGTGCTTCTCACAATGTTCACAATATTAGCAGAATAAACTTGTTTTAGGGGAAGAATCTCCCTAATAGGACACAGACAGCAGAAAATAAGCTGATCGGGGTTTTAATAATTCCCTACTCTATCCCAAATATATCCGAAAAGTCTTCTCTATACATACACCGTGAAAGTCTGTTCTTTGACATTATACAATAACATAGAAAGTATAAAAAAAAAATGATAGCGAAGAGCTGAAAAGGAGCTCAGCCCTTACCGTGGGTTTGAGCTCCGGCGGGCTTTCCTCATCGGATTCTAGTGCAACAGGTAAAGATTTCTGCGGCGGGGAAAGGGTCAAATCCCGTCGCAGGAGCCGCGACTCGCCCTTCTCCCCAAACCGCAGTGTATCCAGTTTCTGCACAGTGGGCTCAGCCAGGGCTGCCGGCCGGAAGTTCTCTTGTTCTGCGATTTGGACCTCAGTCTCTGAACGCCGTACGTGCGGTCCTCTAGGTGGTGGCCCTCGACGGGAATCCCGCGGGCCGCCTTTGACGTAGTGTCTTTTTTGGGTGTGTATCTCTTGCATATAAGAATCCATCCTCTTCAGGGTTTCATTTCCATCTCGTAGTTGCTGAGCTTTTCCTCGTCCACCTCCAGCAGCTTGTTACCACCTGGGCTGTGGTTGTGGTGGGTCCGGTGGGAAGTCCATGATACCGTGGTGGATGAATCGGCCCACCGTTCCCTCGGTTTGTGGTTGGAGACCTGGTGCTTGTGGCCAGTGCTCTTCATCACCAGGTCTTCTCTGGATGGAACAAGGTCCCAGCGGGTTACCCGCCCTATCCCCACTCTACCCCCGCCAACTTCTCCCCAGTTGGGTCTTACATAGTCCCCGCCTCGGCTTTCCAGCAGCATCTGGATGTCCCCTCCCCTGTCCTCATCCACAGACAGCTGTCGGGAGAAGTGGGCACTCTTGTTCCTGGACTTGGGGGCTGGCTGTGACAGAGGAGGGGTGGAGGGTGGGCTGCATAGCGGGCTCCTTGTCGGACTGTCATCTGGAGTGACGTCAGACGGGGTGGTCCCTTTCCGGTACAGTTCTGGGCTGTCTTGCTGCGGTGGGGTTTCTGCTGAGATGACTTCGATGTCGTCACTGGAGTGTTGGTGTTTTGGCCTCTGGCATTTGAGCCCTGGGCACAGAGAAAGGGAAAACCAATGTTATTCAGGCATAGCAAACAACCCATGTTCCTGTAACAACATACGGATACCTATGACTAGAAATTCGCTAGAGTTTGGCCCACACACAGCATGGTCACATGATATCTGGCTGCTGGCCCAATCTGCTACAGCCTTGAAAGTACCCTCCCTGCATGGCAATGTCATGGACCAAATATGACCATAGGATGTAACCAGTATGTAACAAACGGATGGGGATTCTTGTGACATCATTGACCTAATATGGTCCCTGGCCAACTTTGGCCATATTTGCTCAATGCCATGTGGCCATATTTGGTCAATGATGTCATTAACATCCCTGCCACTTTGTTACTTGTGGCTGTGGGACAAGGATGCTGGAGACATCACTGACCTAATATGGCTGCCTGGTCAGATCTGGTCAATGACATTTGAGAAATATGGCCATATGGTCATGGTTAATGATGTTACCTGTGGCTGTGGGGTGGGGATGCTGATGACATCATTGACCAAATATGAACAAATTTGGAGCTAGGCCGAAGCCGCGGCCATCTTGGTACACCCGGCGGCGGCCCTCCTCTCTGTTTACACCCACAGAGGGGAGAGGCCAGCACTCGTGAGACACACCGCTGGGGGGGGTCTGTCTGTACTACCTGGGGGGGGTCTGCCTTTACTACCTGGGGGGTCTGCCTTTACTACCTGGGGGGGTCTGCCTTTACTACCTAAGGGGGGGTGCCTGTGCTGAGGGAGGGAGATGTCTGCACCAATGCGGTGTCTGCACCGGGGGGTTCTTTACTGAGGTGGCACTATAGTTGGTGGGAGGGGGGGGTGACACAATTTTTTTCTGCACCAGGTGACGCCACCCCTAGTGACGCCACTGCAGTGGGGGGAGATGTGGATATTACAGTGGGGGAGAATTTTTTAATTTTTTTGCCGATCCGAAAAATGATCTTATCCGTGACTCCTGATCAGAGGAACGATCCGAACCGTGAGTTTTTTGATCCGTTGCACCCCTAATCCTGACTAACATAGTCATTTATCTCTTGTTTGTATATCTTATTTTTAATGCTCAATAAACTTCTTTTATTTGAGAAAAAAAAAAAAGTTCATGTGTGTGCGTAAAGGCAGGCGTCCAAATACTTTTGGTAATATAGTGTGTGTACATATACAGTATATCCATATATATACTGTATATACAATATATAAAAAACTCAAATTCCTGTGATTCCTCATTGTGATCTCCATTGTAGTAGAAGCACCAATTATTCCCTGACATTTGGTCTTAGCGGCGTGTTGCATTAGACTCTGTACAGTAAAGCTCGGCCCCGCTGGGGTTTATTAATGGGACGTGAAAGAAGATCATTCGAAGGCGGGCGGCATTGATGGCGGACGTAGCAGCAGTCACTGCGGTGAAGCCTTGGCTCTAGGGACGTGCCGCCTAATTGCTTCCTGGGCCCCTTCCCCCTAGTATCAGGATTAGCTCAGACTTATGCAGCGTCTTTTCCAAGATGCTTGACTGCCAGCTTGGGGGCGTGGGGGCAAAAGGAGTCTGGAGTGGATCAGGGCAGCCAATCAGAAGTGACAGTTTCGGAAAAGGCCGACATCATACCTCTATGTTCTCTAACATCTTACCAACTGAACCTGTTAAAGTGTTCGTGGAACCAGGAGGGGTTGGAATCCCGGTCAGGAATTTATTTGGTTCACCCTCCATATTCGTCACTGGGACTACAAATTTTACAATGGTCACCCCAACAGGAATAGAGGGGAATTCTTCCATTGGGGACACCTGTTTGTGACAACTGTCTAAGAGGGAAGTTTTCTGCCTCTTTAGGGAGATTTGTTGTCACTTCCTATTCTGTCTCCAGGAAAGGAAGTGCTGGGAAATCTTTACAATGGAAAACTGAATATACACACGTTAACCCCCTTGCCGACCGCCGCCAGTAGATATACGACTGCAGAATGGCGTGGCTGCACAAAGCATTGTACAGGTACATTGCTTAGAATTTTTTCCCCGGTGGCACGCACGCCCCCCCTGCCACCAACTCCATGACCGTGCCTGTGGGACCCGTGGAGCTGCAGACCGGGAAGATGCCTATGTAAACAAAGTTTTCCCTGTTCTGCCTTGTGACAGGACACTGATCTACTGCTTCCTGTCATTAGTAGCAGTGATGTGATCAGTGTCGTTTCAGTGATAGCCCCCCACGGTTAGAATCACTCCCTAGGACACACCTGACCCCTTCCTCCCCCCTAGTGGTTAAACCCCTTCCCTGCCAGTGTCATTTACACAGTACTCAGTGCATTTTTATAGCACTGATCCCTGTATAAATGACAATGGTCCCCAAAATAGCATCAAAGGTGTCCGATGTGTCCGCCATAATGTCGCAGTCACGATAAAAATCGCAGATCACCCCATTACTACTAAAAAAAAAAATATGTTTATAATAAAAATTCCATAAAACTATCCCCTATTTTGTAGATATACGCTTATTGTGATTTTTTTACCAAAAATAGAAGAATACGTATCGCCCTAAACTGAGGAAATAAAAAAAAATTTTATATCTTTTTGGGGGATATTTATTATAGCAAAAGTAAAAAATATTTTATTTTCAAAATTGTCGCTCTTTTTTTGTTTATAGCGCAAAAAAAACAAAAAAAAACGCAGAGGTGATCAAATACCACAGAAAGAAAGCTCTATTTGTGGGGAAAAAGGACGTAAAGTTTGTTCGGAGGCCACGTCGCACGACCGTGCAATTGTCAGTTAAAGCGACGCAGTGCGGAATCGCAAAAAGTACTCTGGTCAGGAGGGGGTACATTTTTCCGGGGCTGAAGTGCTTAAAGTTAAAGGGTCACTAAAGGAAAAAAAGATTTTGCTGAAATGACTGTTTACAGGGTATAGAGACATAAAAGTTAACTAATTCCTTTAAAAATGATTAAAAATAGCTAAAAATCAATCATATAATGTGCCTCTAGTTTCACTTTCGTTTTTAAACTGTTTTCATGTTTCTGTGAAGTACAGAAGACACACAGAACAAAAACAAACAAATCCAGGGCAGTGTTTTGTTTTTAAAATGAATCTGAGGCCGCGTACACACGGCAGGGAATCTCGACGGGCAGAACACATCGTTCCGCCCGTCGAGGTTCCCTGCCGGCCGTCGAAATCGGCGACCCGCCCGTCGGGAATGGCAACCAGCCATTCTTCCGGGCGGGCCGTCGAGGAAATAGAGAGCGTGCTCTCTATTTCGGCTCGACGTGCTTCCCGACGGGAAGCTCGCCGAGACCGTACACACGGCCGAGGTCCTCGCTGGAATGTGCATTCCAGCGAGGTTCTCGCTGGTTTTCAGCGAGAACCTCGGCCGTGTGTACGGCGGCTCATTGGTTCTGAGGAGTTTTAGACACACAGCTTGGACCACAGTGAAAAGCTGCCATGAGATTTTTCATAAGGAGCCAAACAAGCAGGAAGTGTGGAGATCAGAACAGAATTGCAGCAACTTCAAAGCAAAAAATGAACAATGAGGACATAAAAACAGCACTGCATTAAGGTAAAGGAAGCTATTTAGCCTTTAATGACCCTTTAACCTGTCACAGAGATGCAGTTGGCGTGCCCAATCTGTATGATAACGCTCAGGAGAGCGAGTTCTGCTGCTCCTGCATTGTACGTGATGACATCACAGTGCAATTGATGAAGCACTGAAGGGAAGCTGCTTTGGGAAACCAGTGGCACGGTACGGAGGAAGGTTGCGGGAGTGAGGGATCAAGAAAGAGAAAGTCCTTTTTAATGGTACCCAAAGGGAGTTCATCTTTAGTGGAAGGAGAAGGCTCATGGTGGGCACAGAGGCAGACCAGTGGCAGGGAGCCTGTAGCATAATGTTGTCCCCCTGCCCCATTGCAGCCATATGGCATGGAGGGGTGAGGGTCTAAAAATGGTCTTACTTTACAAATCGTTTTGTCTTTATTAATGCAGAAGGTCTGATGGACGTATCTGGGTCTGTCAGACCATCTTATGATGATTTTCTTACCCCTCCCCCTAGGTCCCAGAACTAGGCACTGACCGTTTTCCCGGTGCTGGAAGGATGGAGAGAATTCTTTGGCAGCGATCCTGGCGATCTGAGCTTCTTCTTGCGCCTTCAGAGCTGCAGCAGCTGCCGCTTCAGCCTTGGCCCTGGAGTGGGACGTCCTGCGTGAGAAAAAACAAAGGTCCTCAGATGACAGAGGTAGGGAGAGCAGATGTAACCTATCATCCATTATAGAACTACAAATCCCAGAATACCAAAGTAACAGACTAACCCCTAATCCAAGTAACAGCTGGGTGGGCTGTTCTCGTACAGCAGCCCAATAGTGAGGTTGTGCTGGGTGGAATGAAATAAAGAGCTATGCAGCTACTAGAACATGACAGCATTCTGAGCTACAAAATCCAGAGTAGGGGTCTCAAATTGGCGGCCCTCCAGCTGTTGTGAAGTCCCATGATGCACTGCAAGGCTGACAATTGCAAGCACAAAGGCATGATGGGACTTGTCGTTTCGCAACAGCTGGAGGGAGTTTGAGACCCCTGCCTTAAAGTGTTACTAAATCCAGGAGCCTGCAATATCTGGTCTCCAACAGTACACAGGAGATTATTTTAGTAAATATAAACTGCTAAATATATTTTTCTCATCAGCAGTCTTGTGACTTCTATCAGTGTCCAGCCAAGCACTGGTTGAAGCTTGTAGGAGGAGTTTTCTGACTTCTTATGAGACTCCAAGACCCCTGACCCTCTGTCTGTGCAGTGCTGATTGGTCCTGTGCAGATCACATGCACCCTTCCAAGAAAAAAAACCTCTCTAGCAATACACACCAAACTGAGCATGTGCAGCCTGACTCCATAGACTCTGTGTTATCAGGAAATTATTAGGGGACAGTGGAATGAGGGGAGGATCAGAGAAGACAGGATCAAACAGACTTTTCACACAATAAGGAAAGAGGAAGTAAAGCCTCTGAAGAAAATATATATATACCCTGTAAGACAAAGGCATAATGCATAGCATACTATCTCATTATGTTTATAAATGTGTGTGGTGATATAAAGCTTCCCACACTTGTAGAAAATCCTCTCCTGTGTACTATCACTTTCATCTCCCCAGTATAACCCTATGAAGCTGCAGCAGCTACACTATATTACCAAAAGTATTGGGACACCTGCCTTTACACGCACATGAACTTTAATGGCATCCCAGTCTTAGTCCATAGGGTTTAATATTGAAGGGCATTTGTGAGGTCAGGCACTGATGTTGGAGGAGAAGGCCTGTCTAGCACTTTCTGCTCTAATTCATCCCAAAGGTGTTCTATCGGGTTGAGGTCAGGACTTTAAGGTTGTAAAAAATGGTCATGTGTGGGCTTTAACAACGTGAAAAAAAACGTGCAGATTCTGTGGGTGGATCTGTTGTCTGGAGCTCGGTGGGTGGAGTCGTGATGTCAGTAGACTCCCCGCCCTCCTCTACACTCCCCTTGTCAACATGCATTTTTTCCTGTGTATTTCTTACACTAAATTCTGCTATGATCACTAACATCCAGTCAAAACCCAGAAAAGTAACCACATGATTTCAGAAAATGGGTGGGAATTAAAAAATAATGCCTGTCTCTGGGCTGGTGCATGAGATATGTAAATAACCTGTCACTCACAGCAAGGGGGCGGAACGGACTAAGGTTTTTCTCTGTAAGTCTGTTTTATTTCACTAAACAATAAAAGAGGATTGCTCAGAGCTGGATTAACTCTGTGTGGCAAGACTGGGCACAGATGATAGGAAATCTTATACTGTACATTGTGACATCAAAAAAATAAATAAAAAGTTTCGGGTTTACATCCACTTTAAGAACAATAAGGGGGCAAATTTCAATCTTTCATATTTGTGTTATCAGAAGTTCTTGCACAAGCCCAATCTTGGCTGCCATGGCATGCTGGGACTTGCAGTTTAACAGTTACATATAGAGATGTGATATGTGTTCACGAAAACGTGGCAAGTTCCTCCTAGAGAAGTATCGCCGCGGCGAAGGAAGATGAAGTGGGAAGGTGCAAGGAGGAGGAGGAGGAGGAGGAAGGGGGGTATTCGCCTCTCTGTGCCTCCACCGCCGTGCAAATTGTCCCTGAATTATTGATGTCCGCTGCAGACAGCCGGCCTTCTGCAGACAGTGGATGTGTGGAGGGCTGGGAGTGGAGCCTACGCAGCCTGCGGGAAACCAGCTGAGCCATGCATGCCATGCCAGTGCCACCTGTCTTATGCCACCTCACCCTCTTATTTTACACCCCAAATTCCACCTACAGGGAGCTCCCGAGAGGCGCTCAGTTAGGGGGGGTTCTGTGCCCACCCCATCCCCCCCCATGACACCTGGCAGTACAGCAGGACACACTGCATAATAAATATCCATATTAATGGGCTGACAGAGGGGGCCGCTGCATAATTAATCACAAATCTCTGACACAAAGGACCCCGGAAGATTTATTTCCATTAATTCTAATTATTCTCTAAATTTAAATGCAAAAAAAAAAACGATGTGGGGCCCAAGCGCCAACCTACATCAGCTCCCTCAGTATTATTCAATCATATGTAATACTATTCATTTATATTATTATTATTTAATATATTTATTAATATTATTCTATTACATTTTAGCATGATCTCACTAATGTGACTGCTTCCATTTACAGCACAGCCAGCTCACTCCATGCACTCCCACCATTACCCTGCCAACATATTTTTAAAGTGGACCTGTCAGTAACTCCCTGGTGTGGAGTGTCGTGCTCGCCCCCTCCCTTGGACTACAGGAGAGTCAGGACAACCACTAACACACAGCTCCTTTATCTGCAACGTAGAGAGTGTCCTAACTCTCCTGTAGTCCAAGGGAAGGGGTGAGCACGACACTCCACACCAGGGAGAAAGCCTTGCATTACTGTGTGGAGTTACAGACAGAAGAACAGGAAGTGAGGATTTCTCAGAAGAAATAAGGACATTTAAAAGCAAAATGGAAGGATGAGGTAAGTGAAGGAGGACTGCACTAAGGTAAAGGAAACTATTTACAGCCTTTACAACCCCTTTAATGCATCCTATGCATTAAGGTGAAAAAACCCCTGGCAATCACGTGCCCCCATTTTACTTACCTAAACCAGTTCTCCTGCTCTGCGTGTCGCCGGCATCCTCTTCTCCACGGAGTCTCGGCATTGATTGGATAGATTGATAGCAATGCAGCCATTGGCTCCCGCTGCTGTCAATGTCGTGGCCGGCGGAGGGAGGGCGGGGCCGAGTGATACACTCTACGGCTATGGACGCCGAGTGTATAACGTGGGAGTGTGCCGGCAAGGTAACCCCCTCGGGAGAGAGCTTCCCAGAGGGGGTTAGCTATTGCGGGGAGGAGCCGCCGTGGGACCCCAGAAGAGGAGATTCGGGGCCACTCTGTGCAGAATGACCTGCACAGTGGAGGTAAGTATGACATGTTTGTTATTTAAAAAAAAAAAACAGAACCTTTACAATCACTTGAAGATCTTTGTGATACTTATAAGTTTTGATATTTACTGAAGGACTATTGATAAACTATAGATGAGGGATTTTCCTATGCGCCATCACTCACAGTTGAAAACCAACAAGGAATGAAATTAGGAAATACTAAAAAAAAGAGCAGCTGCTGACATTAAAGGTATGTGTCCCCCACATAAATACAGATATAAATGCATAAATAATGTGGCGCTTGCTCTAGTAATTACCCATACATCATGGTTAGTAAGAGAGGAGTAATATTCTTCTACATTCTTAAGCTATAGAGTTCACATATTCTTCTACTTATACATATTTTCTTTTTTTACTAGTAATGGCAGTGATTTTTATCGTGACTGTGACTTTATGGTGGACACATTTTTGGGACCATTGTAATTTTTACAGCGATCAGTGCTATAAAAATGCATTGATTACTGTGAAAATGACACTGGCAGCCTGAAGGGGTTAAGAGTGTCCTAGGAAGTGATTCTAACTGTTAGGGGGAGGGGCTACCAGTGACATGTCACTGATCACTGTTCCCGGTCACTAGGCAGAACAGGGGAATGCCTTGATTACATAGCCATCCCCCTGTTCTGCGTTTGCTGTCTGCAATCGCAGGCCGCCCAGGAACACTGTGTTCCCGGGAACCCGCAAGCGTACACTCACGGGGCACGCGGTGGGTGCCTGCTGGGTGTAAAATTTAAGGGGGAGTTACAGGTATGCCCATTTGCCCGCCCGTGCCATTGTGCGTCCGCTGGTCGCTAAGCGGTTGTATAGTCTATTGTAAAGTCAGCAGGTATACAAATACTTTAAAGCGGTTGTAAACCCGCATTTAGATTTTTTTTTTTTTTACACCTGCAAAGCAAAAGCCATAATGAGCTAGTATGCACCGCATATTAGCTCATTATGAAATACTTACCTCGGAACTAGCAGAAGTGAACATACCTAAACCACGCCGGCATGTCTTCCGGGTATCGCCGCTCCAGCACTGTGATTGGCTGGAGCGGCGATGACGTCACTCCTGTGCATGGGAGATTTTATTCTGGCAAGGGTCGGCGGCTGCCGGCCCTTCAGCCCGAGGATCCCCCCTCTGCAATCAGCGGCGCATTGCGAGGGGAATATCTCCTAAACCGTACAGGTTTAGGAGATATTCTTTATACCTACAGGTAAGCCTTATTATAGGCTTAGTCAAAAAGTGGGGTTTACAACCACTTTAAGCAAATCAGAACAACGCGTTTCGAAGGCCAGGCCCCACCCCCTTCATCAGGGATAGAGACACCATAACTGAAATCAAATATTTTAAAAAGGGTGTGAATTCTAAATACAATAAAATAAACAATCTCAGATAATAGATGAAGTTGTGTGTCAGTTTGTTACATTTTCTTATAGTTTGATTTCCTGTGTCAGACTAAAGACAACACTGAGGATTCTATTCCAGCCAATCAGAATTCACTTCCCTGGATGTCCAGTACAGGATAGATTCTGATTGGTAGTTTTTGGGGAGTATACTCAGACCTTGCATTGTTTTATGAATAAGCGTATAATTGATTAAATTATCCAAAGCCCGGTGAACTGAAAAGGTATTGCTTTGCCTCTCTTTAGAAATTGATCTCTTTCTCCGCGCTCAGATCATTTCCAGGAATCAAACTATTCCCATCATGCCTTATTATATTATAAAATTCGCCCCGTAGATATCATACACTGTAAAACATTCACCAGTCCCTCATTCCATGATTGATTTTACCATTACTATCTCCTGTGGTGATGCACTCTATAGCTGAGCCGCTCTTACTGTAAAGAACTCTTCCTGTCCTGATAAGAAAATCTTCCTTTCTCCGTACACGATCCGTGGCTCATTGCTCGCCATACACAACCTGCTCATATTTTTAATGAAGGAATCCTGTACTGAGAGGAACTGTCACAGCTGAGCTCCTTCAGACGTCTTCTGTCACTTCAAATCAACCCGAGATTTAGGAGTTTTCATTGTCAGTGAAAATGGATTTTTCAGATTTTCCAAAGAAAGGAATATAACCTTTTCTTCGTGTATGCGACTACAAAGATTCCCTCTGAATGATGAGTAAATCACATTACATACAGTATAGCAGGACAAATATTATACGGAGGGAGTGGGAGCATCCAGGAATAAGATGGGGGAGGTGGGAGCACTGAATAATGCAGAAAAAGTATTCACACCCCTTGAGATTTTCCACATTTTGTCATGTTACAACCAAAAACGTAAATGTATTTTATTGGGATTTTTTATTTGATAGACCAACACAAAGTGACACATAATTGTCAAGTGGAAGGAAAATTCTAAATGGTTTTCAACATTTTTTACAAATAAATACCGTATTTATCGGGGTATACCGTGCGCAGGTAGTTTGAGAAAAAAAAGGTAGTTTAAGGGAAAAAAAACAAAACGTACCTTTTGGATTATCGTCTGGCGTCCGTCTGCTGTCTTGCGCTGGGTCCGTCCAGCCTTGTGGGTGTCCGGGTGTTAATCCGCACCGTTCCCGGGGTCGCAGCGGTGTTTTGGATTTGGCGCCTCGCTGTGCACAGCCGGCGCTCAGAAAAAGCGAGGATCGGCATATATAGCGCACCCCCTGTTTTTAGGGGGAAAAAAGTGCGCGGTATACGCAGATAAATACAGTATGTGAAAAGTGTGCCGTGCATTTGTATTCAGCCCCCCTTACTCTGATACCCCTACTTAATATCTTATGGAACCAATTGCCTTCAGTCACCTAATTAGTAAATAGAGTCCACCTGTGTGTCATTTAATCCCAGTATAAATACAGCTGTTCTGTGAAGCCCTCAGAGGTTTGTTAGAGAACCTTAGTGAACAAACCGCATCATGAAGGCCATGGGACACACCAGACAGGTCAGGGATAAAGTTGTGGAGAAGTATAAAGCAGTGTTAGGTTATAAAAAATATCCCAAGCTTTGAACATCTCACAGAGCTCTGTTCAATCCATCATCCGAAAATGGAAAGAGTATAGCACAACTGCAAACCTACCAAGACATGGCCGTCCACCTAAACTGACCAGGCCGGGCAAGTAGAGCATTATTCAGACAAGAGCCAAGAGGTAACTCTGGAGGAGATGCAAGAGATCCACAGCTGAGGTGGGAGAATCTGTCCACAGGACAACTATTAGTCGAGCTCTCCACAAATCTGACCTTTATGGAAGAGTGAGCCGCCGTACACACGGCCGAGGTTCTCGCTGAAAACCAGCGAGAACCTCGCTGGAATGCACATTCCAGCGAGGACCTCGACCCTGTGTACTGTCTCGGCGAGCTTCCCGTCGGGAAGCCCGTCGAGCCGAAATAGAGAGCACGCTCTCTATTTCCTCGACGGCCCGCCTGGAAGAATGGCTGGTTGCCATTCCCGACGGGCGGGTCGCCGATTTCGACGGCCGGCAGGGAACCTCGACGGGCGGAACGATGTGTTCTGCCCGTCGAGATTCCCTGCCGTGTGTATGCGGCATTACAAGAAGAAAGACATTGTTGAAAGAAAGTCATAGGAAGACCCGTTGGCAGTTTGCGTGAAGCCATGTGGGGGACACAGCAAACATCTGGAAGAAGGTGATCTGGTCAGAATGCAAAACGCTATGTGTGGCAGAAAACTAACACTGCACATCACCCTGAACACACCACCCCCACTGTGAAACATGGTGGTGGCAGCATCATGTTGTGGGGATGCTGTTTTTTAGCAGGAACAGGGAAGCTGGTCAGAGTTGATGAGAAGATGGATGGAGCCAAATACAGGGCAATCTTAGAAGAAAACCTGTTAAGCCTTGTACACACGATCGGTCCATCCGATGAGAACGGTCCGAAGGACCGTTTTCATCGGTTCACCGATGAAGCTGACTGATGGACTGATGTGCCTACACACCATCGGTTAATGAACCGATCGTGTCAGAACGCGGTGACATAAAACACAACGACGTGCTGAAAAAAATGAAGTTCAATGCTTCCAAGCATGCGTTGACTTGATTCTGAGCATGCGCGGGATTTTTAACCGATGCTTTTGCATACTAACGATTGCTTTTGACCTATCCGGTTAGCTGTCTATCGGTTAAATTTTAAAGCAAGCCCTCTGTTTTTGGACTGAAGAATAACTGACTGATGGGACCTACACAGGATCGGTTTGGATCGATAAAAACAAACCTCAGTCCGTTTTCATCAGTTTGAATCGATCGTGTGTACGAGCCTTTAGAGTCTGCAAAATCTTGAGACTGGGGCGGAGGTTCACCTTCCAGCAGGACGACCCTAAACATATAGCCAGAGCTACAATGGAATGGTTTAGATCAAAGCATATTCATGTGTTAGAATGGCACAGTCAAAGTCCAGACCTAAATCACATTGACAATCTGTGGTAAGACTTGAATATTGCTGTTCACAGACACTCTCCCTCCAATCTGATAGAACTTGAGCTATTTTGCAAAGAAGAATGGGCAAAAATGTCCCTTTCTAGATGGGCAAAGCTGGTAGAGACATTCCCAAAAAGACTTGCAGCTGTAATTGCAGTGAAAGGGGTTCTACAAAGTATTGACTCCGGGGGGCGCCATACAATTGTACCCCCCACACTTTTCACATATTTATTTGTAAAAGATTTTTAAAACAATCATTTTCCTTCCACTTCACAATTATGTGCCACTTTGTGTTGGTCTATCGCATAAAACCCCAATGAAATACATTTATATTTTTGGTTGTAACATGACAAAGTGTGGAAAATTGCAAGTGGTATAAATACTTTTTCAAGGAACTGTACATAAAGGTACGAGCAATTAGGAATAATAAAGAGGAGGAATAGTACAGAGATTGGAGCACCCAGTAATACAGAGGAAGTGGGAGCACTCAGGAGTTACTATGGAGGAGCTGGGGGGACCCATGGATAATACTGAGTAGGTAGGAGCAAAGGGAGATAAAAAAAAAGAGGAGGTGGGAGCACCCAGTGACTAAACAGAGGAGGTGGGAGCACCCAGGAATATTATGGGGGAGGTGGGAGCACCCAGGAATAATATAGGGGAAGTGGGAGCACCCAGGAATAATATAGGGGAAGTGGGAGTACCCAGGAAATATATAGGGGAAGTGGGAGTACCCAGGAATATTATGGGGAAGGTAGGAGCACCCAGGAATAATATGGGGGAGGTGGGAGCACCCAGGACTAATATGGAGGAGGTGGGGGCACCCAGGAATAATATAGGGGAAGTGGGAGCACCCAGGAATAATATGGAGGAGGTGGGGGTCCCCCAGGAATAATATGGAGGAGGTGGGAGTACCCAGGAATAATATGGGGGCGGTGGGAGCACCCAGGAATAATATGGGGGAGGTGGGGGCACCCAGGAATAATATGGAGGAGGTGGGAGTACTCAGGAATAATATGGGGGAGGTGGGAGCACTCAGGAATAATATGGGGGAGGTGGGAGCACCCAGGAATAATATGGAGGAGGTGGGAGAACCCAGTAATAATATGGAGGAGGTGGGAGCACCAAGGAATAATATGGAGGAGGTGGGAGAACCCAGGAATAATATGGAGGAGGTGGGAGCACTCAGGAATAATATGGAGGAGGTGGGAGCACTCAGGAATAATATGGGGGAAGTGGGAGCACCCAGGAATAATATGGAGGAGGTGGGAGCACCCAGGAATAATATGGAGGAGGTGGGAGCACTCAGGAATAATATGGGGGAAGTGGGAGCACCCAGGAATAATACGGAGGAGGTGGGGGTACCCATGAATAATATACAGAAGGTAGGGGCACAAGAGGTGTGAATAGCCGGGGTCCCTCCTATAGTCCTTCGCTCTATCAGGATCACTTTCACTGTACGCAGGCTCATGTACTAAAATTTCCCGCACAGATTAAGGGCTTTTTAAGTCAAGCGGTCGGGTTTACAAGCTTCAGAGAGCTGCGCTGAAAGGCAGCAATTAAGCTGTTAGCCCGTCTAAGAAAACACGCTTTACTCTAACCCCGAAGCAGCAAAGACGAGAGAGAGAAAGAGAGAGAGAGAAAGAAAGAGATAGAGAGAGAAAGAGAGAGGGAGAAAGAGAGAGAGAGAGAACGAGAGAGAGAGAGAGAGACAGAGAATCAGAGAGAGAGAGAGAGAAAGAGAGATAGAGAGAGAACGAGAGAGAGATAGAGAAGGAGAGAGAGAGACAGATAGAGAGAGAGCCTCATCCTCCTTTTCAGGATTACACCACAACTCTACCAGGGCCGTTTGAAGGAATTTGGGGGCCCCAAGCACGTGGTACAGGAGGTTCAGTTTCCTGTCTTCCAGGCCGGACTGAAAGGAAGTGAGCACTCAGTGTGCACTTCCTGTCAGTCCGGCTGGGAACAGGAAACTAAATCTCCTGTACCATGCGCGTTACCCGGGCAGACTGACAGGAATCCAGGTGGAAGGAATAGAAGCTCGGCCACGCTACAGCCTGGGAAGGGGAAGTTGGAGGCCCCAGGCCAGCTCGGGGCCCCAAGAAATTGTTTGTTTTGCCTGTCCTGTAGTGACGGGCCTGAACTCTACCACCATCCAATATCCCCCCTGCAATCCCTCTGGTGGTGACAACTCTGCACCTGCCGCATCTCACACTGAAAATTCTTCATCCTATCTGTGTCATCTCTATCTCCCACCATCATCATATAATACATAGCTCTGACATATACCGCAGTGCTGTACAGAGAACACTTAGACAGTCACATCAGTCTCTGCACCAGAGGAGCTTACACTCTCATGTCCCTCCACAGTGACACACTATTATTATTATACATTTATATAGCTCTGACATATACCACAGTGCTGTACAGAAAACACTTAGCTAGTGACATCGGTCTCTGTACCAGAGAAGCTTACACTCTAATGTCCCACCACGGTCACACGCTATTATTATTATACATTTATATAGCTCTGACATATACTGTAGTGCAGTACAGTACAGCGGACACTGAGCCAATCACATCAGTCTCTGCACCAGAGGAGCTTACACTCTAATGTCTCCCCACAGTCACACACTATAATTATTATTATACATTTGTATACAGTGGCGGTGTGTCCATAGAGGGTGCCGGAGCGCCGCCCCCTGTCACTCCCGCACCGCCACTGAATACAATACACAGATTCATGCATTGCAATTAAAGGGCACAGTGGCGACAACAAAAGAGCACAGTGGCGACAATTAAAGGGCACAGTGGCGACAATTAAAGGGCACAGTGGCGACAATCAAATGGCACAGTGGCGACAATCAAAGGGCACAGTGGCTGCGTTTGATGGCATGGCACAGTGATGACAATTGATGGCACAGTGGCTGCGTTTGATGGGCCCAGTGAGGCTGCAATTGTTTTGTTTTGTTTCTTTTCTTTCGTTTGTTTGCAGCCCCCAACAATTTGGAGCACCAGCTGCCACTGTTTGTATAGCTCTGACATATACTGCAGTGCTGTACAGAGAACACTGAGCCAGTCACATCTCTGCACCAGAGGAGCTGACACTCGGGGCCAGATTCAGGTAGAGTTACTCTGGAGTATCAGTGATACTCCAGCCTAACTCTCACTTTGAGCCGGCGTTTCTGTTTTCTGTAAGCAGAAAACAAGAAACGCCGGGTTGGAGTTACTATACGAGCGGCGTAATTGTATTTCGCCGTCGTATCGTAACTTCAAGTTTAAAAATGGCGCGCGGGGCGTTCCCGTTGATTAACGCTGAGAATATGTTAATCAGCGGGAATCGGAAATTCACGATCGTATTCGGGCGCGACGCAGTGACTTTCCGACGTTTCCGTAAGAGATACGCGGCGCAAAGATAAAGCAGCCCCCTAGTGGAGTATCCCATGTTAAGTATGGCCGTCGTCATCGCGTCGAAAAAAAAAAAATTTGCGTTGTTTGCGTAAAACGTCCGTGAATGGGGATTGACGTCATTGACATTCCCTAAAAGAATTTGGAGCATGCGCACTGACAGTCGACGCATGCGCAGTACGTTCGCCGCGGGATCGCACATAGTTAACATAATACACGCCCCCTACCCGCCCAATTTGAATTCCGCCGGCTCATTTTCGCTACGCCGCCGCAACTTTAGGAGCAAGTGCTTTGTGAATAACAGTACTTGCTCCTAAATTTACGGCGGAGTAACGTAAACGAGAAACGTTACTCCCAAGTAAAGAAGCGCCCATCTACCTGAATCTGGCCCTCAGTTTTTGGATTGGAAATTTTGGGTGGAAACCATTTAATTGCCCACACGTTCAGAACTCTATGGGGAGTGGAGCCCAGGACCTCAGCGCTGTCCACCAGGAAGCCCTGCTCTCCATTCCTCTGCCTGTACACATTCTGGATATTCTGGATATGCAGATGAAGAGGTGATAAGAGAACATTTTTATTCTGTGAGATAATCTTGTTGCAGAATTGCGCTGTGCCAAATGAATTTTCTGCCGACACTTGTCATCACTCCCACTTCTTTTCTTGGGATCAAGTTGGCCATCTGGTCTTTTATTTTATTTTTTTCAACTTTTCTCTTATCAAATTTTCTCCCCTCCTCGGCTCTTTTTTTATCCGCTTCATTAAAGGTTGACTCCAACAACCAGAAAAAACGCTCTGTGTGCGTCTAATCCCAACCAGCAAACACTGCAGCCAAGCCCAAGTCAGGAGGTGTCAGGAGTCCTCTCTCCGTTTAGCTTAAATCTGAACTTTAAAGGAGTTGTAAAGGAAAAAAATGTTTTGCCTAAAATTAATGTCTGCAAGGTAGACAGACAGAATAGTGTAATGATTCTGTTAACAAACGAGTAAATACCTATTAAATTTCTTCATCTATATCACCTCCAGTGTTCTAGTTTCTGTTCCCTCATTCACTTCCTGGTTTGCATCACTTGTTAATGTAAGAACTACATTTCCCAGTATGCATTGTGGCACACCCAGTATTTCACACCTCCTTGAAGTCTCTAACATGTAGAGAGCGTCCTGCCGCACAGATGTAGTTCCCAGGTGGGATCGAGCACATCACTGACCACCGCAGTAAAGCCTCCCTTCACGGTGGTGAGTAACAATAAGACAAGCAGGAAGTGAACGGAACAGAGAAGAAATAGAGCAACTTCTGAGAAAAAACAAACAATGAGGAAGTGAAAAGAGGAATGTCTGCTGGTAAAGGATGCTTATTATGAAAAAAAAATGTTTCCTTTACAACCCCTTTAACCTGCTTATATTTTTTCTTCCCTGGTTCCCCCCTTTCCACTCATCAACACACTAATGAAATTTTTTAAAATAAAGCTTTCTGTTTTTATTACTTACCTTATGTGGTAAGTCTCTGTGCTTCTCTAAACAGTGCAGGCGGATCATGGCTGGTGGGAGGGGGCGTGGCAAGGGGTGTGTCCTATGCCTGCATAGTTTTGCTCATTTCCATCTCAAAAAGTTGAGTAAGGGGGTATGTAAGGGGGACACCATGCAATAAAAATAAAAAGGAATGGCATGGGGTCCTCCCACATCTCCTTCCATATTCAAGTCAAAACTAAAAAGAAAAGTTCTGGCCTCCCAGAAGTGGTTGCAGTTGTTGAGTCAAGAGCTCCATCCTGTGTCTGAGATATGACGTCTGCCGCCTCGCCTCTGTATCAGTGTCACACTTCAGAGGAAGAGAGCGTGAAGAATGTCTGACCTCCATCATGTCCCTTTCTGTCATCACTCAGAGGTGACAGAGTCTTACTATTATTATGATACATTTATATAGCTCTGACATATACTGCAGTGCTGTACAGAGCCACTCACATCAGTCTCTATACCCGAGGAGCTTACACTCTAATATCCCCCCACAATTATACCCTATTATTATACATTTATATAGTGCTGACATATACCACAGTGCTGCACACAACACTGAGCCAGTTACATCAGTCTCTGCACCAGAGGAGCTTACACTCTAATTTCCCCTTTACACATACACACTATTATTAATATTATGCATTTATATAACACTAGCATATTCCACAGCACTGTACAAGCAACACTGAGCCAGTCACATCAGTCTCTGTACCAAAGGAGCCTACACTCTAATGTCGTCGCCCCCCCCCCCCCCACACACACACACACACACAAATACACACTATTATAATTATACATTTATATAAGACTGACATATACCACAGTGCTGTACATAGAACAATTAGCCAGTCACATCAGTCTCTGTACCAAAGGAGCCTACACTCTAATGTCGTCGCCCCCCCACAAATACACACTATTATTATTATTATACATTTATATAGCACTGACATATATCGCAGCGCTGTACAGAGAACAATGAGCCAGTCACATCAGTCTCTGCACCAGAGGAGCTTACACTCTAATGTCCACTCCACAGTCACACACTATTATTATACAGATATATAGCTCTGACATATACCGCAGTGCTGTACATAGAGTGTAAGCTTCTCTGGTGCAGAAATTGATGTGACTGGTTCAGTGTTCTCTGTACAGCACTGCGGTATATGTCAGTGCTATTCTCATGTACAATAATAATAGTGTGAATTGTGACTGGCTCAATGTTTCCTGTAGAGCACTGCGGTATATGTCACTGCTATATATCTGTATATAAATAGTTTATGACTGTGGGGGGGGGGGGGGCATTAGAGTGTAAGCTCCTCTGGTACAGAGACTGATGTGACTGGCTCAGGGTTCTAATAACCCCCCTAAATTATACACTATTATTATTATTATTATGCATGTATATATCTCTGACATATACCACAGTGCTGTACAGAGACACTGCGCCAGTCCCATCAGTCTCTGCACCAGAGGAGCTTACACTCTAATGTCCCTCACCTTTAATGAATACATTGAACAACCGCTGAGTCTGTGTGTTGTAGTGATTATGAGTGGAGAGCCTCCTTGTGTCTCAGATAAGAGGTCTGCCACCTGGCCTCCTTATCAGAGCGACACTTCAGAGGATGAGAGCATGAAGGACGTCTGCCCTCCATCATGTCACAGTGCGGACATTTCTGACACCACGTAACCCTTTTTTGGCTGCTAGCAGGGGCTAAAAGTGCCCTGATAGCAGCCGAATAGCGCTGCGAAAATGATGGTAAAGCACCGATAAGAATAACGTCACTTTACCGCCGACACCCCCACCGCCCCAGTGTGAAAGGGCTCTTAGAGGCGACTGAGTTCTGCCGCGTTGGCCGCATTTTATCAGACAGGAAGTGAGGGAAAATCCATAACAGGGCTACAAGAATAAAACTTGGGAGTTCTAGCTTTCCCCACCTCTACTATTTTTTATTTTTTTGTGTCCGTGTTGCTGTTGGAGAATTTTCCGCACTTTCTGTTTGGTCAACATTGTCAGCGGGACAGGAAGTGAAGGGAAATCTTTGTTATGAAGCCTTGGAATGGAAGGAAAATCCCCACTCCATCCAAGATGCTTAATACATTTTCTGCGAGAAACAGAGAAAAAGTCCTAGATGGCTTTCCAAAAACTGTGCGACACAATGCAGTTTTGGCTGTACATATGAATGGCATTGCCATATGGCTGCTAAATGGCAGCACGTTTCTCTGCATGGTGGGAAAGCGCAAAAGTACACGATGTTGCGCATGTGCCCGACATGCAAAGGTCTGAACCTAGGCTTCAATGTGTTTCCAATCTTCAGTGCAGTTTTAACAATCCTTCACCTGCCATACCCTATTATTATTATTTTTAATTTAAATTGCCATATATATTTAATTATTACCGGTATTTATACTTTTAAGGTTATCAACTTCATTATTTGGAGGGATTTGGTGCTCAGATAACCCACCAACCCCAATTGTTAAATATTATTATAAGAGTAACACGTTTTATTTTTGGATGAAGCCACTGTGGGCCCAGGCGGTGCCATTGCATATTTCCTAGGATGAGCTGCAGTCCCAAAATACGCGGCACGCTACACATGGCGTTTGGTTGTTGGATTTGCCTCCGGACCCATATTTTGCAGTGGAGAGACGAGAGATGCCGAGAAGCATCATTTAGTGCACAGAAGTGGCTCGCGCTCCGAGATGCTGGAAAGTGACTCATAATGAGTCACAGCGATGGACAGACGCCATACATGACGGGGCCTGCTGTACGGAGTGCCATGGCAGAGAGGAGCCATCTGGACAGGGTACCAGGCTGTCCTCAACATGACTCATACCAAGCCTAATGCCTCATACACACGTATGGGATTTCCGACAGGAAGAGTTCCTGACGGAAATCCCGAGGGGAAAGCCGAGAACCTGCTCGGTTCAGTCTTTCCCCTACACACAGCCGGTTTTCCCAACAGAAAAACTGGGATGGAGCTTTGGCCGGCAATCCCAGCTGTGTATATGCTCCATCGCAGTTTTTCCCATAGGAAAACTGCTAAAAACCGCCGGACAAAAGTCCAGGGGGAAAAAGTAGAACTGGTTCTCTTTTGTTGTCCGGCGGATTTCGGCCAGTTTTCCTGTCGAAAAAACTGCGAGGAGCATACACACGGCATACACAGCCTACCTGACAGGACCCTCCTGGTACATCTCAATCCTGCCCACTACCCCACAGTGCCCACTATCCTGCTCTCTGTACCCCCTGCATCACCCTTACTCCTTACTCTACACCTCCTGTGTCCTCCACTACCCAACACTGCATCACTCCACACCCAATTATCAGCACCCACATTCAACATCCCCTAATAGCCCACTCTGCACCCCCTTAATCCCATTACCCCACATCTCCTTGTATCCCCCATTACTCCACACTCTGTATCCTCCAATACTGCCTATTCTGCACCCCCTATAACTCCACAATCTGCCCCCCCCCCCCCGTCTTCTACATTACCCCACATTCTGCACCCCTTGCCTTCTGCATCACCCTACATTTTGCACCCCTTGGATCACCCATTACCCCACATTTTGCACTCCTTCATCCCCCATTACCCCCACATTCTGCATCCCCATTACTCCACACTCTGTATCCTCCAATACTCCCTATTCTGTACCCCCTTTTACTCCACAATCTGCACCCCCCCCCCGTCTTCTACATTACCCCACATTCTGCACCCCTTGCCTTCTGCATCACCCTACATTCTGCACCCCTTGGATCACCCATTACCCCACATTTTGCACTCCTTTATCCCCCCCATTACACCACATGCTGCATCCCTTGGATCCCCCATTACCCCAGATTCTGTCCCCCTTAGATCCCATGTTACCCCATATTCTACACACCACATTACCTCACATGCACCCACTGGCCCCTGGGGCCCTTTCTGTAGGAATTGTTATGGCGCACTCTGCGTGGCTCACAGCTGATCCTCTGAAGTTTTTATGCAGTAAGCTCTGCTTAGCCCCGCTGCCTCGCTATAGGTGTGGGGGATTCTGGTGATGGACTGTGAGTTGCCCCTACTGAACCCTTCTGCTAACCTGATGGGGCCCAGCCTGGTAAGTGAGGGCTTCCTCTACCCCCCCCCCCCCCCTATCAGTGGTCCTGTATAAATTTATTGTAAATAAAATAATATCGTAAACAGTACTCAACTACGATGATATACAGCAGGGCTCAAAATTTCAAGTCCTGAGCTACTAGCCAGGTTTAAGGGATACTCGTCACCAGTTGCCCCACCCAACCCTTACATTCCCCCGCCCCTAATCACGCCATCGTAAAATCTCATGAAATGGCACTTAAATGTTTAATGCAGAATTAGGTTACAAAAATAAATATTAACAACTTTATCAGTTGCCCTCACCAGTACCCATCAATGCAGGCTCACCTGTGCCCATCATTGCAGCCTCACCGTGCCCCACATTGCAACCTCACCGTGCCCCACATTGCAGCCTCACCGTGCCCCACATTGCAGCCTCACCGTGCCCCACATTGCAGCCTCACCGTGCCCCCCCATTGCAGCCTCGCTGTGCCCCCATTGCAGCCTTGCTGTGCCCCACATTGCAGCCTCGCTGTGCCCCCATTGCAGCCTTGCTGTGCCCCCATTGCAGCCTTGCAATGCCCCCATTGCAGCCTTGCTGTGCCACCATTACCGCCTTGCCTGGGCAAAAGTGAGAGGGGTGGCCGGATCGTGACTGGAGTGGAGGAGAGCCGCGGGATCACTGAGCGGTAAAACACTCTGTAACAGCTTACATTAAAACTGTCTCCGCTCTGCTCACTTTCACACAGTCCCGCCTACTCCTAACCCCACGCCTGTAATAGACAGAATGCATCCTAGCATTGGACCCGTGTTCTGTCTATTACAGGCGTTGGGTTAGGAGGAGGCGGGGCTGTGTGAGAGTAAGCAGAGCGGAGACAGTTTCAATGTAAGCTGTTACAGCGTGTTTTACTGCTCGGTGATCCTGCGGCTTTCCTCTAACTCCATACAATATTCCACCGGGAGAATGGCTCCCGATCAACCCCGCCCGCCGGCGGTGCTTGCCCCCCACTCCCAGGCAGCCCAGCTGCTTGCCAGCCCTCATTTTCCACTTTTTTTATTGGCACATGATCTGTCTGGATTTTAATGGGTGTCGTTGCATCCCCACCCACTTCCCATAAATGCGAGTAGGCCAGTAAAAATTTTTAGGGCTAATATACAGTATATACTCAATTCATATACACTAACACCGCAGTCAATCTGCACGAGAGCTAAAGGTTTGATGTTTCAGCTGAAACTTGAACACTTGAAGTGAGATCACAGCCAGATGGAATCGCATTGTGTGCGATGGCTGCTATGTTCTCCAGACCCCATAGAAGCAGAATGGTCTATCTTTACCTCGCCGCATTTCATGAGAATTATCATTCCTTACAGCAAATGTCAGACTCCGGTAATGTCTGATCACTTTTTCTGTCTCGTCTCTCCATAATCTCCTTTTTAATGTGCAAAGCATCACTCCACACCGCTCTCTTTTTTTATTGGCACATGATCTGTCTGGATTTTAATGGGTGTCGTTGCACCCCCCCCCCCCCCCCCACTTCCCATAAATGCAAGTAGGCGAGTGAAAATTTTTAGGGCTGATATACAGTATGGGCCAGATTCAGGAAAGGTTACGCTGGCGGATCGAGTGATCCGCCAGCCTAACTGTGGCTTTGAGCCGGCGTTTCTGTTTTCTGTAACCAGAAAACAAGAAACGCCGGGTTGAAGTTCCGATGCGAGCAGCGTAACTGAGTTTCGCCATCGCATCGTTACTTCAACTTAAAAATGGCGCCGGGGGCGTTCCCGCCGATTTACGCTCCAAAAATATGTTAATGAGCGGAAATCGGCAATTCACGATCGAAATCCGGCGCGACGCAATGACGATACGACGTTTCCGGACGGGATACGCGGCGCATAGATATACCTACATGGGGTTGGAGTATCCTATGTTAGGTATAGGCGTCGTCATCGCGTCGGAAAAAAAAAAAAAAACGTCGCTTGCGTAAAACGGTCATGAATGGGAATGTGACGTCATTGACGTTCATTCACAGATTTTGGAGCATGCGCACGGGGATGTTTTGACACTCGACGCATGCGCAGTACGTTGGCGGCGGGATCGCGCGTAGTTAGCATACTACACGCCCCGTACCCGCGACATTTGAATTCCGCCGGCTCATTTGTGATGCGCTGCCGCAACTTTAGGAGCAAGTGCTTCGTGAATGACAGCACTTGCTCCTAAAATTTCGGCAGCGCAACGCAAATCAGAAGCGTTACTCCAGAGCAAAGATGCTCTGGAATACGTGAATCTGGCCCTATATAGTCAATTCATATACACTAACACAAATAACACGCGGTGGAGTCAGTTAATAACAGCCAATAAAATGCAGTAAAATAGCGCTTGCATTAAATCAGTTTTGAAAGTGCAATTCGCTAAGAATTTTGCGTTAAATAACGAATGCAGCGTTTGTTTGACTGAGCGGTTTTAATACAGTAATTTATCACATTGAGCTGGTTGCTAAGGAGCAGGTCGGGAAGCCCAAAACATGGGGAGGGGTGCTTTAGATGCCCCCTCCAACCAGAGGTGTATTTAGGGTTTGTGCTGCCCTAGGCCTCACTAAACTTGCGCACCCTCTAATTTAAATATGACCCACCCCTTCCTGTCAAAGCCACATCCCTGTCATATTCATGGGAAGAGACAGAGGGATGCTGTGGGTGACGGACAGAGGGACGCCCTGGGAGAAGGACAGAGGGTTGCCGTGGGTGACGGACAGAGGGACGCCGTGGGAAGAGGAGAGAGGGATGCCGTGGGAGTAGGACAGAGGGACGGCCCCCACAAAGTGCCGCCCTAGGCCTGGGCCTTGTTGGCCTAGGCCAGAATACATCCCTGCCTCCAACCCCAAAGCACCATGTCCCCATGTTGATGGGGACAAAGGCCTCCGCCCCACAACCCTGGATGGTAGTTGTGGGGGTCTACGGGTTGCACGATATCAAAGCCGCAGTCAATCTGCACGAGAGCTAAAGGTTTGATGTTTCAGCTGAAACTTGAACACTTGAAGTGAGATCACAGCCAGATGGAATCGCATTGCGTGCGATGGCTGCTATGTTCTCCAGACCCCATAGAAGCAGAATGGTCTATGTTTACCTCGCCGCATTTCATGAGAATTATCATTCCTTACAGCAAATGTCAGACTCCGGTAATGTCTAATCACTTTTTCTGTCTCGTCTCTCCATAATCTCCTTTTTAATGTGCAAAGCATCACTCCACACCGCTCTCTTTTTTTATTGGCACATGATCTGTCTGGATTTTAATGGGTGTCGTTGCACCCCCCCCCCCCCCCCCCACTTCCCATAAAACCAGTGCAATCACACAGGTGATGATGAATCACTGGAGCCCAGCGCTGCACACACATGGTAGGTGGGCGGCGGCACAAAGCGATTCCCCCGTACGCTCTGTCACATCTGAGAGTCTGAAAAGGGAGACGACGGCACTGACTGCGCATCAAGGTGATCAGAGAGGGCGGACAGGTGAACACAACAGGCTTTAATGGATTAGGAAGGGAACTGGGTCAAGCAAAGGAGTTCCTTCCGTGTGACAGCTGCAGTTTGCTCAGACTCAACTTACTGCCCTGCGACTAGTGCAACTCCACATTTACTCTATGTACTAACACTCTATAGCTGTCCAATACATAACCATTAAATCTCAGCTCCGGCCTTCCCTTCAGTCTTGCACAGTTGTACCGGCTCCTCTGCTGGACTGAAACGGCTTCCTCTGATTTCACCGCACACTGTGAGCTTCTCACAATGCGCATTAGAAGCTGCAGTAAGTCACAAAGACTCATTTCCTGTCTGGAGGACGTCCAGCGTCATCTATTCTATTCATCCCTTGATTTCTCACCTCAATGGCAACATAATTCTCACATTAAGGCTGCTTTCACACCGCAGCTGCGGTGGTGGTTAAGTGCTGCTCATTTTAGTGTCGCTTTACCATAGTTTTAGCAGTGCAGCTAGCGGCTGCTAGCAAAGCGATTTTAATCCCCAGGCCGAAGAAAGGGTTAAAACCGCATGTGTTGCGACGCTTTCGAATCACTTTTCAGGCGCCAAATTATTCCAATGGACAGAGGTGGTGGAGGAGCGGTGTAAACTCCACCCCAAAGATGCTGCTCGCAGGACTTTTATTCCTGTCCCTCAAGCGCCCGTAGGCACTATTTTTAGCGCTAAATCGCCTAAAAACTGCCACAGGCTGCAATCACATTACAGCGTTTTAAATCGTGGACAGATTTTCCCGCAGTTTGACAGCACCAAGGTTTGAATGAAGAAACGCGGAACTCACATTTGAGATGCCATTCATTAGAATGACACCACAAATCGCGGTGCTGCAATTGTGGGAACTCGCATCGTGGGACACATGCCGCCCAAAAATTGATTAGGAGCAGCCTCAGTGTGAAAGGGGTCTAAAGTATAACTAAGGCCCCTTTCACACTGCCGCGACTTGAAAGTCACACGATTTTGCTGCGATTTTACCGCAATATCAGTGTCCATAATTGTTGCCGATCATTGCCCATTATTGCCGCTTATCAGTGCTTATCATTGCTGCCTATCAATGCCCATGATTGCTGCCTATCGGTGTCCATCATTGCAGGCATATTGGTGCTGCCTATCAGTGCCCATTACTGCTGCCTATCAGTGCCCATCATTGCCAAATATCAGTGCCACCCATCAGTGTCCATCATTTCCACCTATCAGCCTCATCAGCGCACATCAGTGAAGGAAAAAAATTACTTATTTACAAAATTTTAAACAGAAAGTAAGAATATATATATATATATATAAAATCATACAATCATTCAATAAACACATATCACATACACTGCATATATCATTTAAGGAAAATATGATTATAAAATAGTATAACATTTGCCAATAATAAAAAAAATTGCCCCCGGATTTCATTTAAAAAAATCTGGTCACCTTACCTTGAATGGACTCAATACAGAGCTTTCCTGTGTGAAGGAAGTAGGAAAGCTAATTGCTGGCCAGTAACTCTCCTGATTTATTTAAGGTCATTTACACAGGAAAGCTCTATTATGAGTCCATTCAATGTTCTTATCTTAAAAGGCTTGTTAAGGAAGTGCACACAAACTGCTAGTATAACATGTAGTATATATACTGTATGCTGATTTTTCTTCTAAATACCTGTTTCTTTCTCCCAGATCAGCGGTCACGTGACCGCCCGTCGCACTCTTCCTCTGATGTATGTACTAGGGAAGGAGGGGCCAAGCTGTCCCTCTGATGTCTGCCGGACGGTCACGTGACTTCCCTCTGTAGTGTATACATCAGAGGGAGAGAGCAATGGGCGGTCACATGACCTCCCTCTGTAGTGTATACATCGAAGGGAGAGAGCAATGGGCGGTCACATGACCTCCCTCTGTAGTGTATACATCGGAGGGAGAGAGCAATGGGCAGTCATGTGACCTCCCTCTGTAGTGTATACATCGGAGGGAGAGAGCAACGGGCGGTCACGTGACCTCCCCCTGTAGTGTATACATCGGAGGGAGAGAGCAACGGGCGGTCATGTGACCTCCCTCTATAGTGTATACATCGGAGGGAGAGAGCAATGGGCGGTCACGTGACCTCCCTCTGTAGTGTATACATCGGAGAGAGAGAACCACGGGCGGTCACGTGACCTTGTTCTGTAGTGTATACATCAGAGGGAGAGAGCAACGGGCGGTCACGTGATCAGGGAGAAAAAATAAGGTAATTAGAAGATAAATGTTAACAAAAAAACGGCATATGCTATATACTACATGATATACTAGCAGTGGGGCTGGCAGTGCTTATGAGCAGTAATGTTTGCACTGCTCGGAGCGGTGCTACAAGGGGAGGGGAGGGACGGCTCACACACAGACTAGACAGGCTGGGTGAGGAGGAGAACACAGGAGAGCAGACAGCAGGGCTGCAGATGACAGAGGCACATAAACTGACCACAGTATTAGGGCTCAGCAGCCATGATTAGCCGTGGTCAGTTTACAGAGCCCTAACACTAAACCTCACCTTATCAGTAATCCTAACACTAATCCTTACCCTAACAGTATCCCTAACACTAACCTTCTCCTCATTGGCAACACTAAAAGTCACCTTAATAGTAATACTCACCGTAATGGTAATCTTAACAATAAGCCTGATATTAATGGTAACCCTAACCTACACCTTAACTGCAGTCCTAACACTAACTCTCACCGTGGCCTTAACCCTAACACTAAAACTCTACTTACACATTTCCTGACATTCCTGAATATATCTTACTGTAAAGCAGGCCACACCCCTGGTCCAATATAATTCCAACCAAAACATATTAAATCATGCCTTAACCCCACCTATTTCAGGGTAAAACTCCACCCCCTCAGCTGTCCCACAACCTCGGGTAATGTTGGCAACCATGTATCTCTTCCCTTCAAGAATGCACATGCACAAGAACCCCGCCTCCTCACCTTGACGCCGCAATCTCCGACTTCTGCTTGGCAATATTGCTCGCCCTCTCGGCCTGCTCCACGGCCCGGTCCACTTTCTCCCGGATCTTGCTTGCCCGGAGCGGTATCAGGTTCTTCCTCTTTCCGCTCACCAGGACATTCTGCTTGTACTTTCCCTCCTCCTTGGTGCCGTCCGGAAAGGTCATGCAGCCGTAGCCATGCCGCTTGTTGTTGGCCCACTCCCCCTCGTACTTCAACCCATCTGAGCGCTGGCTCACCCCAAAGCCAGAGCGCTTATCGTGTTTCCACTCGCCCATGTAGGCCTCGGTGGTGGTGGCATCGATGTCGTCCTCGATGACCGACAGTTCCGTCTCGCCTTCGCCCAGGCTGATGGTGGAGTTGATGTCGCTGGCGGTGGAGCTGACAGTGCTCATGCCGGCCTCACTGCGGAACGAGCTTTGCTTGCTCCGCTGACTGGCCAATGAGCTCTTCGACTCCGACTTGCGCAACTTCAGGCCGCTGAGGATGGACCTCCGGAAGATGCCCTTCTTCTTGTTCTTTAACATCTCCGCGTCGCTATGCGCCATCAACACAAACCCTCCCCTGGAGACGGCGGGGCTGCCGGCCACCCCACATGAGGCGTCCGGGTGCATGGCCGTGCCATTGGTATGCTCGCTGCGGAGCGAGTTTATAGAGGTCCTAAGAGGGGATCTGATAACTGCAGCCATCCCATAGGGAACGCTTTGGCGCACTCCAAACCCTTGTCGTATTCCCGCGCGCCCACTGACCTTGGTAGGTACCTGGAAGAGACAAAAATACAGGACAGCATTACCAAAAACTGCAATGGGCCTCACTTTTTAAAATGTCTGAAATAACAACTGTCCGAGGTGCCCTATAGACACCAATCACCTGTCATCACCGTAAAGGTCCTGGGATGGCTGTGACAGTACAAGGACCGCTATAGCACCTTGGGTCCTCCAAATCTCAATCATTTTCAACACTTTCTGGTAGTGTGAAGAGCTCTCCCACCTCCTGCAATTTCCTATTGGCCCATAACTATGATCAGAGGATTTATTTCCAATGGGAGGTGAAACTCCCAATACTACCAGCAAAAAGCTGAAGCTGATTGGCTGGGGATTTGGGGCCCCCGTATTTCTCATCTACAAGCCTTGTACTGCTGCAGCCCATTTAGTACCTGTGTGGAAATGACCGGTCTTCTTTAAAGAAAGTGACAGCTGAAAGAATGGAAGATTGAATCTGATTGGCTGAAAAGCACTGATAATTGAAAATTCATTCTCTGTAAAGGAACAAAGACAAATGCCAACTATGAAACTACTCGGCGATACTTCTTTGTTGTATTTGTGTACAGAGACTGTTCATAGAAAATACCATTCCAAGATTCCAGCAGAGACAATTACTGGGGAAAACACAATTCACATTTCCCATAATGCCCCACTACAGGGTTGTAATTTATATGTTGTTATGAAAAGGATAGATAGATAGATAGATAGATAGATAGATAGATAGATAGATAGATAGATAGATAGATAGATAGATAGATAGATAGATAGATAGATAGATAGAGAGATAGATAGATAGATAGATAGATAATATATTATTTATTAATAAAATGTATTATTTATTATTAAAAATATTAAAGTGTTTGTTAACCCAAAAAAAATAAAAAATAACAGAAATTAAGAAAAACCCCAGTAGCAAAAAAATTTAATATCACCAAAAGAATGAAAACACAATTCACATTTCCCATAATGCCCCACTACGGAGTTGCAATTCATATGTTGTTATGTATAGATAGATAGATAGATAGATAGATAGATAGATAGATAGATAGATAGATAGATAGATAGGTAGATATACATAATAATATAGTATTTATTAATAAAATGTATTATGTATTAAAAATATTAAAGCGGAGCTCCACCCTAAAGTGAAGATCCGCTGATCGGAACCCTCCCCCCCTCCGGTGTCACATTTGACACCTTTCAGGGGGAGGGGGGTGCACCTAAAGACAGGTATCTGCACCCACTTCCGGCCCGCAGTCTCGGGCAAAAGTCAGGTTTTTCCCGTTGTGTGCAGGGAACACTCGGCTCCCAGCACACAGCGGGAGCCAATCGGCGGGCGCAGCGCGACTCGCACATGCGCCGTAGGGAACCGGGCAGTGAAGCCGCAGCGCTTCACTTCCTGGTTCCCTCACCGTGGATGGAGGGGGAGCAGCAGAGAGACGAGCGAACGCTCGTCCTCTGCTGCGGACGCCGCTGGACTCCAGGACAGGTAAGTGTCCTATTTTTAAAAGTCAGCAGCTGCAGTATTTGTAGCTGCTGGATTTTAAAAAAACATTTTTAATGGACCATCCGCTTTAAGTTTTCTCATAATGTCCGACTATATAGTTGTAATATATTGTATATTCATTATGTATTATATGTTATTATGTATAGGAAGAATACATCAAAGATTGATATTGACAGGTAATAAATAGATAGATAGATAGATAGATAGATAGATAGATAGATAGATAGATAGATAGATAGATAGATAGATAGATAGATAGAATTGATAATAGATAGATAATAATATATCATTCATTTATAAAATGTATTATTTATAATTAAAAATATCAAAGTGTTTGTTAACCCCCCCCAAAAAAATACTTATTTACAAAATTGTATTACAGAAAGTAAGAAAAACTTTTTTTTACAATTTTTTTTGCAAAATAAATTAAAACCCCAGCCAACTACCAACCAGCAAAATAATGATAGATAGATAGATGGATAGATAGATAGATATATAGATAGATAGATAGATAGATAGATAGATAGATAGATAGATAGATAGATAGATAGATAGATAGATAGATAGATAGATAGATAATATAGTATATTATTTATCACATATTGTATATTTTTTTAAGTATTGAAAAATAGATTAAAAGACAGATAGATAGATAGATAGATAGATATAATTTATAATAAATAGATAGATATAATTTATAATAGATAGATAGATAGATAGTTATGGTATCTATCTATCTATCTATCTATCTATCTATCTATCTATCTATCTATCTATCTATCTATCTATCTATCTATCTATCTATCTATCTATCTATCATTACTATCTATCTATCTATTTTTAGGACAATAGGCTACCAGCACAGCAGAAATCTTATCTTAGAATAATCTATAAATATGTAATACAATACACCTGTGGAAACATGGAACAGCAAACTGTAAAAGTTAAATAAAAAAAAAAAACCACAAGAATAAATAATGAGCTCCCTGTATTTCTGCCAATAAAGTGACCGTCCCCGGCTAAGCCCCCCTTTAGCCGTCCTCTGATCAGGGGGATTTCCGCTAGTACATCCCAGATTGGCGCTCTGGCACTGAGCCAGGAATAGGGTAGATTCTCTCTATGACAGGTATGTGGTCTCAGGTGCCGAGGCAGCAGATGTTGCGGCAGCTCAGCCGGGAGATGCGTTATGTCAAAGCTGCGTCTAAGTAGCTTGGAGAGTTTGCGCTTGCGGCTGTTTGCACAATCGGTTGAATCGCAAAGGCCTTGTTCTAATTTAATCGTCAAACGTGTCACCCAAGCTTAATGGTTCTGGCGCCGTCGCTGGTTAGCAGGCCGTGGTGAGTGCAGCGGATGCTGGGTGCTGATGATTGCTATGTACCCATTGATCAGTCATCAGATCATTCCATCTATATTCATATACAGTATATGGTATTTTTTATTTTATTATGTAAAAGCCTCTCTTTTGTGGGCATCCAAATTTCCCCAGACTGCTGCTGAGTGCCGCCATCTTGGATGTGATGTCAGCAGACTCAGCATGGGCGGGGGTCCCATTTTTTGACATAGGGGGCCCCTGACATCATAGAAGGGCCACACATGAAATTCAGTTAATATTCAGCATCAGAGACTGCAGACATACAGTGCCTGGAAAAAGTATTCACACCCCTTGACATTTTCCACATTTTGTCATGTTACAACCAAAAACATAAATGTATTTTATTGGGATTTTATGTAAGATAGACCAACACAAAGTGGCACATAATTGTGAAGTGGAAGGAAAATGATAAATGGTTTTTAAAATTATTTACGGGACTTATGCCGCGTACACACGGTCATTTTTCACACGATCGTCTCCAGCCGCAAACAGTTGCTAAACCACATTAGACGCATGTAAGTCACCAGCAGGTCCTCCTGGCCTCATGTTTATTCACCTCCATCTGGGAAACAAACCCTCACAGGTAACTTACACATTTTTGGCGACTTTTGTCACCAAAAAAATAATTTTATTTTGAAAATCCAATTGATCCTTTTTGATCCTATTGGGAAAGATGTATTCTTCCCTTTTATATTTATTTTTTAGATATTGACTTTTTATGGTCCTATCTACCCCAATTACACACTGTTGAATCTATTTTATTTTATTCTTGGTTTTTAGGCTTTTTGATATGCTATGGCCCTCATTTAGCTTGTTGGTGCTCCTTGGAATATTGGTTTCCACTATTCGTTAGCCGTCCGGATGTTGGTTTAACTTTGTTATCCATTTTTCTCCTTTTTATCTAAAAAGGAATTCCTTTTACTTGTGGTAAGTTTGGTATGCGCCTAACTTGTGCATTTTGATATTAAACAACACTCTTTGTATTTATCTAAACTATGTATTTTCCCGTATTTTTTCATACATTTTCATGTAGTTATTTTCTGCATCTATGTTGTTGTTAAAATCATTCACCCACTTAATCTAATTATTTGTTCTCTTTGATACCTAGCATTGCCTGTTTAAAAGCTCCCGAGGAAGCTCTATATAGAACGAAACATGTCGAGCAAGTACCCAAATCAATGCTCAGATTGGTCTTCCTATTATGCTGTTGGAGATCATGTATTTTCTTCATCTTAATTGATGGTCTTTTTTTTATACATTTATTATTTGTTAAAAATAAAAAATAAATCTTCTTTTCTATACTCCTTTGTTGTTGACCACATTTTCTATCAGCACCAGTTGAACAGTCCCTGAGGTCCTTAGGTACCCTTCCTCCCTTTACTCATTTCTCAGTTCCTGTGTGTTGTGTGAAGGGAGTGTGTGTGTCCCTTCCTCCCAAGCAGCTCTCAGAGCTCTCCTCACTGAGCTGTGGAGAGTGTAATTTTATCTCTCCTCCCCCTGTTTTCTGACAGCCCGGACAAGCTTTATAATTTCTGGACTTTGAATGGATGTAGAGAATATTGCAGATAAACAGGTACAACTTATGTAGGAGGATTTGTTTTAATCTCTGTGTATCACCTGAGAACAGTCACTTCACTGGGTATATGTGAGGGTTTACAACCACTTTAACCTCTTGGTCCCAACGGCATGCAAATATGTGGCCTCTCGGTGGGTGAGCCTTGGTGCCGAGCAGCTGCTTATTTGCGTACCCAATGCAAACAGACCTCCGAGACTGTCCTGACACAGTTACCGACGGCTTGCAATCTGGAGCTCTCTGATCACGTGACCGCCATGAGAGCCAATCAATGCGGTCGCATATTCATAAACCTAGCCCCGCCTCCTGGCATGTCATGAAAGCCAATCACTGCGGTCACATGTTCATAAACCCAGCCCCGCCTCCTGGCATGTCATGAGAGCCAATCACTGCGGTCACATATTCATAAACCCAGCCCCGCCTCCTGACATGTCATGAGAGCCAATCACCGCGGTCACATATTCATAAACCCAGCCCCGCCTTCTGGCATGTCATGAGAGCCAATCACTGCGGTCACATATTCATAGACCCAGCCCCGCCTTCTGGCATGTCATGAGAGCCAATCACTGCGGTCACATATTCATAGACCCAGCCCGCCTTCTGGCATGTCATGAGAGCCAATCACTGCGGTCACATATTCATAAACCCAGCCCCGTCTCCTGACATGTCATGAGAGCCAATCACTGCGGTCACATATTCATAAACCCAGCCCCGCCTTCTGGCATGTCATGAGAGCCAATCACTGCGGTCACATATTCATAGACCCAGCCCCGCCTTCTGGCATGTCATGAGAGCCAATCACTGCGGTCACATATTCATAGACCCAGCCCCGCCTTCTGGCATGTCATGAGAGCCAATCACTGCGGTCAGATATTCATAAACCCAGCCCCGCCTTCTGGCATGTCATGAGAGCCAATCACTGCGGTCACATATTCATAAACCCAGCAATGCCTCCTGGCATCTAAAACTTCTTAAAGGGACAGGAGGCACAAATGCCAAGGTGTTAAGGCAACGCAGCACCAACGCATCTGCATTGCAATGCACCACAACACATGGTAACGCACTTCTGTGCACTGGCAACCCTTTTATTTCTAGCAGGCTGCCTTAAAGCAGTGCATATGAATGCAAGAAAAATGAGCATCAACACGCATGTGCATCAGGATGCCGAGGTCTGAATGGGGCCCAATCTATGTCTGAGCCGCTTGTGTTGGAGGCTGATCTGGATCCATCTCACAGCAAAGCAGAGACCCCCTGAAGAGGACTTCCTGGCGTTGTCACAGTTTCCTTTCTACACCTCTATGGCGGTCTCAGGAGATTCAATTCACTCGAGATAATAAAGAAAACATGCCAAACATCAACTACGTCAAAAAGGACGCCTGACGCTGCATCATCAGTGGCGTATCATACGCTATCAATCGCCTGGATATCGCTCTATTAATCATTCTTCTACAAGCCGAAGGAAGTCTTTGTTGCCAGACAAAGGAGGAATCTCCGGGGGAAACTTCATGGAGAAATAAAGAAAACAGAAACCCGCAGAACGCAAAACGCACAAAACAAATCCCCCATCCCTGCTCACAGCACATCAGAGGGTTCGCGGCCTCCGAATCTTCAGGGTTTGGATGACATTTTCTTTAGTTGTCACTCTTTATACGTTTTAAAAAAATCTGCTTTTGTACTATACATACAGTATGCAATTGCTGTTTTCCAAATAAAGGATTCCCAGAGCTGTGTGGGAGAGCTAAAGGGAGAGCTATCAGATAGTATCTGGGCCGGGCCAGGTACAGCATAGTACAGGAGATTCAGTTTTGTGTGTTCCTGGCCGGACTGAAAGGAAGTGAGCACTCAGTGTGCAGTTCCTGTCAGTCCGGCCGGAAACAGGAAATTGAATCTCCTGTACCACACACGGTTCCCGGCTGGACTGACAGGACTCCAGGAGGAAGGAAGAGGAGCTTGGCCACATTACAGCCTGGGAAGGGGAAGTTGGGGGCCCCAGACAGCTCGGGGCCCCAAGCAATTTCTTGTTTTGCCTGTCCTGTAGCAACGGGCCTGGCTGCGACTTTCAAGGGTTAATACATGACCTCTGAAGGAGACACATCAATTCAAGCCGCATGTCAAACAACTCTGAGAAGCGATTAACCGCGCACCACTTTGCAAAGGGGCACCAAGGGCAGCCACAATTATAAGGCACATTTCATGAAGAGCGAGCTTCTTTCAGCACAGGTGAGAGGATACAAGGGTTCAGTTGTAAAAAGTAGAGCACAGCTCCACCTGCTGGCTGGCTGTATAATATCACTCTGCAGTATTCCATATCTACCTGGTACATTGCTTGTAATGTAACGCAAAGATCAGGGCAGCCATATTAGTGGATTGCCTGGTTAAAGGGGCTGTAAAGGTACAATCTGTTTTCCCTAAATAGCTTCCTTTACCTTAGTGCAGTCCTCCTTCACTTACCTCATCCTTCCATTTTGCTTTTAAAGGTCCTTATTTCTTCTGAGAAGTCCTCACTTCCTGTTCTTCTGTCTGTAACTCCACACAGTAATGCGAGGCTTTCTCCCTGGTGTGGAGTGTCGTGCTCGCCCCCTCCCTTGGACTACAGGAGAGTCAGGGACACTCTCTATGTTGCAGAAAGGAGCTGTGTGTTAGTGGGCATCCTGACTCTCCTGTAGTCCAAGGGAGGGGGAGAGCGCGACACTCCACGCCAGGGAGAAAGCCTCGCATTACTGTGTGGAGTTACAGACAGAAGAACAGGAAGTGAGGATTTCTCAGAAGAAATAAGGACATTTAAAAGTAAAATGGAAGGATGAGGTAAGTGAAGGAGGACTGCTCTAAGGTAAAGGAAGACATTTAGGGAATTTTTTTTTTTTTACCTTTACAACCCCTATAAGCTGAGCCTGCTGCTTAGTATTGCTGCACAGTGGCCCTTCCTTGGTGATCCTAATTGATCCTTTAAAAACTTGAGTTCCTGTCAGTGACTTTGCCAAGGCCGTGAGATGCTTATATCAGTCTTCTGCAGGCAGGAGGAAGCATTTTCTTAGTCTCCCCCTCATATTGTTATCCTGATTTTAACTGGAATACTTTTTTTTTTAAATAACAACCTGCATGTTAATTGGATCGGAGTGCTTCTTTAACAAAACACGTTCTTTTCTCAGCAGATGTGAGTCATACGCTCAACACCTTCCAGGTCTTATAATAGCACGAGCGTTATCGGCGGAAGCTCAGGCGCCAACGGAATTCGTTACGACATGCATAATTCAATTTTTTTTCTTTTTTAAGAATAAATTGGAATTTTGTAGGGAAGATTTTCTTGTAATATGTAAGAAATATATTATTCTGGCCCTCTCTCTAGTGATTACTGCCAAGCTGCAGCAGCTGGAAGATATACAGAAGGAGAGCTTGCAATGGTTCACATGACCCGCCTGCTGCCAGCTCCCGACCCACACAAGATGTGGGGTTCAGAAAAAGTAGATCATGTTATTTGAAGTCATAGCCGCCCGCTTTAGGGTGTCCACCTGTTACAAAAATGACAGCGCTTTCCTTGACAAGACCTTCATCTGCTTTCCTCTCCAGAATGACGACGCCATCTAGGTTCAAGCATCATTCCGGGTCACCATCTATGTTCAAGCATCGTCCCGGGTCAGCATCTATGTTCAAGCATTATCCCGGGTCACCATCTATGTTCAAGCATCATCCCGGGACACCATCTATGTTCAAGCATCATCCCGGGTCACCATCTATGTTCAAGCATCATCCCGGGTCACCATCTATGTTCAAGCATCATCCCGGGTCACCATCTATGTTCAAGCATCATCCCGGGTCACCATCTATGTTCAAGCATCCTCCCGGGTCACCATCTATGTTCAAGCATCATCCCGGGTCACCATCTATGTTCAAGCATCATCCCGGGTCACCATCTATGTTCAAGCATCATCCAGGGTCACCATCTATGTTCAAGCATCATCCCGGGTCACCATCTATGTTCAAGCATCATCCAGGGTCACCATGTATGTTCAAGCATCATACAGGGTCACCATCTATGTTCAAGCATCATCCCGGGTCACCATCTATGTTCAAGCATCATCCCGGATCACAATCTATGTTCAAGCATCATCCAGGGTCACCATCTATGTTCAAGCATCATCCAGGGTCACCATCTATGTTCAAGCATCATCCCGAGTCACCATCTAGGTTCAAGCATCATCCAGGGTCACCATCTATGTTCAAGCATCATCCCGGGTCACCATCTATGTTCAAGCATCATCCAGGGTGGGGTCACCATGTATGTTCAAGCATCATACAGGGTCACCATCTATGTTCAAGCATCATCCCGGGTCACCATCTATGTTCAAGCATCATCCCGGATCACAATCTATGTTCAAGCATCATCCAGGGTCACCATCTATGTTCAAGCATCATCCAGGGTCACCATCTATGTTCAAGCATCATCCCGGGTCACCATCTAGGTTCAAGCATCATCCAGGGTCACCATCTATGTTCAAGCATCATCCCGGGTCACCATCTATGTTCAAGCATCATCTTGGGTCACCATCTATGTTCAAGCATCATCCAGGGTCACCATCTATGTTCAAGCATCATCCAGGGTCACCATCTATGTTCAAGCATCATCCCGGGTCACCATCTATGTTCAAGCATCATGCAGGGTCACCATCTATGTTCAAGCATCATCCCGGGTCACCATCTATGTTCAAGCATCATCCAGGGTCACCATCTATGTTCAAGCATCATCTTGGGTCACCATCTATGTTCAAGCATCATCCAGGGTCACCATCTATGTTCAAGCATCATCCAGGGTCACCATCTATGTTCAAGCATCATCCGGGTCACCATCTATGTTCAAGCATCATCTTGGGTCACCATCTATGTTCAAGCATCATCCAGGGTCACCATCTATGTTCAAGCATCATACAGGGTCACCATCTATGTTCAAGCATCATCCCATCTATGGCATCATCCCCTGTCACCATCTATGTTCAAGCATCATCCCCTGTCACCATCTATGATCACCATCTATGCATCATCCCGCATCACCATCTATGTTCAAGCATCATCCAGGGTCACCATCTATGTTCAAGCATCATCCAGGGTCACCATCTATGTTTCAAGCATCATCCAGGGTCACCATCTATGTTCAAGCATCATCCCGGATCACAATCTATGTTCAAGCATCATCCAGGGTCACCATCTATGTTCAAGCATCATCCAGGGTCACCATCTATGTTCAAGCATCATCCCGGGTCACCATCTATGTTCAAGCATCATCCAGGGTCACCATCTATGTTCAAGCATCATCCCGGGTCACCATCTATGTTCAAGCATCATCTTGGGTCACCATCTATGTTCAAGCATCATCCCGGGTCACCATCTATGTTCAAGCATCATCTTGGGTCACCATCTATGTTCAAGCATCATCCCGGGTCACATCTATGTTCAAGCATCATCCAGGGTCACCATCTATGTTCAAGCATCATCCCGGGTCACCATCTATGTTCAAGCATCATCCAGGGTCACCATCTATGTTCAAGCATCATCTTGGGTCACCATCTATGTTCAAGCATCATCCAGGGTCACCATCTATGTTCAAGCATCATCCAGGGTCACCATCTATGTTCAAGCATCATCCCGGGTCACCATCATCTATGTTCATCATCTTGCATCATCCAGTCACCATCTATGTCACCATCTATGTTCAAGCATCATCCCGGGTCACCATCTATGTTCAAGCATCATCCCGTCACCATCTATGTGCAAGCATCAACCATCTATGCAATCCATCACCATCTATGTTCCATCATCCCGGCATCACCATCTATGGCATCATGTCACCATCTATGGCATCATCCAGTCACCATCTATGTCACCATCTATCTATGTTCAAGCATCATCCCGGGTCACCATCTATGTTCAAGCATCATCTTGTCACCATCTATGTTCAAGCATCACCCATCTATGTTCAAGCATCATCCCGGGTCACCATCTATGTTCAAGCATCATCTTGTGTCACCCTCTATGTGCAAGCATCAAGCAAGCATCATCCCACCATCTATGTTCAAGCATCATCCGCAGGGTCACCATCTATGTTCAAGCATCATCCAGGGTCACCATCTATGTTCAAGCATCATCCGGGTCACCATCTATGTTCAAGCATCATCCAGCAGGGTCACCATCTATGTTCAAGCATCCCGGGTCATCATCACCATCTATGCATCATCCGCATCATCCCGTCACCATCTATGTTCAAGCATTATCAGGGTCAGGGTCCCATCTATGTTCAAGCTTCATCCCGGGTCACCATCATGTTCATCTAGCATGTTCAAGCATCCAGGGTCACCATGTCACCATGTTCATGTTCAGCATCATCAGGGTCCGGGTCACCATCTATGTTCAAGCATCATCCGCAGGGTCACCATCTATGTTCAAGCTTCATCCCGGGTCACCATCTATGTTCAGCATCATCCAGGTCACCATGTATGTTCAAGCATATACAGTCACCATCATGTTCAGCATCATCCGGGTCACCATCTATGTTCAAGCATCACCATCTATGCAGGGTCACCATCTATGCATCATCCAGGGTCACCGGGTCACCATCTATGTTCAAGCATCATCCCGGGTCACCATCTATGTTCAAGCATCATCTTGCAGGGTCACCATCTATGTGCAAGCATCCCGGAACCACTATGCTTCATCCCGGGTCACCATGTTCTATGTTCATTATGCATCATCCCGGGTCACCATCTATGTTCAAGCATCATCCCGGGTCACCATCTATGTTCAAGTCACCATCTATGTCACATAACCCGGATCACCATATGTTCAAGCATTATGCAGGGTCCCATCTATGTTCAAGGTCACCATCATGTTCCCGGGTCAAGCATCTCCCGGGTCACCATCTATGTTCAAGCATCATCAGGGTCACCATCTATGTTCAAGCTTCATCCCGTCACCATCTATGTTCAAGCATCATCCGGGGTCACCATCTATGTCACCATCTATGCATCATCCCGCATCACCCGGGTCACCATCTATGTTCAAGCATCATGCAGGGTCACCATCTATGTTCAAGCTTCATCCAGGGTCACCATCTATGTTCAAGCATCATCCCGGGTCACCATCTATGTCACCATCTATGCATCATCCCGGGTCACCCGGGTCACCATCTATGTTCAAGCATCATCAGGGTCACCATCTATGTTCAAGCTTCACCAGCTATGTTCAGGGTCATCATCCACGGTACCAGCTGTTCAAGCATCATCCCGGGTCACCATCTATGTTCAAGCATCATCCAGGGTCACCATCTATGTTCAAGCATTGATTGATTGATTGATTGATTTTAATATTTCTTTACGGTCACCAGCGCCACATACACCCTGAAGGGTGTGTCAAGCTCTGGAAGGAGGTCCGCCGGTCTATCTGGACAAAAAGCAATCCAAGTCACCAGAAAGAAAAAAAGACTATGTTCACAGACATGATAGCCGGGTCGTGTACCATAAAAGAAAAGAGAAACCATTAAAATATCAACAATAAAAACAAACAGTAGCAAGGGGGTTTTGAGTGAGGGCATAGGACAAGGGGAGGGTCAGTTTAATTAGTTCACCATTGATTGATTGGTTGATTGATTTTAATATTTCTTTATAATCAACTTGCCCCAAAGAGGAAAGTTTTTAGAGCACCCTTCTGAAGGTAATAAGAACAAGCTTCCTCAAAGGCAACGGGAGAAGGTCCGCCGGTCTAAAGCGAGGCGGCTCTGGACTCTGAAAAAGCAATCCAAGAAAAGGCCACCGAAAGAAATCACAGACTTGCTGGAGGGATGATAGCAGCAAAGTCGTGTATAAAAGAAAAGAGAAACCATCTAAAATATCAGTGCCCTGGGGGGACAATAAAAACAACAGGTAGTGTATGGCAAGGGGGTTTTGAGTGAGGGCACATAGGACAAGGGGAGGGTCATGTTTTTTGAGGGCCCTGAACATGGTCACACACAAAGCCTTAAATTCATCCTCCTTGCGCATGGGAAGAGGAAAGTGAAGTAGTCTTCTGAGAACGGGTAATAAGAACAGTAGACTATGGTCCTCATCTTGAGGTCCCCGTAACGGGAGAAGGTCAAAGCGAGGCGGCTCTGGCCTGGTTCTGCACCAGGATCGGCCACCGAAAGAAATTGGAGAGCATTTAATAGGGAGTCCTTGCTGGAGGGATATACAGCAAAGTCCTGAAAAGTCAAGCCCGATGAGATAATTAAGCAGTGCCCTGGGGGGAGGTAGTGTATGGCTATTGTTAATGAACAAGCATGGGCCAGGGTGTTTTTTGAGGGCCCTGATCTATGACACACAAAGCCTTAAATTCGGGTCCTCCTTGCGCATGGGAGCCATGAAGTAGTTCAAGCATCATCCCGGGTCAACGGGTCTATGTTCATATATGCCCATCTTGAGGTCCCCGTCACCATCTATGTGCCTCAAGCATCATCCAGGGTCACCAGCTGCAGCTTGTTCAAGCCATCATCCCAGGGAGTCCTACCATATACCACATTGCAAAAGTCAAGGCGTGAGATAATTAAGCCTAAGGCTATGTTCAAGCATCAGGGTCAGGGTCACTATGTTCAAGTCAAGCATCATCCAGGGTCACCATCTATGTTCAATCATCCCGCATCACCATCTATGGGTCACCATCTATCCGGGTCAAGCATCATCCCGGGTGTTCACCATCTATGTTCAAGCAGGGTCATCCCGGGTCATCTATGTTCTATGCATTCCCAGCATCATCCCGTCACCATCTATGTTCAAGCATCATCCAGGGTCCCGGGTCATCTATGTTCAAGCATCATCAAGGGTCACCATCTATGTCACCATCTATGTTCAAGCATCATCCACGGGTCACCATCTATGTTAAGCAAGCATCATCCCGGGTCACCATCTATGTTCAAGCATCATCTTGGGTCACCATCTATGTTCAAGCATCATCCCGGGTCACCATCTATGTTCAAGCATCATCTTGGGTCACCATCACCATCTATGTTCAAGCATCATCCCGGGTCACCATCACAATCTATGTTCAAGCATCATCCAGGGTCACCATCTATGGTTCAAGCATCATCCAGGGTCACCATCTATGTTCAAGCATCATCCAGGGTCACCATCTATGTTCAAGCATCATCCCGGGTCAGGGTCATGTTCATCTATGCATCATCTTGGGTCACCATCTATGGATCAAATCTATCCCGGAAGCATCATCCAGTTCAAGGTCACCATCTATGGGTCACCATCTATGCAAGCATCCAGGGTCACCATCACCATCTATGTTCAAGCATCATCCCGGGTCAGGGTCACCATCTATGGTTCAAGCATCATCCAGGGTCACCATCTATGTTCAAGCATCATCCCGGGTCACCATCTATGTTCAAGCATCATCTTGGGTCACCATCACCATATGTTCAAGCATCATCCCGGATCACAATCTATGTTCAAGCATCATCCAGGGTGTTCACCATCTATGCAAGCATCATCCAGGGTCACCATCTATGTTCAAGCATCATCCAGGGTCACCATCTATGTTCAAGCATCATCCAGGGGTCACCATCTATGTTCAAGCATCATCCCGGATCACAATCTATGTTCACCATCTATGCATCATCCAGGGTTACCCGGATCACAATCTATGTTCAAGCATCATCCAGGGTCACCATCTATGTTCAAGCATCATCCCGGGTCACCATCTAGGTTCACCATCTATGCAAGCATCATCCAGGGTCACCATCTATGTTCAAGCATCATCCCGGATCACAATCTATGTTCAAGCATCATCCAGGGTCACACAATCTATGTTCAAGCATCATCCATCCAGGGTCACCATTATGGGATGAGCAAGCATCCGTCCAGGGTCACCATTATGTTCAAGCATGTATCCCGGGTCACCATCTAAACATTGTCTGTTCGTAAGCATTCGACTAATTTAGGGTCACCATCTATGGGTCGTTCGTGCCAAATTCGCATCATCCCGTGACGCGCTACAATCTATGTTCAAGCCCATAATTCACTGCGGCATCGCGCTGACCATGATTGGCCAAACATGCACTCATCCACCCTGCAGGGTCACCATTGGCCAGGGATGAGCTCCGTGTTTGATTTGCGCGCAAAAAATGGAGAGCCATAATTGGCCAAAGCCAGGGTGGCTTTGGCCACTCAAACATTGTCTGTTCGTAGTTCGATTTAGCACACGCCCCACACTAGAACAAAACGGGTCGTTCGTGCCATTCGAAGACCGCCTGCTGGGCGACCTTGTGTACGGCCCATGTGTTCCAGCGCTGAACAGAGCGCTGATCAGTCAGAGAGACAGAGAGATGGCCAAACATCTTTTTATATAGCTATAGAGCAGGCAGGCTATCAGTTGGCCAGCTTAATTTACAGTGTGTAGAGAATATATATACGCGCAAAAAATCCCAGGAGAGCCATTGTACATTGGCCATATTTATACACTGTATAGCCAGGGTGGCTTTGGCCAATTATGCTAGATTTAGCACACGCCCCACACTTATAAGACCGCCTTGGGCCTTGTGTAGTGTGTTCCAGCGCTGAACAGAGATCAGTAGAGAGACAGAGAGATGTCTTTTTATATAGCAGATAGCAGGCAGGCTGATTGTTAATTTACAGTGTGTAGAGAATATATATACTCCCAGGAGTTTAAATATTTATACACTGATAGCTTAGTAGATATCTTCCTAATTTACTGGCAGGCAGGTATGGATTTAAAGACGTTACCAGGTATGGACACCCAGGCAGGTACAATATTTAAAGGATTTTTTTTATTTTTATTTAAGCATCATTAAAATCACTGCTCATTTTCAGCCTAGTTAAAACCATTAACTGGAGGCCAAAGATGGTTTTTAAATGATAAAAAAGCTTGTCTGAAATATTATATTGTCTGATCACCGGGGGAAGGGGAGACTGAGGAAATGTAAGTATCCCCCTGCCTGCAACAGACTGTTTTTCTAGGGGAATGATAGACTAAGGAAAGGCTTCCTCCTGCCTGCAGCAGACTGATCACTGGAGGAATTAGAGAATAAGGAAATGCTTCCCCCTGCCTTCAGCAGACTGATCATTAGGGAAGGGGGAGGTTGAAGAAATGCTTCCTTTTGCCTGCAGCAGACTGATCACAGGGGGGGGGGAGGAGAGTGAGGAAATGTTTCCTCCTATCTGCAGCAGACTGATCACTGGGAGAGAGGAGACTGAGGAAATGCTTCCTCCTGACTGCAGCAGACTAATGACATCATCTCAGCCTTGACAAAGTCACTGACTGGAGATCAAGGATGGCTTTTTATTCGTAAAAGGTGGAGCATTTAAAAAAAATAAAAAAGATAGTTCTGTATATTGTGTCAGAGACGTATCCGCAGGCTTGTGAAGTCCCTGAGGTCCATTTTAAAGGCTGCATTGCGTTGGTTTCCGCCTTTCTCAGCGTTATGCGTTGTGAGGTCATTGCTCGCTAAACCGCACCCCCCCTATAGATCTTACGGCCCCTTCAGGAGCGCAGCGCCCGCCTTTGTTTGCACAGAATAAAAGGTCGCGGCGCAGTTGTTATAAAACAACCTCTCTGCGCTGTAATGGGAATTAATCAATGCCCCCGAAAAAAAAAAGAATTCCGGCGCTCCCGCTGACTCACTTGTCGCTGGCTGCGCACGTACTCCGAGGCCGATGAGCAAATTAGGTCACCGAACGCTTCCTTCAAAGAGACCTTTTTTGAATTTCACCTTTTTTTATTCCGAGAGCTAAAATTGGCTTCTCCGGAGCGCTCAGGTTGTTTTCACGCCGAACGTTCAATTAACTCTTCTACCTGCGGCGATGGGCAGAGAACGCGTCTGCATCCAGCCAAATGTCTCACTGCTGCGCTAACCACTATATCGCCACCTCTGGGGGGGCAGGGGTACTGATAGTTTTGTACAGGGCTGGGCACAAGGGGGGGGGGGGCAGGAGGAATAGCTGCCCTGGGCACAATGTTTTTTTTTGGAGGGATGGGGGCTCCCTGACCCTAACTCTAAGGGAAGTGTGGGGGTGCTTGGCATCTTTGCCCTGGGCACTGGATGACCCTGTCTCAGCACTGGTCTTGTATAGGAAATAGAAAGGTCGCCGAATGATCCCGAGGATTGTCCAGCATGCTGAAAAATGTCTGCCTCTGGTTGTAACCAATTCTCATAGTCAGAAGTCAGCTTGCAACCAGGCAGAAGACCGGTGTGCAATCCAATCGAATTTAGACCCTTAAGGCCATTGTGACTAACAGGTTCGTCCAGCTTACCCCCCCAGAGGAAGAAACGCACGCTCACCACATGTGGTCTCTTCCTCTGGCGGGGTAAGGTGACTTCCCCGTTTTAATGGTCACGTATATGGAACTGACCTAAGGGATGTAGACTCAAATTCAAGAGAATATATATCGGCTTACGTTAGCGCTAGCGCTATGTTCTTACTCCTCCCCCCCTCAGTCCCTATGTTTTTCTATCCTCACCTCCCTTTCTTCCCTGTAGGCTGCCGCTGTAGCATGGCCAAGCTCCTCTTCCTCCTGTCAGTCCGGTGTTCTATCATTATGGGTCCCCAGTCCCCGATCAGATGGTGCCCGGGCACTGCGCGGTACAAGAGATTCAGTTTCCTGTGTTCCCAGCCAGACTGAAAGGAAGTGAGCACTCAGTGTGCACTTCCTGTCAGTCCGGACGGGAACAGGAAACAAAATCTCCTGTACCCGCGCGCGGTACCTGGCCGGGCTGACAGGACTCTAGGAGGAAGGAAGAGGAGCTCTGCCACGTTACAGCCTGGGAAGGGGAAGTTGGGGGCCCCAGACCAGCACGGGGCCCCAAGCAATTGTTTGTTTTGCCTGTCCTGTAGCGACAGGCCTGGCTGTATGGTACTTTTGAGCCACTGGCTCTTATGAGTATTTGTTATACCAATGGATTTGATTTTTTGAACCTCTATGGGTGAGACTATCTTACACAGACCCCTTCTTTCCGCAAGATAGTGAGACCTGTTTCTTTCCAACAATCCCTTTTTGTCATTTATTTTATATATGCTTTTTTTAACTCTTCAAAACCTTTTTTTTTACTTTTTGTACCGTGTATTGCTATAAATAAATACCGTAATCATTTTGTATACTCTCCACTGTTCACAGCGCCCTTAAAGTCGGACCTGTGGCCTACTTTTGCCCCTCTTTTTTTTCATACCAAACCCTAAATGTCTCATTAACCACTTGCCGACCGCTGCACAACGATATACGTTGGCAGAATAGCACAGCTGGGCATAGCAACGTATAGGCACGTCGCCTGTAAGACGCGCCAATGTGGACACCATAGGCGTGCGCACAGGGTGTGCCAGGTGTGCACAAGCACACCCTAATCACCCTGTGCAGCATAGATTCCCCCTTCTGCCCTAGCCTCCCCTTCTCAACCCACCACTGCTGGCTTCCCTCCTCTCCCAGCGGCTGATGCTGCGGGATGTTTTAGAATGGGAGAAGGGGCCAGTAAATATCTAATTTACTGACCCCCTCCCTTTCTGAATAAACATAGTGAGAGATCGATACTGTGTGTCTGAGCCTTGGGGCGCACGCCTGTGCGCCCGCCGTGAGCTCCCTGAGTGTGACTACGGGTCCCATGGATTTTGACTCCCGCGATCGTCTCACGTAGAGGAAGAAGGGGGAAATGCTGATTTAAACATTTCCCCGTTCTGCCTAGTGACAGGACACTGTAATCGGGATTGGTGGTCAGTGTCGTGTCACACGTAGCCCAGTCTCCACACACTAAAAATCACTTCCTAGGACACACTTAACCCCTTTGGCGCCCCCTACTGGTTAACCCGTTCACGGCCAGTGTCATTTACACAGTAATCAGTGTATTTTTATAGCACTGTTCGCTGTATAAATGACAATGGTCCCAAAATGGCGTCAAAAGTGTCCAACATAATGTAGGAGTCATGGAAAAAAATGCAGGTCACCGCCATTACTAGTAAAAAAAAATTAATTATTAAGAAAAATGCTATAAAACTATCTCCTATTTTGTAGACGATATAACTTTTGCGAAAACCAATCAATAAACGCTTATTGCTTTTTTGTTTTTTTACCAAAAATATGTAGAAGATAACGTATCGGCCTAAACTGAGGGGAAAATGTTTTTTTTATATATAATTATTTTTTTGGGGATATTTATTATAGAAAAAAGTAAAAGATATTGCCTTTTTTCAAAATTGTCGCTCTATTTTTGTTTATAGCGCAAAACAATTAAAACCGCAGAGGTGATCAAATACCACCAAAAGAAAGCTCTATTTGTGGGAAGAAAAGGACGCAAATTTTGTTTGGGAGCCACGTCGCACGACCGCGCAATTGTCAGTTAAATTGAGGCAGCGCCGAATCGCAAAAAGTGGCCTGGTCATTTGGCAGCCAAGTGGTTAAAATTCATGAATGATTGGGTTTGGCGTTATGATAACCAACACATAGGGGCGTATTTAAAAAAAAGATGTGAATGGGACATTCCCTGAACATTCATTGCAAGTGAATCTTCTATGTGCATGCATTTTAAATGACAGTGATTGATTCCCCGCCAGGGAAAGTTGGGTGAAAGTCACCTTCACAGCTTTATAAATACAGGGCTGTCTTAATGAGAGGGCACTGCCCAGGGGCCCTAGTTGCATGGGCCCCCCCCCCCTGCACTTTCCCCAAAGCAGCTGGTCCCTGAGGCCACGCTGCCCCGAAATTGGGGGGCCCCATGATGGCACTGAGAGTGATAGATACACAGGGGAAGCCGTCTGCCTCCTACCTACTTGATGTCTGTTTACCTGCACTGTCATCATTGTAGGGGCCCCAGAGCATTACTTCGCCCAGGGGCCCATGATGCTATTAAGACGGCCCTGTATAAATATGCTCCATAGTCATGGAAGTGGTGGGGATTTGCAGGCTCTGCTGGTACATGTAGTCCCAGCCAGTGAAAGGGCATATATAAGTCCTGTTTGTCTGGCTGCAGCTCCCAGGTCCGCTACAAGATACAACCCCCATCGGGTCTCAGTAGACGAAGCGCAAAGAGGATTATGTGCTTTGAAAACACTCCTAAACCCAATTCACCTTCCCGATTAAGCTGGTCTTCGCCCGTGAGCAGGAAGGCGAGGGACACGGCCCGCGACCAACGCGTGTTAAATCACACGGGCGGAAACCATCGCTCTACCAGTTGCTCGTTTTTTCAGCAGACAAAAATAAAATAAAATCAATAACCAGCAGCACCAAAGAAATAAAACCCCTTTATTATGTGCCGACCAGCCGAAACAACTAATCGATTAATCGGCCAGTAACATAATGGGGTTAAAAAAACTAAAATTAGCCCTTTATTAGTACAAAAAAACAAACCGCTACTGTAAATATTACTTTCACTGTCCCACGGTAAATAATGAATGACCCCTTACAGTAGCGATTATTTGCTCTTTTTGTACTTATTTTTGTTTTTTTAACCCCATTATGTTACTAAACATCTCAGGCCGGGGTCACATCTCTGTTTTTTGGTGCTTTTTTGCAGAAACACACTACAGATCATTTACATGTTCTCCTATTGGACACGTTCACATCCAGGATTTTTTTTCAGCTGCTGCGTATTTGGAAAGGGGGGGGACTTTTTAACGCAAAACAGCGCCATTTTTTATTTTTTTTTGGTTCAATATACTTCAATGGAGAAGCTGCAGAAAAGCATGTAATGTGTTTTTGTGGCAATTTGTGTTTTGTAATCTGCCCAACAACAAATTGGCCCAAAAAAAAAAAAAATGCATTTTTTTTTTTTTTTTTAAGGCTAGTATCCGATTAATCGATTAATCAAAAATATAATCGGCCAACTAATCGATTATGAAAATCGTTAGTTGCAGCCCTAGTGCCGACCAGCCTAAAAAGTGTGCTGGAAGACGCACACTCCCAACTTTCTGAGATGGGAATGAGGGACACCTATCAGCAAAAGTATGCAGGCCTAAAAACACACCCCCTTGCCACACCCCCTTAAAGGAGAATTGTACAAAAAAACAAGATTGGTTAAACCCACAGGTGCTTTTTTTACCACTTCTATTCCTTTATATTGGCTTTTGGAATTTACAAATGCAGAAGTTTTGAAATCAGATAAAAGGTTTAGTGCTGGAAAAAACCTTTTGAAAGATAAAAAGTGCATTTTATATACAACTATAGAGATCAGACCAAAATGGGGGACAAATGAGGAGGAAAGAGGGACAGAGGGGCATTGCCCCAAATCAGGGACCGTCCCTCCAAATCAGGGACAGCCCCTCCAAATCAGGGACAGCCCCTCCAAATCAGGGACAGTTGGGAGCTATGAAGACGTTGGCGCTCCTTTTCCTTTTGCTCGCTATAACTTGAGTTGCTGCCATTTTTTCTATGGTAGGACATTGGAGAGCCGACTCTCCAGATCTCCCCCACCTACCACCCTCTGCTGTACTGCTGGAGCCAAAAAGTAGGGCTCTGATGTGAAAATTAGATTGTGTGATAGGGGTCTCTGTGATGGGGGGGACTGTGATTTATGGGGGCTTTGTGATGGGAGACATTGTTGGTGTCAGTGGGAGGAATAGTGCCCCATTGTTGGTGTCAGTGAGCAGGAAAATTAGGGAGTGAAGCATTGTTGGTGTCAATGGAAGGAATAGTGCCCCATTGTTGTGTCAGTGGAAAGAATAGTGCCGCATTGTTGGTGTTAGTGGGAGGAATAGTGCTCCATTGTTGGTGTCATTGTTGGTATCAGTGGGAGGAATAGTGCCCCATCATTATTGTCTGTGGGAGGAATCGTTCCCCATCATTGGTTTCAACTGAAGGAATAGTGCCCCATTGTTGGTGTCTTTGTTGGGTGTCAGTTGGAGGAATAGCACCCCATCATTGTTGGTGTCAGTGGGAGAAATAGTGCCCCATTGTTGGTGCTATTGGGGGGAATAGTGCCCCATCGTTGGTGTCACTGAGAGAAATAGTGCCCCATTGTTGGTAGGAATAGTCCCCCATCGTTGGTGTCCCTGTTGATGTTAGTGGGAGGAATAGTGCCCCATTGTTGGTGTTATTGGGAGGAATAGTGCCCCATCATTGGCATTTTGCATTAGCGGAATGAAAAGTGCCCCAAGAGCCGGGTAAAGGCAAGCAAATGGTGGCATCTGGCCCCCGGGCCGCAGTTTGGAGACCACTGCTCTATAGTGTGTACTTGTCATTTAAATGTAAGTGTAATTCCTGTCTGCTGCTGCTGACAAGTTTTCCCTGACAGCAAGAGAAAAATAGTGATAGGGAATGATCTCCAGCACTCAGCCTCTGTTCCTGTGTGCTGTGTGAAGGGGGCGTGTCTCTTCCCTCCAATCAGCTGTCAGAGCTCTCCTCACTGAGCACTGCAGAGTGTCATTTCAGCTCTCTTGATGCGCTCCAAAGTGAGACCAAAGTATTGCAGGGACTACTTTGAAGTCGCTGTGACTTGAAGTCGCACAGGTATGAACGGTACTCATTGGAATCATGGGGTATGACATGTCATGCGACTGCAGTCCCGAGGTGCAGGACAAGTGGAAACGTGGCCTTAATCATGTGACTTTTTGGCGGAGTGATGAACCAATCACGGCACGATTGATATCACGCTCCTCTCTAATGACGCATTTATAGGAAGGTCTCGGCGGATTCCCATTGCTGGCTGCAGCTCTCGCCTAATTCCCCAACAGTTCCCTCGTCTCTTTTGTCTGTAATTGTCGAAGAGTCCTGCATTATTCTCAGCAGCATGCACGGCGTAACGTGCGCCGCGGCGCCGCGCTCCCATTGTGCGTCTGTCAAAGTCCCTTTTCATCATAATTGGTTCATATTTTTTTCTCAAGATGAGAATTCTCTACGCAGATTCCTCCTGACGCCTCAGAAATCAATCGAATCGCAGGCCCGCCGCCATTTCCACTAGGAAAGTTTACGTGTCTTAGCGATACAACAGCCAAGCCAAAAGTGCTTGGAAACCTCAGACATGAAATATGAACAAAGGATATCCCTCTATAGTGTGTATTTGTATCAATTAAGAGCGCAAAGTGTCATTTCTGTCTGCTGCTTCATCCTTCATCCATTCATGCAAGAGTCACTTCTGACAAGTCTTCCTGACACCAAGAGAAAAAAAGGTGATAGGGGAGGGACTTCCAGTACACAGCCTGTGAATGACAGCCTCAGCTCGGTTCCTGTGTGCTGTGTGAAAAGGGGTGTGTCCAGTGGCGGCTGATGCTCAAATATTTTTTTTGGGGGGGGGTGGTTAAACAAACTGAAAAAAAACCCATCAAATGCAGCCATTGTGCCCATTAAATGCCACACTTGTGCCCATCATATGCATCATATGCAGCCACCGTGCCCCACAAAATTCAGCCATTGTGCCCATCAAATGCAGCCACTGTGCCCATCAAATACAGCCATGGTGCCTGTAATATGCAGCCACTGTGACCCATTAAATGCAGCCACTGTGCCTGTAATATGCAGCCACTATACCCCTCAAATGCAGCCACTGTGCCCATCAAATGCCACACTTGTGCCCATCATATGCAGCTACTGTGCCCATCAAATGCAGCCACTCTGCCCATCAAATGCAGCCACTCTGCCCCATCAAATGCAGCCACTGTGCCCCATCAAATGCAGCCACTGTGCCCTACAAATGCAGCCACTGTGCCCATCAAATGCAGCCACTGTGCCCGTGAAATGCAGCCACTGTGCCCATCAATAGTGCCTATTCAGATCAGACCAGCTCAGCCATGATGCGCCGAAGAGGGGGAGGGGCCACACACTGCTCCTGCTTTCATTTTTTTTTGGGGGGGGGGGGTCCTTTAAATATGATTTTGCAGTTTTGTGGCTCTTTACGTCAAAAAATAGGAATGATTTATAACGGAATAAAAACATGAATGAAAAAAAAAGCGATGAAAGCGTCGCACGGTGCGATGGCGTCTCAGCTGGAGCGCAGAGCACCTGAGATATAAAACATTCTCTAATGAAGCAGATTCTTGAGTCACTGTTGGCTGCGGTGTATGCAGAGGGAGGTGGGGGAGGGGAGGGGGGGATAAAATGCTGACCAGATGTAATCTCCATTATCCATTAACTGCTCTGGCACTACCCGGTTACTCAATGGCCAATCAACAAAGTCCTTAGACGGCAGAAAATGCCGCCTGGCCCTTCTCGGTTGTGCTGCATTGGGGGCGCGTAGCTCAGGGTGGCCCTGTCTGCGCACTCAGTGCTGGAAGATAGGATGGGATGGGGGGGGGGGGGGGAGCTGTCCATGGTGCTGATCTCGCAGGAATGGCACACAAGAGGCTCCGTGTTATAATAATCTATCACCAGTCACCGGCGATCGCACATCATGCAACCCTGATATCCAGAGGGGACCCCCCCCCTCCGGGCCCCCACCACATCTACTCCCTGACAGCTGATATTAATCCGGGACTTTCCTTATTGCATAGCAGGCGGCCTGTTTTACACATTTTTTAGGAACCCTTGTTAGGGGGCCTTAGTGAAATATCAGGGGTGTAATCAGGGGGGAACTGCACCACACAGGGTGATTAGGGTGTGCCCAGACCCCCGGCACACCCTGTGCACACATCTGTGGATAATGACATTATCAGATACACCAATGATGCTCTCACTGACACCAATGATGGGGTACTATTACTCCCACAGACACGAATGATGAAACACTATTAATCCCACTGACACCAATGATGGGGCACTATTACTCCCACTGACACCAATGATGGGGCACTATTACTCCCACAGACATGAATGATGAAACACTATTACTCCCACTGACACCAATGATGGGGCACTATTACTCCCAGTGACACCAATAATAGGGCACTAATACTCCCACAGACACCAATGATGGGACACTATTACTCCCACAGACATGAATGATGAAGCACTATTACTCCCACCTCCCACTGACACCAATGATGGGGCACTATTACTCCCACTGGCACCAATGATGAGGCACTATTCCTCCCACTGACACCAATGATGGTGCACAATTATTCCCATCAATGTGGTACAATTACTCCCATTGATACCAACAATGAGGCACTTTCCCTCCCCCTGATACCAATGATGGGGCATTGTATACTCCCACTGACACCAACAATGGTTTGTCCTGACAACTTTTGTGTTTAACAGGACTAAGATTTCATTAGTGATTGGTTGGCTATTGTATCTTTTTTATCAGCAATTTAATAATAAACCATATAATACATCACAAGGACGCGGCGCGTGGGGGGCTCTCTGTCCTACTGATACATACCAGACCTGCCTGTGGGGGGCGCTCTGTCCTACTGACACATAACAGATCTGCCTGTGGGGGGCGCTCTGTCCTACTGACACATAACAGATCTGCCTGTGGGGGGCGCACTGTCCTACTGACACATAACAGATCTGCCTGTGGGGGGCGCACTGTCCTACTGATACATAACAGATCTGCCTGTGGGGGGCGCTCTGTCCTACTGATACATAACAGATCTGCCTGTGGGGGGCGCTCTGTCCTACTGATACATAACAGATCTGCCTGTGGGGGGCGCTCTGTCCTACTGATACATACCAGACCTGCCTGTGGGGGGCGCTCTGTCCTACTGACACATAACAGATCTGCCTGTGGGGGGCGCTCTGTCCTACTGACACATAACAGATCTGCCTGTGGGGGGCGCACTGTCCTACTGACACATAACAGATCTGCCTGTGGGGGGCGCACTGTCCTACTGACACATAACAGATCTGCCTGTGGGGGGCGCTCTGTCCTACTGACATATAACAGATCTGCCTGTGGGGGGCGCTCTGTCCTACTGACACATAACAGATCTGCCTGTGGGGGGCGCTCTGTCCTACTGACACACAACAGATCTGCCTGTGGGGGGCGCTCTGTCCTACTGACACACAACAGATCTGCCTGTGGGGGGCGCTCTGTCCTACTGATACATAACAGATCTGCCTGTGGGGGGCGCTCTGTCCTACTGACACATAACAGATCTGCCTGTGGGGGGCGCTCTGTCCTACTGAAACATAACAGATCTGCCTGTGGGGGGCGCTCTTTCCTACTGACACATAACAGATCTGCCTGTGGGGGGCGCACTGTCCTACTGACACATAACAGATCTGCCTGTGGGGGGCGCTCTGTCCTACTGATACATAACAGATCTGCCTGTGGGGGGCGCTCTTTCCTACTGACACATAACAGATCTGCCTGTGGGGGGCGCACTGTCCTACTGACACATAACAGATCTGCCTGTGGGGGGCGCTCTGTCCTACTGATACATAACAGATCTGCCTGTGGGGGGCGCTCTTTCCTACTGACACATAACAGATCTGCCTGTGGGGGGCGCACTGTCCTACTGATACATAACAGATCTGCCTGTGGGGGGCGCTCTGTCCTACTGACACATAACAGATCTGCCTGTGGGGGGCGCTCTGTCCTACTGATACATAACAGATCTGCCTGTGGGGGGCGCTCTGTCCTACTGACACATAACAGATCTGCCTGTGGGGGGCGCACTGTCCTACTGACACATAACAGATCTGCCTGTGGGGGGCGCTCTGTCCTACTGATACATAACAGATCTGCCTGTGGGGGGCGCTCTTTCCTACTGACACATAACAGATCTGCCTGTGGGGGGCGCACTGTCCTACTGACACATAACAGATCTGCCTGTGGGGGGCGCTCTGTCCTACTGACACACAACAGATCTGCCTGTGGGGGGCGCCAGGTTAGGATATTAAATGGTGGTCGGGATTATAATGTCTCTGCCAGTTTGATGCTGGATTTCTGCTTTGCCTATATCGGTCCTTTTTTTGATAAATAATAAAGAGCCGGTCCAGAAGGACTTCCCAGAGAGAACAGAATGTAACGTTCTGAAACCAAGAACTCCCATACTTCGCTCTGACATCCTCCTTCCGATGCATCACATTTATTATAAACAACGTCTCGTATCTTCAGTGTTCATCATCATTAACCACTTAAGACCCGGACCAATATGCAGGTTAAGGACCAGGCCCCTTTTTGCGATGTGGCACTGGGTCGCTTTAAATGACAATTGCGCGGTCCTGCGACGTGGCTCACAAACAAAATTGGCGTTCTTTTTTCCCCACAAATAGAGCTTTCTTTTGGTGGTATTTGATCGCCTCTGCGGTTTTTATTTTTTGCGCTCTAAACAAAAATAAAGCGACAATTTTGAAAAGAATGCAATATTTTTTACTTTTTGCTATAATAAATCCCCCAAAATATATAAAAAAAAAAATTTTTTCCTCAGTTTAGGCCGATACGACGTACTCTTCTACATATTTTTGGTAAAAACAATCGCAATAAGCGTTTATTGATTGGTTTGCGCAAAATTTATAGCGTTTACAAAATAGGGGATAGTTTTATGGCATTTTTATTAATATTTTTTTTTCGTGACTGCGACATTATGGCGGACACATCGGACAATTTTGACACATTTTTGGGACCATTGTCATTTTCACAGCGAAAAGTGCTATAAAAATGCACCGATTACTGTGAAAATGACAATTGCAGTTTAGGAGTTAACCACTAGGGGGTGCCGTAGGGGTTAAATGTGACCTCATGGGAGCTGTGGTGGCTCAACGTGATTGGCACTGCGCTGACAAGCCGTTCACCTCTGCAGCCAAGGGTTCGGATCCCGGTCTCGGCTACATGTGAATTGAGTTTGGTGGTCTCAGCCCGGCTCCGGTGGGTGTGCTATGCAAGGTACGCCTGTGCTTAGTACGCCCACCCCCCCCCACAAAAAACCACCACACTTGCACGCACACAAAATTGGTTTAATACGCACGCACTTTGGCCATGCGGTCTCCTAAAGAGAGGCGAAGGACCTACGGGGCTGGCTTGGTGGGTCGGGCCCCTCACTCCCTCATAGGGGGAGTCCCTCTGCCCCGATGGGGTCCTGTTGGGCCCCAGTTGGGCTCCCAAGTGGAGCAGGTAGGGCGGGGTGAGTGGGAGGCCCCCCCTCACACCCGCCATTGCCACCGAGGGCATGGAGAAGGATGGCGATTGCCTCCGGGGGGAGGGTCTGCCTACTCCCAACTCCTGCAGTCCGGCTCCTCTCTCTCGAGTTCACGCACAAAATACACTTTAAAAAAAAAAATAAAAAAAAATAAATGTGACCTCATATGTGTTTCTAACCGTAGGGGGGGGAGGGGTTGGACTTGTGACGTCAGTGATCGTCGTTGCCTATATTAGGGAACAGACGATCACTGCCATTACCACAGAGAAGAACAGGGAAGGTTTGTTTACACTCACCTCTCCCGTTCTTCAGCTCCTCTCCCCATCGGCTCGCCCGACACGTTTCGTCTAAAGAGACATCATTTGGGTAGCTGTGTAAACCTCAGGACAGGATGAGCAGAAATACAAATCCTTTGGCAGGGAATATTATATGTACCGTATATACTCAAGTATAAGCCGAGTTTTTTAGCACATTTTTTTTGCGCTGAAAATGCTTATACTCGAGTCACCTTTTGGCGCCTGATCTCCCGGAATTTGGGGACCCGGTACCAGCCGGCCCTAGGTCCCCTGGACCCCAAACTTGGCACACATGTAGCTCCACTAAACAAGTGTGCAAAGTTTGTTGTCCGGGGGACGTATGGCCCGGGGAACACCGATTTTTCAAAGCTGGCACCCCTTCCATAGACTCCCATGTTAAACAGTAATTTCACCAGTGACTTTGGGGACCTGGTACCGGCTGGTCATAGGTCCCTTGGACCCGGAACACATGTAACCCCATTTCTCCTCTACAAGTGTGCAACGTTTGTTGTCTGGGGGACCTAGCGCTGGGGAGCACCGATTTTTCAAAGCCGGGCACCCCTTCCATAGACTCCCATGTTAAACGTCAGTCTCATCAGCTGATGAGGCATCACTGGTGGGTATTGATAGGTGGCAATTGTGGGCATTGATAGGTGGTATATGTGGGCACTGGCAGAATGCAATGGCAGGTGGCACTGGCAGGCAGTATTTGTGGGCACATATGAGGCAGAATTGCTTCTTCCTCTTCATGACTGATGTTCCTTGTACACAAGCTGTCAGCGTGAGAAGGATTACCGATTCTTTGTTTACATCACCTGATCAGCTGTCATTGGCTGACAGCTGATCACGTGGTAAGGGGGCGGGACCGGTCCCTTACACGGATCTATGATCACACGAGTCTCAGTGACTCTGTGATCACATTGCGAATGCCGTGCGCCCCCTGCAGGTGCACGTATTGCACGTGCAAAGGGGATGACGTCCAGGGACGCCCTCCCGGCAATTGAGTGCCGCGCTGTAGACGTCTTTCGTCTATACAGCATGGGCACAGACTTTTTTTTTTTTTTTTATGCATTTCCTTGTAACACATGTGGCCAACAAGAATTATTTATTTTTATTGATATTTAATAAACACAAGTTTTGTACTTTCCAACAAGTCTCATTTCTGTCCAAATAACCAATTTTTTTGCCCTGGTTCGGAGCTTTACCCCCTCCGGGTGAAAATTCCTTTTTTTTTCCGGGGATATGGATTTGGCCACTTATGTCCTCCCCTACACATTATCAGGGGCCTCTTTTATGGATGGATGGAAAAAAAGGAAATTTGCACCCAGAGGGGGTAAAGCTCCGAACCAGGGCAAAAAAATTGGTTAATTGGACAGAAATGAGACTTGTTGGAAAGTACAAAACTTGTGTTTATTAAATATCAATAAAAATAAATAATTCTTGTTGGCCACATGTGTTACAAGGAAAATACATTAAAAAAAAAGTTTGTGCCCGCGCTATAGAAGAAAGACGTCTACAGCGCGGCACTCAATTGCCGGGAGGGCGTCCTCCCCAAGAATTATTTATTTTTATTGATATTTAATAAATATTTCTGTCCAATTAACCATTTTTTTTTTTTGCCCTGGTTCGGAGCTTTACCCGCTCCGGGTGCAAATTCCTTATTTTTTTCATTCATCCATAAAAGGTCCCTTATAATGTGTAGGGGAGGACATAAGTGGCCAAATCCATTTCCCGGAGATGAAATCTCCGAATTCCTATTTGCTGGCTGCCTCTGCGCAGTTAATCAGATCCCGGCACACTTCCATATGGAGATGGCAGGGAATGCGAGGAATATATTGCATTACTGCATGACGGCTTCTCAGGAGAAGCAGGGCCATCCGTCTTCATTACTTCCCAGCCGCCAACACAACGCTTAGACGCCCATCGCGGTGGAGGTGTTGATGTAGCGATATGAGTCTCCTATTCCCCCCCCTCCCCTCTGTCAATTAACTGAACTACAAATGCGTTCCTTTACACTACCCCTCCCCAAATACTGCAGCCGACGGGAAAGGAGGAACGGTCACCAGCAATTTCTATCGCGGTCCTACAATATCAAAAAAAAATAATAAATACAAACACAGAATTCTTTGTGTATAAAGTGCCAGGTTTACATACACTGCACTGATGATCGTTAAAAAGCCGATAGAAAAAAAACGATCGTCTGTGGTCAAGTTCATCGGTTAAAAATCCACGCATGCTCAGAATCAAGTCGACGCATGCTCGGAAGCATTGAACATCATTTTTCTCAGCACGTCGTTGTGTTTTACGTCACCGCGTTCTGACACGATCGTTTTTTTAGCTGATGGTGTGTAGGCACGACTGATGAAAGTCAGCTTCATCGGATATCTGATGAAAAAATCCATCGGTCCGCTTTCATCGGATGAACCGATCGCGTGTACAGGGCATTCATCTGCACTTTACACCAGCGGTTCTGGATGACCATCTGGCAAAATGTGGTGTTAAGGAATGATTTCCATGGCTCCGTCCACTTTCCTAAAATAAGGCTGGATTCACACCTGCCTATGGCATTTTTTGTGCTTTTTGCATTTTGCAGATTAGCACTACAGCCCATTTACCATGGTTTCCTATGGAAAACGTTCTGTAGTGCAAATCTGCAAAAGGCAAAAAGCACTAAAAATGTCATAGCCGTGAATCCAGCCTTAAGCCGCGTATACACAATCGGAATTTCCGATGGCATAAAATCTGATGGAATTTTCCGTCGGAATTCCGTTCAAGCTGTCTTGCATACACACCGTCAGACCAAATTCCGACCATCCAGAAACCGCGGTGCAGGAACAAATATGGTCTCCGGACAGCCGCACTCTGAACAAATTGTAGCCTTTATTAAAAGGACAGCACTACAAGTCACAGCAAAATAAAAATAAAACCCGACTGTGGACACGTTTTGCACTGAAACTATGCTTAGTCATAGTCAAACGCGGTGATGTAAAACACTACGACGAGCCTAGACGATCGGAATTTTGCATAGGATCTTTTTCCATCGGAAAAAATAAAACATGCTCTATTTCTAAACTCCGACGGAAAAAAACCCAATGGGCCCACACACGGTGGGAATATCCGATGAAAAAAATCCATTTGACTTTTTTCATCGGGAACTCCGATCGTGTGTACAAGGCATTCGGCTCGATTCACACGAATGCGTTTTTTTTTTTTTGGTGCATTTTGCAGAAATGCAGAGACATTTTTTAACATGGGTTCCAATGGAACATGTTCAGATCAATGCCTGTTTGTGCCTCTGCATTTTTGGAAAGGGTCGGGGACTTTTTTCCTGCAAAAAGCAGCGTTTTGCATGTGTAATTCAATGGACCCGCATCCAAAACGCAAGTATTGTGATTTTGCCTGTGTTTTTACCGCGATTTTGCCACGATTTTCGTTTTTGTTTTTTTTAACCTGTTTATAGCTGGTTGTAAAAAAAAAATGTATAAAAAAAAAAAAACGCAAATCGTGGTAAAGCGTGTCAAAAAACACAGCAAGCACTGCAAAAACGCTCAAAAGCAACATGCATAGGTTTGAATCGAGCCTTAGGAAGGCTTTACTGGGCAACCATTGAGTTGGTTGGAGATCTTTTTGATCTTTTCAGTCCCTTCTCTCCTTATAACCTGTATGGTTACAGTCAGTGTGGATATAAAAAAACAGACAGATAGACTTTGATAACAGGATTATTCTCGGGGGGACCTGGACCCGATGACATCATGAGTGCCCTTGTACAATATGGGCTTTATTACTGACCCGTCTCTAGGAGGGTTAGAGGAGAATATGAAAGGTCAGGGGCACCAGATGGGTACATAGGAATCATAAGACAAGAAATAGATTATTTTTTCTTTTATTATTATCATTATAATTATATACATGTTCTCTTCTTATAGTTGTTGTCAATATTAGTACAACCATACTACTGATAATAAGGTTATTTTAATTTATATATTATATGATTCTTAATTTCTTTACTTTGTTTTAATTATTGCTGTTGTTAATAAACATATTAGAAATAATAAATAAAAAAGTATATATATATAAACCAATGGTTGCCACTAGGGTTGTCCCGATACCACTTTTTTAGGACTGAGTACAAGTACCGATACTTTTTTTCATGTACTCGCCGATACCGAATACCGATACTTTTTTTTAAATGTGTCCCCAAATGCAGCCATGTCCCCCCCACAAATGCAGCCATGTCCCCCCCCCACAAATGCAGCCATGTCCCCAAACATATGCAGCCATGTCCCCAAACATATGCAGCCATGTCCCCCAAACATATACAGCCATGTCCCCAAACATATATGCAGCCATGTCCCCCACATATATGCAGCCATGTCCCCCAAACATATGCAGCCATGTCCCCCAAACATATGCAGCCATGTCCCCTACATATATGCAGCCATGTCCCCCACATATATGCAGCCATGTCCCCAAACATATGCAGCCATGTTCCCCACATATATGCAGCCATGTCCCCCACATATATGCAGCCATGTCCCCCAAACATATGCAGCCATGTCCCCCAAACATATGCAGCCATGTCCCCTACATATATGCAGCCATGTCCCCCACATATATGCAGCCATGTCCCCCACATATATGCAGCCATGTCCCCCACATATATGCAGCCATGCCCCCCACATATATGCAGCCATGTCCCCCACATATATGCAGCCATGTCCCCCACATATATGCAGCCATGTCCCCCACATATATGCAGCCATGCCCCCCACATATATGCAGCCATGTCCCCCAAACATATGCAGCCATGTCCCCCACATATATGCAGCCATGTCCCCCCCATATATGCAGCCATGTCCCCCACATATATGCAGCCATGCCCCCCACATATATGCAGCCATGTCCCCCAAACATATGCAGCCATGTCCCCACATATATGTAGCCATGTCCTCCCACATATTGCACCCATGTCCCACATATATGCAGCTATGTCCCCCCACATATATGCAGCTATGTCCCCCCACATATTGCAGCCATGTCCCCCATATATGCAGCCATGTCCCCCATATATGCAGCCATGTCCCCCCACATATTGCAGCCATGTCCCCCATATATGCAGCCATGTCCCCCCACATTTTGCAGCCATGTCCCCCATATATGCAGCCATGTCCCCCCACATATATCCAGCCATGTCCCCAAACATATGCAGGCATGTCCCCCATACCTAATGATGATGCCGCCACCGCCGTGTTAATCACCGTGCGGCGAACATTACAGGCAGCTTTCATTTGAATAGCTGTTTTCCCTGCAACGCAGTGTAAAAGCACACTCCCCTTGCTCGGATGTGTCCAATCCGGTGGCGGGGGGGGGGGGCAAGTATTCTATTTAGGCATCGGGGTATTTGCAAGTACTCCCGCAAATACTCGGTATCGGTCCCGATACCAATACTGGTATCGGTATCGGGACAACCCTAGTTGCCACTTCACATATATCAGAGATAAAAAAAAAGAAAATGGGCCGGGTGCACAGCAAACACTGTAGTACATATAATTCAAAAGAGAGAGCGGCACTCATGGGTTTTAAAAGGTGAATGCACAGTGAAGGTTTTATTTATCTATCTATCTATATATATTATATTTTATAAAATGATATTGATCTTTGGGCCCTGTTCAAATTTGGTCATAGAGGAAATGCCATAATTAAAGATGGCCAGTTTCACTATCAAGGCAAATAATGGCGCAAGTGGCAGAAGGGCGCAGAGGCGAGATTCATCCTGATTATTAGCTGAAGTCTTTGAAAACACGTTGGTGAGTGATTCCAGTGCGGATTCTTAATGTGCATTGCCTGCATAATTCATGACAGCCAACTGATCGAGCCTGCCGACAATGAGTTTTAATTTCTCCTGTCTTGCTGACACTTCGGTGTCTACTGAGCTCAGAGAGGAACAATGAGACTGAGGATATTGAGTTTTATTCTAATTCAATGGGGAAAAGGGAGTTCAGGGGAATCGCAGTGCATTGAAGGCTGCTGATTGGCCAAAAGCATGCACCTGACCTGTATGGCTTTGCCCAATCACAGCGTGATGTGCTGTGAGAGCCATGATTGGCCAAAGGCAGGATGGCTTTGACTAGTCATGGCTCAGGGGCTAAGTCCCACGTCCCACACTATATAAGGCTGCTTACACAGTGACCGTGTATAGTGTAAATTAACCACTTAAGCCCCGGACCAATATGCTGCTAAATGCCCAAAGGCGTTTTTACAATTCGGCACTGCGTCGCTTTAACAGACAATTGCGTGGTCGTGCGACGTGGCTCCCAAACAAAATTGGCGTCCTTTTTTCCCCAAAAATAGAGCTTTCTTTTGGTGGTATTTGATCACCTCTGCGGTTTTTATTTTTTGCGCTATAAACAAAAATAGAGCGACAATTTTGAAAGAAATGCAATATTTTTTACTTTTTGCTATAATAAATATCCCCCAAAAACATATATACATTTTTTTTCCTCAGTTTAGGCCGATTCTTCTACCTATTTTTGGTAAAAAAAATCGCAATAAGCGTTTATCGATTGGTTTGCACAAAATGTATAGCATATACAAAATAGGGGATAGATTTATTGCAAATTTTTTTTTTTTTATAACTATAAAAAAATGGCGCCGATCAGCGATTTTTTTTGTGACTGCGACATTATGGCGGACACTTCGGACAATTTTGACACATTTTTGGGACCATTGTCATTTTCACAGCAAAAAATGCATTTAAATTGCATTGTTTATTGTGAAAATTACAGTTGCAGTTAACCACAGGGGGCGCTGTAGGATTTGTGTGTGTTTACAACTGTAGGGGGGTGTGGCCGTAGGTCTGACATCATCGATCGAGTCTCCCTATAAAAGGGATCACTCGATCGATGCAGCCGCCACAGTGAAGCACGGGGAAGCCGTGTTTACATACAGCTCTCCCCGTTCTTTAGCTCCGGGGAGCGATCGCGAGCGGGCGGCTAGAAACGAATAGCCACGCCCTCGTCCCGGATCGCTCCCCGCGGTTTCCGACCGCCGCATGTAGTGGGGGGGGGGGGGGGTCCCGATCAGACCCCCGACCCGTGCAAAGGCAGGGACGTAAATATACGTCCATCTGCCTGTACGTGCCCTTTTGTGAACGTATATGTACATGCGGCGGTCGGGAAGTGGTTAAGAGAGAGATAAGGCAGGGTAGTTAGTGGATTGAGCATGCCGTCTGTGTAGTGTATATAATACAGTGCAAGAGTATATAGTGCAGTCTGTGTAGTGTATATAATACAGTACAGATTATACAGTGCAATCAGTGTAGTGTATATAATACAGTGCAGAGTATATAGTATAGTGTATTGAACTGGTTAAGGGAAACCCTATGACAGAATGTGGAAAAAAAAATTGTGAGGTCCCCCCCCCAAAATCCATACCGGGCCCTTTCTGTCTGGTATAGATGTTAAAGCAAAGCTCCATGCTTTTAAAGGAAAGCTCCAGCCCACAATAACTACCCACCAGGGTTGTCGGGAAGAGGCCACTGTCCCCATCAACATGGGGACAAGGTGCTTCGAGGTGAGGGGGCACAAAGCCCATGTTAAGGGCATGTGGCCTGGTACAGTTCAGGAGGGCGCTCACTCTTCCCCCTCTTTTTCTTGACCTGAGGAGCTGCATGCTCGGATAAGGGTCTAGTATAGATTTTTGGGGGGGCCGCACACCATTTTTTTTGGCGTGGAGTTCCCCATAAAATCCATACTAGACTCAATTTTTTTTCTTTAATCTACAGTATATTGCCGGGAGCCGACAATACATTACAGCCGCGAGCAAGTTTTAATGACATATTTACCTTTAGAAATCGCGTTGATGCGCCACTTTACAGACAGACTAAGGGGTCCCCCCAGGCACGATCGTTAAAGGAATATTACATTTTTATTGTTTCACTTTAAGCATCATTAAAATCACTGCTTCTTTAAAAACTTTTTTTTGGCATTGATACATGTCCCCCAGGGCAGTACTTCCGGTCCCCATACACTTTTTATGACAATAACTTGCATATAAGCCTTTAAAATTAGGACTTTTGATTTTTCATGTTCGTGTCCATAAAATGTTTTAAAAAAATCTGGCTTTAAA